>QGSO01000172.1:1335211-1776306 GCA_011037825.1 Carya cathayensis
CTTCCTCCCCTCTCCCCCCACCTCTCTTCCTTCAAATATAATCCCAACTACACAAGCAATGAACTATCGCTGAAGAAAAATTGGAAATAAGCATGATTTATGTGTAGACATAGCATAAAAACAGCAAGAGATAGTTCATGATAAACCAGAAAATTCTAAGAGAAAACTTACTAGTTTGAATGAAATCCTTGGTTGTTTACTTAGTTATTAGCTTGAGTAGAAGGTAAAAAAATACATACTGATCTCTACTAGTTTACACATAAAAATGGAGGCCTAAACATAATTGAAAAGTGATTCAAATAGAGGAAGAATGTATAGTTAAAACTATAGCAGTATGTAGAGATAGCAGAACTTTTTTGTAGAAACTGTACAGCTTGGAACAAAACAAGGCAGAAAATCATCTCACCTCTTCAAGCAGTAGATTGCACGAATTATGCATGTTTCTACCTTCCCTCCACTTGGTTACACACCCAACTAAACAAATATTAGGGGAAAAATGTAAGGACAGATGAGGTTGGAAGACACCATGACAGAATCTGTTGCAGAAAATTTCAGAACTTGGAAGTGTGTTGCTGCTATCTTTTTAGGTGCTGAATGTGAACTGAGAGAGGGAAAAATGATGGAGTTTTAAACTAAACTGAACTTAGTCTTCTTACAAATGAAATTTAAGCCAAAGTTCCAGCCTTGTAGAGTGAATATATAAGCTAAAAATGAAGGGGAAACTGCTTCAGCACAAATAAAAAACATCACAAATTTTCTGATGTACTTTGAGCCCTAACAGGACGGTTTAATCCTATTTACAGATCCTACTTTCCTTCCTTATGATTATCCACTCAAATACACAAGATAGAGAAGAAAGATGTGAGAAAAGAAAGGTGAAACTCACAACATAAATTCTGGACAGCAGCAGATATTCAAGGAAAAGCTAAACATGGTTGCTGTTTGTGTGTATTGTGCAGGCTGCTGCTCTTGCTTAGTACTTGAATTTCCACTGCCAGCCTTGCTTCAACTGCTATCATCCATTTCAGCTGCTACATGATGGGAAAAAGAAGAGGAAAGCAAGAGAGGAAGAGCCATGGACTTTCAGCCGAAGGAAGTGAAGATGATGGGATCTGTTTTGGGGCTCAAAGTGTCGACTGATTGTAGGTGTTAGGGAAATATGTAGTCTTAAAACAAAGAGAGAAAAAGAAAGAGGTAAGGATGGAGGATGATGAGTACCTGGTAGGATCACAAAGAAACATTCAAAATGGTCCATACAGAATACGTTCTCATTGAAGGGTGCGGGTGGGCTGAATATTCCTAGCCAAGAGGATGAGCCAAACCAGAAAGTATTAAAAGTGGATTTGTATTAAAACTACAAAATCAAAATACACCCGTGGAGAATTATAAACATATATGAATCAATTTTCACTAGAAAGGTTGGGAAAAAGAATAAGTAAAACAATGACTGCATTCATTTCAGATACAATTTATTTGAAGATATAGAGAAAAACAAAAAACAAAACTAAAGATATGTTGCAAATCTTTAATGGTAAAATTTCTCCCCTATCACCTTCATTTACATATGACCAGCAGAGGCCTTGCAGAACCACGATCGTAGTGGTCTGCCTTGCCGTGAGAAATCATTGGGGTGCTTCTCACTGCAGGATAGCTGAGGACCTGTGAGGCAAAGAAACATTAAAAATCGTGTAGACCCAACGGAATGATGTGAGGAATACTCAAGCTAGTAAGTTTTCAAGCTAGTAAGAGGAAGAACCAGACAAGAAAAACCTTAACAGAATAATGTGAGGAATACTCAAGGGAATAATGTGAGAAGTACTCTTAACTAAGAGGAAGAACCATACAAGAAAAATCTAGCTAGCAAAAGAACACGAAGCATATGATTATCAATCCAAAGGGAGAAGAGAAAGGGGCAAACATATCGCAAATCTTTAAGCCTGAGCAGACAAAACGGAGGAGATAAAAATGCTTACATACCATCAATCTTTAATTCGAGTACACAAATGATTTCGTGCTCGAGCAAGTCTGATTCTCACAACCTCGGCTTAGATAAGAACTCACCGCTAGCATTGAAAATAATTAATCGAGAGGCAATTTTTTGCAACAGAGGTAAACCGATTGAGCAAAATCGAGGGCAAAGACCAAACCGACACAGGTGAGGATTAACGAGGGATTTCACCGGAAGTCTCTCTTTATTCAAATTGGACAATGGAAAGAAACTAACGGCTAAATCTTTATTGTCTCCCCNATGAACCAGATATGGTATGAACGTAGGCTCTACTCAATGTTATATTTTGAAAATATTTTTTGTCTTTAAGAATTGTGTGAGTTGTAGCACTGTCAGCCAGACATACATCTCTATTATTCATCTCAAGTTCATCAGTAATACTCATGATTCTACAAAATATATAAAACTTTCATTAAAACATTGCAAAATATAAATAAAGAAAATACATTAATCAAAAAGGAACACTTCCATCACCAATCAAGTGATCTATTCTATCACTAGAATTTTCAAAGAAATCAGAAACATCAAGATTTGTAATATCTTCTCTATCTAAAGCATCTGATGATTCAGCAAAATTTGTTTCAAACTTTTTTGTTTTTTCTTTTATAGAAGTTTGATATAAGTCAACCAAATGCTTAGCTGTACGACAGGTACGAGCCCAATGTCCAGTCATACCACATCTATGGCATCCATCTTCATCTTTCTTTAAAGATTTATTTTGAGGACCTTTGCCCTTCTCTGAGTTGAACCACTTCTGGTGGTACGGTGTATATCTTCTATTATCCCTTTTAGTGTGGTCTCTTCTAGGACCTCCACTTCTGTAATCTTTTCTACCACGTCCTCGTCCTCGGTTTCTTTGAAAATATGCACCATTTGCTTCTGGAAATGGTGTAAATCTAGTATCATTCACTTCAGGGAATGATATAGAACCAGTAGGACGTGACTGATGATTTCTTAATAAAAGCTCATTATTTTGCTCAGCTACAAGAAGACAAGATATAAGTTCAGAATATTTTTTGAACTTTCGCTCTCGATACTGCTGCTGCAGGAGCACATTCGAGGCATGAAAAGTGGTATATGTCTTCTCTAACAAGTCATCATCAGTGACTTTTTCACCACATAATTTTAATACTGAGCTAATTTTAAAGAGTGCAGAGTTATACTCACTAACACTCTTGAAATCTTGCAACCTCAGGTGCATCCAATCATGACGAGCTTTTGGGAGGATCACAGTTTTCTGGTGCTCATATCTCTCCCTTAAATCATTCCACAAAATAAGGGGATTTTTCACCGTGAGATACTCAGTTTTTAATTCTTCATGGAGATGGTGCCTAAGGAAAATCATTGCCTTAGCACGGTCCTGCCGGGACCCTTGATTTCCTTCTTTAATTGTATCTCCCAGGTTCATCGCATCTAGATGGATCTCAGCATCAAGGATCCAAGATAAATAATTTTTTCCAGAAATGTCAAGAGCAACGAATTCCAATTTCGTAAGATTTGACATTTTCTACATATATAAATCAGGAACATAAGTATGTTTATATTAAGAAATACATCCACAATATTATGAGAATAAACATAGAGTTTCATCAAGTAATATAACATTTCATATTCATATTGAGAATTATAAATAATATATTGAAAAACTTACTTAAGTAGAAGACTACTAGCTTCAAAACCGTCAGAGATTTCGTGCTGATAACGTGTTATAAAACTAATGAAAAGAGAGAGAGTAAAAGATAGAGAGATCTTGAATATGAGATAAATGTTTAGAGAACTTTGTTTTCTCTTATTTCTTGGTGCCTTACACAAATGAAGACTCCCTCTATTTATAGGGATTTCTTGGTACAAAGGATGGTTAGGATTGTTACACTTGTCATCAATCCAATGTAAAGAGTACAAAGGAGGTTAGGTGTACCTAAAATCACCATTGGGGGTAAGTGTACCTAAAATCACCATTGGGGGGTAAGTGTACCTAAAATCACCATTGATGGCTAAATGTGGTCATACAATACAATTTGAACTTGGTTTCTAACAAATTGAACAAATTTCTCTCTTTTCTTTTCTTATAAAAGGATTAAAAAAAACCCACATTTAATTTGAAAGAATAAAAATATAAAATGTTTTGGTTTAATTCTCTTATTTTATGTTCAGCGAAACATAAAATTGTGGGTTTATTTTAAAATTAATAAGATGAAATTACCTTTATCTCTCAAAATTATATTGAGTGCCATAATTTAAGATTCAATTGTTAAGTCGAAAAAATAATAAGTTAGAATAGATGATTTAAAGAAAAAGATAAATGATATTTTTAGTTATATAGTACGTAAGTGTCATATGGGATTTACATGAAAAAATTAATTTTTTAATAATGAACCTCTCTTTTTCAAAATGAGTACACAAAACTCATTACTATATCTAATTTGAACTAATAGAGATTTTAACTGATATTTCATCTTGCATATATTGGAAAAAAAATTATATTATATTATATTATATATACAACTGTAGATTATTCAATCATCTCACACTCCATTTAGAACACAATGAGACTCATCTTAAAAAAAAATTCTTATCATGAATTTTAAATTTACTGATTTTTTTTTTCAAAATAAATATATGGAATTTGTGTACACAAACTCTTAAAGATCATTTTTCTATTGAAAAATGAGAAATCGTCGAGTCTTTAATAATATTATTCTTCAATGTATTCCGTATATAATAAATGATGCGAAGACCTTCACACTAAAGTTGCATGATCTTTTTGGCCAATTGCCACTAAATTTGAAAGTGGCCACCAAATTTGAAAGTGCTTTCTTTTCATCATTGAATTCTTGTGATTTGATTCACGTAAACTATTGGATTAAATTCTTGGAAAAGTATGAATGAAGGCAAGTTGGAGGACTGATTGCGCACCAATCTACGTGTACTGTTTAATAAAATATGAGTTTTAATTAAAGAAAAAATCTAATTGCAAGTATAATTACGCATTAATATGTATACTAATTTAATATGATTAGTCAAAAAGTAAATTTTATTGAAAATAGCACTAATTTTAATTTTGAATATGAAAGAATCAGTATTGGTATATAAATTAATACACCATTTTACTTATACATAATAAAACTCTTTAACAAAACACTCTCGTAGTTGTTGCTACTGAGTACCTATTTCTATACAAGCCGTTCTCAACATCCCCTTCTGGTTTTTCAACCTGAATCTCCACCTCCTCAATGAAAAATTCTAGAAAATGGTTAAAATAGCGAATTTTGCTAGGTATAAATAAGTTCGGGCATCAATTCACGTACCAATAATTTTTTTATTTAAAGAAAATATAAAAAAAGTTTTAAGAGAAAAAAAAAAATCTTATTTTATAAAAAAAATTTCTATTTTTAATTTATATTATTTTTTTAAATATGTATCTTATATATGTTCCCGAATTCGTATTCGATTCCAAGAAAATTCTTCCTAAAATAGCGTCCCTGTATTCTTTGTCAGGGTATCAGCATCCCACGACAACTCAGATAGGTATCGAAAATCCACAGAAGAAAATACGCAAAGAAATGTCTGCTCAAATTAGCAGTACTTGGAAACCCAAAAGCCAGTTGTTAAAACGCAGAAGTACTTGAGAACCACAGTGGCATGCTTCTCCTGCCACTCCGACGGATCTTTCCTCACATTCGAAGCTGTCGTAGCCACATCAGACGCCTCTGCTTCTTCTGCTCTTCAACACCAATTCCAACCAATTCATCGATTACGAAATGAAACACCCCAGAAAAAATCCAAACGAAAAGAAAGAAAAGTACAAAATCAAAATGGAATTCACGGATTACCTTGCATTGGGAAATTCCGGAATGTAATAGCGGTGAGGAGCTTTGACTGGGAGTACGCGGCGGGGGCTGATGAACTGGCAACAGAGAGCGAGGAGAGCTGAGAGGGTTGAGTCGTTGTAACGCCCGTCCTTATGGTGGGTCTTTCTCATATCGATTTTTTTTTTTTTAAACAAAATCGACGGAAATTACTATTCATTTTCTATTCTTTTCCATTCATGCCAAGATACAAAAGACTTCCATGCTATAAAAATTTCATATTTCTTTATTAAAAGACTTAGCGGAAAACATTAACTTTCATAATTTAAGTTTTCATATAAAAACATTTTGCCTAGGCCTTCGTGTACTTTCCCCTTTGGCTGTGTCCATCCTGACCTGTCATGCTCATCTTGTGCCTGGGAGGGCATACATAAAAACTAAAATGAGTCGATGACTCGTAAGCATTACTTCATACAGTCAAAAATATAACAACATAGATTTTCAGTCATGCATTCGTCATTTCCGTACATACATATCGTACATAGCATGCATACGTCTTTCTTTTCTCTTCAAACGTTGCGAGGTGAGGGTTTTCTTCTTTTAAAATGTGCTTACTTCTTTAAAACAGTTCCCTCCTCTTCCCTGCTTCATTTCTTAAAGAACATTTTCATGCATTCGTTCTTTTTACATACATACCTCCATGCATACATGCGTTCATTTCTTAACATACATACTTTCTTTTCTTTTCACTTTCATGTGGCCCATAGCACACTGTTACGCCTCGTATGCTGGGGTTAGCGGTCTTTTGGACCTGATTCCGCCCATGGCTGCGGGTTTGGGAATCCATTTCAGTCAGGGTGCAGCACTGGGTGCACTACCAGTACTACTTACCCGACATTGCAATTTGCCCCTTTTCATTTGGTACCATTTCAGTCCATGTGGCCGTTACGTATTTTCATATATCATCCATTCAGTCCAATCCATTCTTTCATTTCAGTTCTTATAATTCTTACGTTTCTTCAGTTCTTACTTTTCTTCTATTTATTACAATTAATAAGGTTTTAATTAAGAAAATAGTTTTCTCTCTTTTGTTTTGTAAAAGACATTTTAAAAGAAGTCTCTTCATGATAAAAAAAATATTTTCTTTCTTTTATTTGAAAAAGAGACTATTTAAAAGAGTCTGAAAAGAATCATTTTTGGAAAAGAGAGTTACTTTAGGAAAATCTTGTTTTCTTTTCTTTCTTTTATTACAGTTTAAATCCTTGCATTCTTAANTTTTGAGTGTGTGTGTGGGCAACTGGATGTTCAACATCTATGCCTATTGACATGCAATAGTTATCAAAAGCTTGAGATGTAAATTCACCTGCATTATCCAATCGAATAGTTTTAATTGGATAATCAGGAAATTGTGCTCTAAGTTTAATTATTTGGGCAAGAAGTTTAGCAAATGCAATATTTCTAGTGGAAAGAAGACAAACATGTGACCATCGACTTGATGCATCAATTAAAACCATAAAGTATCTGAACGGTCCACTTGATGGTTGAATAGGCCCACATATATCCCCATGAATTCTTTGTAAAAAAGACGGAGATTCAAAAACAATTTTTGAGATAGATGGTTTGATAATCAATTTACCCTGAGAACATGCAGAGCATGGATATTCATTGGGTAAGATAATCCTCTGATTCTTTAGGGGATGCCCATACGAATTATCAAGTATTCGTCTCATCATTATTGCTCCCGGATGTCCAAGGCGATCATGCCAAGTCATAAAGACTTTGGGGTCAATGCACTTCTGGTGCATTACCACATGTGATTCGATTGTTTTCATTTCTGTATAATACAATCCAGATGAGAGGGCAGGCAGTTTTTCTAATACGAGCTTCTGGCTCGAAATTATTTTAGTAATGAGAAGATGCTCTTTATTGTCTTCGTCGGTGGTTTCAATATGACAACCATTACGACGTATATCCTTAAAACTCAATAAATTTCTTCTTGATCGTGAAGAAAATAGAGCATCATCGATGCAAAATTTGGTGCCATTAGGCAACACAATATAAGCTCTTCCGGAGCCTTCAATTAGATTCGATGAACCAGATATGGTATGAACGTAGGCTCTACTCAATGTTATATTTTGAAAATATTTTTTGTCTTTAAGAATTGTGTGAGTTGTAGCACTGTCAGCCAGACATACATCTCTATTATTCATCTCAAGTTCATCAGTAATACTCATGATTCTACAAAATATATAAAACTTTCATTAAAACATTGCAAAATATAAATAAAGAAAATACATTAATCAAAAAGGAACACTTCCATCACCAATCAAGTGATCTATTCTATCACTAGAATTTTCAAAGAAATCAGAAACATCAAGATTTGTAATATCTTCTCTATCTAAAGCATCTGATGATTCAGCAAAATTTGTTTCAAACTTTTTTGTTTTTTCTTTTATAGAAGTTTGATATAAGTCAACCAAATGCTTAGCTGTACGACAGGTACGAGCCCAATGTCCAGTCATACCACATCTATGGCATCCATCTTCATCTTTCTTTAAAGATTTATTTTGAGGACCTTTGCCCTTCTCTGAGTTGAACCACTTCTGGTGGTACGGTGTATATCTTCTATTATCCCTTTTAGTGTGGTCTCTTCTAGGACCTCCACTTCTGTAATCTTTTCTACCACGTCCTCGTCCTCGGTTTCTTTGAAAATATGCACCATTTGCTTCTGGAAATGGTGTAAATCTAGTATCATTCACTTCAGGGAATGATATAGAACCAGTAGGACGTGACTGATGATTTCTTAATAAAAGCTCATTATTTTGCTCAGCTACAAGAAGACAAGATATAAGTTCAGAATATTTTTTGAACTTTCGCTCTCGATACTGCTGCTGCAGGAGCACATTCGAGGCATGAAAAGTGGTATATGTCTTCTCTAACAAGTCATCATCAGTGACTTTTTCACCACATAATTTTAATACTGAGCTAATTTTAAAGAGTGCAGAGTTATACTCACTAACACTCTTGAAATCTTGCAACCTCAGGTGCATCCAATCATGACGAGCTTTTGGGAGGATCACAGTTTTCTGGTGCTCATATCTCTCCCTTAAATCATTCCACAAAATAAGGGGATTTTTCACCGTGAGATACTCAGTTTTTAATTCTTCATGGAGATGGTGCCTAAGGAAAATCATTGCCTTAGCACGGTCCTGCCGGGACCCTTGATTTCCTTCTTTAATTGTATCTCCCAGGTTCATCGCATCTAGATGGATCTCAGCATCAAGGATCCAAGATAAATAATTTTTTCCAGAAATGTCAAGAGCAACGAATTCCAATTTCGTAAGATTTGACATTTTCTACATATATAAATCAGGAACATAAGTATGTTTATATTAAGAAATACATCCACAATATTATGAGAATAAACATAGAGTTTCATCAAGTAATATAACATTTCATATTCATATTGAGAATTATAAATAATATATTGAAAAACTTACTTAAGTAGAAGACTACTAGCTTCAAAACCGTCAGAGATTTCGTGCTGATAACGTGTTATAAAACTAATGAAAAGAGAGAGAGTAAAAGATAGAGAGATCTTGAATATGAGATAAATGTTTAGAGAACTTTGTTTTCTCTTATTTCTTGGTGCCTTACACAAATGAAGACTCCCTCTATTTATAGGGATTTCTTGGTACAAAGGATGGTTAGGATTGTTACACTTGTCATCAATCCAATGTAAAGAGTACAAAGGAGGTTAGGTGTACCTAAAATCACCATTGGGGGTAAGTGTACCTAAAATCACCATTGGGGGGTAAGTGTACCTAAAATCACCATTGATGGCTAAATGTGGTCATACAATACAATTTGAACTTGGTTTCTAACAAATTGAACAAATTTCTCTCTTTTCTTTTCTTATAAAAGGATTAAAAAAAACCCACATTTAATTTGAAAGAATAAAAATATAAAATGTTTTGGTTTAATTCTCTTATTTTATGTTCAGCGAAACATAAAATTGTGGGTTTATTTTAAAATTAATAAGATGAAATTACCTTTATCTCTCAAAATTATATTGAGTGCCATAATTTAAGATTCAATTGTTAAGTCGAAAAAATAATAAGTTAGAATAGATGATTTAAAGAAAAAGATAAATGATATTTTTAGTTATATAGTACGTAAGTGTCATATGGGATTTACATGAAAAAATTAATTTTTTAATAATGAACCTCTCTTTTTCAAAATGAGTACACAAAACTCATTACTATATCTAATTTGAACTAATAGAGATTTTAACTGATATTTCATCTTGCATATATTGGAAAAAAAATTATATTATATTATATTATATATACAACTGTAGATTATTCAATCATCTCACACTCCATTTAGAACACAATGAGACTCATCTTAAAAAAAAATTCTTATCATGAATTTTAAATTTACTGATTTTTTTTTTCAAAATAAATATATGGAATTTGTGTACACAAACTCTTAAAGATCATTTTTCTATTGAAAAATGAGAAATCGTCGAGTCTTTAATAATATTATTCTTCAATGTATTCCGTATATAATAAATGATGCGAAGACCTTCACACTAAAGTTGCATGATCTTTTTGGCCAATTGCCACTAAATTTGAAAGTGGCCACCAAATTTGAAAGTGCTTTCTTTTCATCATTGAATTCTTGTGATTTGATTCACGTAAACTATTGGATTAAATTCTTGGAAAAGTATGAATGAAGGCAAGTTGGAGGACTGATTGCGCACCAATCTACGTGTACTGTTTAATAAAATATGAGTTTTAATTAAAGAAAAAATCTAATTGCAAGTATAATTACGCATTAATATGTATACTAATTTAATATGATTAGTCAAAAAGTAAATTTTATTGAAAATAGCACTAATTTTAATTTTGAATATGAAAGAATCAGTATTGGTATATAAATTAATACACCATTTTACTTATACATAATAAAACTCTTTAACAAAACACTCTCGTAGTTGTTGCTACTGAGTACCTATTTCTATACAAGCCGTTCTCAACATCCCCTTCTGGTTTTTCAACCTGAATCTCCACCTCCTCAATGAAAAATTCTAGAAAATGGTTAAAATAGCGAATTTTGCTAGGTATAAATAAGTTCGGGCATCAATTCACGTACCAATAATTTTTTTATTTAAAGAAAATATAAAAAAAGTTTTAAGAGAAAAAAAAAAATCTTATTTTATAAAAAAAATTTCTATTTTTAATTTATATTATTTTTTTAAATATGTATCTTATATATGTTCCCGAATTCGTATTCGATTCCAAGAAAATTCTTCCTAAAATAGCGTCCCTGTATTCTTTGTCAGGGTATCAGCATCCCACGACAACTCAGATAGGTATCGAAAATCCACAGAAGAAAATACGCAAAGAAATGTCTGCTCAAATTAGCAGTACTTGGAAACCCAAAAGCCAGTTGTTAAAACGCAGAAGTACTTGAGAACCACAGTGGCATGCTTCTCCTGCCACTCCGACGGATCTTTCCTCACATTCGAAGCTGTCGTAGCCACATCAGACGCCTCTGCTTCTTCTGCTCTTCAACACCAATTCCAACCAATTCATCGATTACGAAATGAAACACCCCAGAAAAAATCCAAACGAAAAGAAAGAAAAGTACAAAATCAAAATGGAATTCACGGATTACCTTGCATTGGGAAATTCCGGAATGTAATAGCGGTGAGGAGCTTCGACTGGGAGTACGCGGCGGGGCTGATGAACTGGCAACAGAGAGCGAGGAGAGCTGAGAGGGTTGAGTCGCAGACTGAGAGTGCGCAGTCAGTGAGTTCACGTTTTTTCTCTATGTCTATTTTCTCTTTTGCGGCACTCTATTTCGCCGGCGCCAAATTGATTTAGACAACACGCGTTTCGTTTCTGTCGAGACGCTGCACCTTAGCATGGTTTCAAGTTGCTGGTCTAATTGGCGGGAACAGGGAGTAAGTCTTGACATGGCGTGCGCAGATTGGTCCGCCAAGTCGCTTGTATGTAGTACTGTAAATTCTTATCCCTTTATACGTGTGAAACTTTGACTCTCTTCACCTGGTCTCACTTTCTAATAATCCTTTGCAAACCGTTAAACATTCTGGCTGTCCTCATAATAAAGAAGACGAAGACGAAAACGAAGACGCGGTGGATATGTCGTTTACGAAAAGTCAGGAGTAAGGTATGAAAGCCCAGAAAAGCGAGAGTTTTGAACAAAATTGCTTGCACTCTATTCTAAGTCAAAAAATTTATAGTCTCGCATTCTCTTCCTTCGATTTTCTTTGCCAATATTTGCTCATTCTTCCATGATCTACTTGATTTTTCTTCGTCTTTATTTCTTTAATGTCTTCCCTTGACGTCCAGAGCATCATACGTGTAATTTCAGCACCCGGTGGAATTCCAAACCAGACAGCCTCCAACTGCAACGAAACAACATGAAGCTTAAGACTTTCCTCTGCTTCCTCTGCCTCTTTATCTCTCTATGTCACTGCTTCGCATGCCCGACCTTGCTATTTCAGGCATGGCATACAACCCACTTTCTTTCTCTTTCTGTATCTTCTATCCATCTGCATTCATGCATGGTAATCATTGTTTATAATCATATGTTATGATAGGGGTTCAATTGGGAATCGAGTAATAAAGGAGGATGGTACAATTCACTGAAGAACTCTGTTCAGGATTTGGCTAACGCTGAAATCACTCATGTCTGGCTTCCTCCTCCCTCTCAATCTGTTGCTTCCCAGGGTATCTCCAATTTCTTGTTCTTGCCAAGTTCATTTCATAACTGGTCACAGTTTGGCCTTATTTTTTTGGCCAAGGTTTATTTGATCACATATTGTTACAAATGATGTCATTTTTAGTTGTCTCAATCTGTTTTTCTAGCTAGAAAATTGAGTATGTGGTCTGAATTTGGGTTTCCGGTTGGGTTAATTTCTTTTGGGTTGGCCTATTTGAAGGTTTTCCAATCTGCTTTGTGACTTATATCTGATTCTCATGGAAGTATAATTGTTCAAGTAACATGCAAACAAGAACAACGTGCATATAAAGAAGAGGTTGAACTACAGACAGCCAAAAATTAAATGTTTATTTTTATCATCTATATGATCCTGTGCTTGGTTTTTTGACAATAGAGTAGCTAAGAGATGCTCAATGTAAACTCGTTATATTCTAGGATACTTGCCGGGAAGGCTATATGATCTTGATACCTCGAAATATGGATCTAAGGATGAACTGAAAGTACTGATTGCGGCTCTACATGAGAAGGGAATTAAAGCCGTTGCTGACATAGTGATAAATCATAGAACTGCTGAGAAGCAAGATGGCAGAGGAATTTGGTGCATCTTTGAAGGTGGGACTCCAGATGCACGTCTTGATTGGGGTCCATCCTTCATTTGCAAGGATGACACAGCCTATTCGGATGGTACCGGGAATCTTGACAGTGGAGAGAGCTATGACCCTGCACCTGACATTGATCATCTTAATCCACTAGTACAGAAAGAGTTGTCAGAATGGATGAATTGGCTCAAGACTGAGATTGGATATGATGGGTGGCGATTTGATTTTGTGAAGGGCTATGCCCCTAGTATTATGCAAAATTATATGGAACAAACCAAGCCAGATTTTGCAGTAGGGGAAAACTGGAATTCTCTTGCTTATGGAGATGATGGGAAACCTAACCCCAACCAGGATGCACATCGTGGTGCTCTAGCTGAATGGGTTAGGTCTGCGGGTGGGGCTGTCACTGCATTTGATTTCACAACCAAAGGGATTCTGCAAGCAGCTGTGAAAGGGGAGCTGTGGAGGTTAAAGGACTCCAACGGAAAGCCACCAGGATTGATTGGAATAAAGCCAGAAAGTGCTGTGACATTTATTGACAACCATGACACAGGGTCTACTCAAAACATGTGGCCATTCCCCTCTGATAAAGTCATGCAGGGATATGTTTACATTCTAACTCATCCTGGCACCCCAACCATTGTAATTTCCATCTTATTTATTCGTATAATTTTTTTTTCTAAAGATGGCTAATAATTAATAATGGTATCATACCATCATACTGACTTTGTTGACCAAAAGTGATTGTTTTATGCTTTGCAGTTCTATGATCATTTCTTTGATTGGGGTTTAAAGGAGGAAATAAGCAAATTGACTACAATTAGGTTGAGGAATGGGATCAATACTAGAAGCATTGTGAGCATACTAGCATCCGATGGTGATTTATATGTAGCTGGGATTGATGACAAGATCATCATGAAGATTGGGCCAAAGATGGATCTTGGAAACCTCATTCACTCAAACTTCCAAGTTTCTACCTCTGGCAAAGATTACTGTGTGTGGGAGAAAAAGTGAAGAATAGAAATGTATTTGTGCTTAATCAATGTCATAATACTCTGTTACTAATACTTTAATGTAGAATAAAGTTTGGCCGCCCTTGAGCTGCTTAATCTAAGCCCTTATTAGTAGATCTCTGGTCACTTGTGTGAGACCAACATATGTGAGGAGCATGATCATAGGCGCACATGGGGTATTCCTGCAGTCCTGATATGTGAGGAGCATGCTTGTGTTGGGAAAGTAAAACATATTGCCAGCATTATGGCAATTAAGCTCCATTCTACATGATTTTTGGGTTTTCCTTGAGTGCATGCATCTGGAATGCAGAGCATAATGGGTGAGATAGATAGAGAGAATATAATTAAAGCAATGTTTTTTTCAAAAAGAAAAGGGCGATACCCCCATTTTATTGATAACCCTCACTTTTGGCAGATAAATACCTCTTACAAGTAAAGTTTGGGGGATACAAGAAATCCCAACAAAACCAAGGCCTTGAAAAAACTATGTCTATACCCTGTATTAATTGCAGTTGAAATCTACAAACCAAAAGAACAAATGCTAACATGCCATCAGATAAAAGTGACTGAATCAAGGCATTCTCATAACATCCATCCTATATTCCCCCAATGCCAAAGATGGCAACTGATTAGCCAATGAATAGGCTAAGATGGCCGAAGCTCCTACCTTTGCAAGATGATCAGCCAAAAAATTACCCTCTCGATACGAATGCTATATAGAATAATCTAACACTTGCTGGAATCCAAGAATGTCCTCCCAAATATGAAAATATCGCAATGGTGGAGAAGTGAAATAATGAAACCACTGAACAACAATAGCTAATCAGTTTCAAAGAGAATATTCGAATAGTCTAGCTGTAAACAATTCAACAAACCTTGTTTCAATGCCATCAACTCTGCCAGTGTTAGTTCCATTTCCCAAATAAAGTGAAAATGCAAACATAAGCTCGCTATCTGCATTCCTCAACACAACACCACAGCCTACCATACCAGGATTTCCAAGAGCAGACCCATCAATGCTAAACTTTAAATGTCCAGAAGGGGGAGAGGCTGCCAAGTCACTGGTAAAGGTCTCTTAACCCAGAGTTCAATAGGATTACTACCCAAAACCTGTAGAGAGATCTGAGCATGAAATTGAAGCTGCTGAGATGGCTTAATGAGGCCATTATACTCAATTACACAAAGTTTTATCTTCTGAACTACTGCTGCAGCCACAGGTTCCTTACCATTTTGCATTTCAAGCCAGCCATATGTCCCCCCGTAAAGTAAAAACAGGAGTTATGGAAACCAAAATAGAAGCTTGATCACCATCTCAAAAACCTGTCTTTCTATAGTAATCAAAGATTTGAAAAACTGAGGAATGCAGTAAAATGCTCCCATACCAACAAGCTTAATCTCCTTCAGCAAATAAGCGCTCAATATTTTCAATTTTAGTTGCCATTTACAGCAATGACATTTTGAAACTAATGGAATGTCACATCTTCTGATAATTGCATCAATAGATATAGCATCAAATGCTAATCTCCAAACAAATACTTAAGAGAGATCAAATTACTCCAAATTACTTTGGCTGGCAAAAAATCTGGGTATGCTTTTTCAATACCTGCCAAGCAGATTTCATGGTAAAACTCCCTTCCTTTGTGTGTTTCCAGACTCTGATATGCTCCTGATCTCAAAAAAATGGGGAATTTGGATACTTCCTGCACTAATCGACTGCCTCCATGCTGGTTCGATAAAGTTACATTCCAGCGGGAACCTTCAATGAGATCTTTTTACAATAGAGCAGGTTGTACAGCTGAATAACCCTTCTGAATGAATCATATAGATCCTTCTCAACTCCAGTTTTCTGACCATAAGTTTATTTTGCCTTTTCTAATTTTCCATGTACTTCCAGAGAGTATGAAATGGAAAAGGTTGAGAAAACCTGATGAAGCTGATTAATAACCTTTTTGGGGTGTATATTCAGGAGTATATGGATAGGCATTGAAGATTAGACCTGTTTTAATAATACAAGCTTACCACAAGATGAAAGCAGCTTCCATTTCCACCTGCTACCTTCCTATTAACTTTTTCCACCAGTGGTTAAAGCATTGCTACTGAGAGTTTTTTCATTTTGTTCTTGATTCCTAAAAAATTTGATAAGTTGAATTTCTTAGGTTAATTCAAAGAGAGTGGTAGGATCTACTTTCGATCTTTGGATTTGAAAGGATTTTAAAATTAAATCTTCGAGAGAAATATTGCTTTCTGAAGGGTTCGTAAGGTACGAAGTGTGGCGCCTCTATCAAAATCTTGTGACAACATTTTTAATCAGCTGGTGCACGGTGGAGTTTCCCCAGATGAGCTTTATGATACAGTTTGCAATCAGGTCTCTTATTTGGTTCTTAGGCTTCTACTTCTCTTTTTTTTTTTTTTTTCTTGATTACTTTGTCTTGATAAGAAACACTATAGAAGAATGAACTCTTAAAAATTACAACATATTTATTTTCTTTTCCTTTGGCAAGAAAAAAAAAATGTCATTTGGGAGTCTAGAAACTGCATTACTCCACTAAACTCAGCTAGGCAAAATTGTTAGAATAGAGCTTCTGTTATGGAAAGATTAGATTTTATCTTTTTTTATTGTCCATTTATTGTTCTTGATGTTGGAATGATTGTTCTGTAGAAGGTTGAATTTGTTCTTAATGTACATCCCACACAAATTAATCGTCACACATTACAATATAAGCACATTGAAATATTATATCTTAATATTGTTTTGGGTTTTCTCTTATTCTAACGTTGCCTTTCCTTTTAGCATCTCTTAGACTACATGAAGATCGAGAAATGCTGATCAAAGATCTGGTATTGTTTTCCTAATGGCATAACATCCCTCCTAAAGTTCTTTTCCAAGTGTGTCAGTGTGTGGTGGGTGGGGGTACTGCTTGTATCTATAAGATAATGTGGAGAAAAATTGTGGAATTCTTGCATTTATTTGATTCTCAGATTGTATACGGCTTTTGTAGGTAAGAGACAAAACTTTGATATGGCATGTGAGTAATAGATTCAGTCTTGTTTTTGTAGGTGAGAGAAATAACTTCAATCTGGCAGACAGACGAGCTTAAGTGCTACAAACCTACGCCTACTGAAGAAGCCAGGGCCAGTAAGCTACAGCAAGCTAAGAATTGTTATATACCACATGTTCTGTTTCTGTGTAAAATCCCATAAACATAGCTGCACCTGTTCATTTTATTATCTCAGGCTTGAACATTGTGGAGCAGTCCCTTTGGAAAGCTGTACCACATTGCTAATGCCGTCTCAGCAATGCCTTAAAGAAGGTTTGTCTTCAATCGGTGTTTGCGTGTTTGGTAGCTACTGTTTTTGTTATCCCTTTTTCTGATAGATTTTCTTTCTTACTCTTACTTTTTCCCTCACAGCATACTGGAAGGCCTCTTTCGTTAACTTGCACACCGATTAAGTTTGGGTCTTGGATGGGTGGTGATAGAGATGGAAATCTGAATGTAACAGCAAGGTAAGGTGTCTAAAAAGTTTTATCTGTGAAATTAATTTATCCTGCTTTTTTTTTTATTTTTTTGAGAAAAGTAAGAAGGTATATTAATAAAAGAATAGGCAAAATGCCACGTTCAGTACAAAGAATGTCCTATACTATGTAGGATCAAAAGAAATAAGAAACTCATGTAGATTTTGACCATTAAAACTAACAGCAATAGCCCAAGTACAAAGAGTTCTAAAAAAGAAGACTTTCAGCTCCTCCATTGATCTCTCTTTATCCTCGAATGTCGGTTCATTGCGCTCCTACCACACGCACCACATAATGCATATCGGGATCTTCTTCCAAATTGCCTTAATCTGGTTGTTGCCTCTCAGACCTGTCCAGCTAGCAAGAACCGCCACAACCATTTTCCGCACAACTGGTTGTTGCCTTATCCTGCTTCTTTGTGATAATATCTTCAACATGTTTAAAATTGTTCCTCTTCCAAATGATTTCCTTTGTATGAGATGATATCTTTCCCTTGATTAAGCTTGCATAGTGTATATTATTGACCTTCTGAATGTTGATGTAGTTTATGGTCCTGTAGGATCATGGTTTGACAACACACTAGAAACATTGTAGAGAAGGCCTGTCATTCTTTTGAACAACGGGAATATATTGAAAAAGAAAACTGTCTGCACGCAATTAATTCTGAACTGTTCCCCTGATATTAATGAAGAGGCATAGTGGATCTTTTTTACCCTTTAAGAGGATTAGGTGGTAGCCAACAAATTTCAGTTGTGTGGAAAATGGTTCCTACATGCATTAGTTGGTGTAATTGGTGAGAAAAGAACGAAAACATTTTGAGGACTGTGAATACATGATGGAGGAGTTGAATACTTTCTTTCTCAACACTCTCCTCTTTGGGCAGCTTCCATAGGTTTTAATGGGCTTAAAGGGTGAAAAAATTTGATAAGTTGAATTTCTCAGGTTAATTCAAAGAGAGTGGTAGGATCTACTTTCGATATTTGGATTTGAAAGGATTTTAAAATTAAATCTTCGAGAGAAATATTGCTTTCTGCAGGGTTTGTAAGGTACGAAGTGTGGCGCCTCTATCAAAATCTTGTGACAACATTTTTAATCAGCTGGTGCACGGTGGAGTTTCCCCAGATGAGCTTTATGCTACAGTTTGCAATCAGTTCTCTTTTTTGGTTCTTAGGCTTCTACTTCTCTTTTTTTTTTCTTTGATTACTTTGTCTTGATAAGCAACACTATAGAAGAATGAACTCTTAAAAATTACAACATGTTGTTTATTTTCTTTTCCTTTGTCATTTGGGAGTCGAGAAACCGCATTACTCCACTAACCTCAGCTAGGCAAAATTGTTAGAATAGAGCTTCTGTTATGGCAAGATTAGATTTTATCTTTGTTTATTGTCCATTTATTGTTCTGTAGGAGGTTGAATTTGTTCTTAATGTACATCCCACACAAATTAATCGTCACACATTACAATATAAGCACATTGAAATATTATATCTTAATATCGTTTTGTTTCTTTTTCTAACGTTGCCTTTCCTTTTAACATCTCTTAGACTACATGACAATCGAGAAATGCTTATCGAAGATCTGGTATTGTTTTCCTAATGGCATAACATCCCTCCTAAAGTTCTTTTCCAAGTGTGTCAATGTGTGGTGGGTGGGGGTACTGCTTGTATCTATAAGATAATGTGGAGAAAAATTGTGGAATTCTTGCATTTATTTGATTCTCAGATTGTATACGGCTTTTGTAGGTAAGAGACAAAACTTTGATATGGCATGTGAGTAATAGATTCAGTCTTGTTTTTGTAGTTGAGAGAAATAACTTCAATCTGCCAGACAGATGAGCTTAGGTGCTACAAACCTATGCCTACTGAAGAAGCCAGGGCCGGTAAGCTACGAGAAGCTAAGAATTGTTATATACCGCATGTTCTGTTTCTCTGTAAAATCCTATAAACATAGCTGCACCTGTTCATTTTATTATCTCAGGCTTGACCATTGTGGAGCAGTCCCTTTGGAAAGCTGTCCCACATTGCTAACGCTGTCTCAGCAATGCCTTAAAGAAGGTTGCGTGTTTGGTAGCTACTGCTTTTGTTATACTTTTTTCTGATAGATTTTCTTTCTTACTCGTACTTTTTCCCTCACAGCATACTGGAAGGCCTCTTTCGTTAACCAATTAAGTTTGGGTCTTGGATGGGAGGTGATAGAGATGGAAATCCGAATGTAACAGCAAAGGTAAGTTGTCTGAAATTTTTTATCTGTAAAATTAATTTATCCTGCTTCTTTGTGATAATATCTTCAACATGTTTACAATTGTTCCTCTTCCAAATGATTTCCTTTGTATGAGATGATATCTTTCCCTTGATTAAGCTTGCATAGTGTATATTACTGACCTTCTGAATGTTGATGTAGTGTATGGTCCTGTAGGATCATGGTTTGACAACACACTAGAAACATTGTAGAGGAGGCCTGTGTCGTTCTTTTGAACGGGAATATATTGAAAAAGAAAACTGTCTGCATGCAATTAATTTCTGAACTGTTCCCCTGATATTAACGAAGAGGCATAGTGGATCTTTTTCACCCTTTTAAGAGGATTAGGTGGTAGCCAACAAATTTCAGTTGTGTGGAAAATGGTTACTACATGCATTCGTTGGTGTAATTGGTGAGAAAAGAATGAAAACATTTTGAGGAGTGTGACTACATGATGGAGGAGTTGAATACTTTCTTTCTCAACACTCTCCTCCTTGGACAGCTTCCATAGGTTCTAATGGGCTTAGTTTCCACGATTTTCTTGGATCTTTTTCTATTTCTAGCTATGCAACTTTCTTTTACACATCTCATGCTACTTGGATTTTCCTTTTGCACTTACAAGGAAAATCTTATTGCTTATCACAAAATTAATGAAGAGGTTTGAGTAAACTGTAATTTCTGCTTCCTTATTTTGATTAGTAATGATCTGAGCAGTTTTTGGAATAGTTGGTAACACATCAAGCAGATTTTGTAAGGGTCACAGTAAAAATAATCTCTTCTTCAACATTGGGCATATAAATGTGCGTCATCATTTTGTGTAACTCTGAACTTTTTAGTTCTAATTTTCTTCTTCATGAGGGATTCCTTCCAGTTCTGATCATTGTCATTAGTTTTTATCCTAATATCATTCTGGTCTTGCAAGTCATTTACTCTGTTAAAATTGAAGAGCTTCTATTTTTTTTAATCAATAAAAAATTGTTTACCGATTTTTAAAAAAAGAACTTTAAGAGCTTGTATCTTTGTTTCACGTTTTAAAATATGTAGGTGGTGTAAATATCCTTTTGCTCTTCCAATTTAAGATGTGTGTACGTATGCTCTTTCTATTGCTTCAGGTGACAAAGGATGTCTCTCTTGTATCTAGGTGGATGGCTATTGATCTGTACTCAATGAGATGCAATTCTGTGTCATCTGTAGAGAGTTATACTGTGTTGTGAATACATAACTATTTCATTAAAGTTTTATATTGATAGATTTGAAATAATTATGCACAAAATCATTTGCCATGTTCTTAAGCTTTTTTTTTTTTTTCTCAACATGTTCTTAAGCCATTACAGTTTTAGTATCAATACCTTTTTGTTGTATGTAATCAATACATTTCTTAATCAAGTTGTACTATTTAGGCCTTTTAAAAAAAAAACTATAACCCGACCCGTTCAATAAATCCGTCCAGCCCGCCCCGTTAAATATGGGTTCAACTAAACAATGGGTTGGAATTCATCCAACCTGCTGTTTAACGGGCGAAAGAGCAGCCCAATGACTCCATTCCAACTTCCAAACCCTAGACCTCTCTCTCTCTCTCTCTCCCCGATCATGCATGAAGAAAACCAAGTCTCTCCATTTGAAGCTCACCAAGCAGTCGTTCCTTCGCAGCTCACCATAGCAGTCCAATTCCATCCACCGTCCACGGTAAGCTACTTTTGTCAGTGCATTGTGGGTTTGAGTTCATGGCTGCTCTTTTGTTCTACTTTGGAACTCTTAAGACTGCAAACTTTCAAATTGAACCTTTGATCTAGATTTATCTCTCCGGTCCTCTGCCCTACAAGCTTTCCTGCAAGACAAGGCAAAAATGGTATGTCTCTTTCTGTCTTTGCGTACAATTCTTCTACTTTCTTGGATTTTCTTAGAAACCAAACGCAGTTCAATGTTTTGTACAGCCTGCTGAATTTAGTTAAATGTTTTTTTTATACTATTGCGTTGGGTATGATTTTGCTTGTTCAATCTGTATAAGTGGTTTCCCTGTGTTGCAATTTGTGTGTTTGCTGGTTAAGTTTTTGGAAAAAGAAAGATAATGGGTGCGATTCTTTTTGATCTGAATTATTTTTTAAATGCAATGAGTTATTCCCTCCCAGCGGTCTTGCTAAGTTTTATTGGGCTCTAATCCTGAAACCTTCTGCAATTTTGTATTTTTTGTTTTCTCTAGTAAAGAGACCTAGCTGGAGTTTAATGCAGCAAATAGCCAACCCTCTAGGATCTAGATTTATCGCGAATAGTCAGAGACAACAAGCATTTCTGTGTGTGCTTTCCTTTTGAAATCATAAAATGAGCTTGCTGCTGCAAGCTTCATAGAAAGGAACTAAACACAAATTCAAAGAAATGTAAAAATATATCAAATAAATCCTTAATTTTGACTTAAAAGGCAAATAGGTGATTATAATTTTGACTCACCTCGACCTGATTTTGTAAGAACTGGACATAATTAATTATCTCATCCAGCATCACTGCCATTCCCATGCTCTGTAATCCAAAATGCATGCTTTTTTTAATTTTAACCCAATAATAAACTATAATTATCTTCTATTTTGTTCTAAAATTTGGTTATTTTCTTTACCTTATAGCATCTAGGGACAATGCCTTGCAAGCATCTGAGTCTGTCATTGATCTTTCCTCTTCTAACCTGATTGAAAACAAAGCATTCATCAACCCCAAAATCACTTTCAAATCATAAGTAATTCTATAATAATTTTGGGGGGAAGGTGGTGTAAAGATTTACCCTTTCTGCTAAGCTGTGACTATCAGTAGCTTGTCCTCTTCTAGCTCTAACATGAACAACTTCCTTTGGTTTCTGATCTTCTTCCTTCTGGGTGTTTTTCACTCTCTTCCCTCTTCCTGAACTCTGCAAAACATACAAAACAAACAACCCATGAAGCCAAAAACTGGTCAAAATAACATACTATTTCGTCTTGTCTTCTTTCTAGTGGAAAAATATGCAGAGGAAATATCAAATATAACCCCTGTGATGTTTCTGTGTGTTGAAAGCATTTCTGTACCATGCTATACTTTCCATGCGATATAAAAAGAACAGTCTCTGATTTGCTGTTTCATGTAGAATAACTGAAATGCTATTGAGCTTTGCCTAGTGTTTTTTGCAATCTTCTAGGACATATTTCTTACTTATTATTAAACTTTTTCATATTGTTTATTTTTATATCATTTAATGATCATTTTTTTTTTCAGAGTTTGATCCAAAATCAAGCTTTATTTATATTGATGAGGAGTGACTCAACGCTTATAGTCTGCACATGGTGGCCATGTTAGCTGATCCAAGAACAATTCTATTATTGCTGTCATTTTGTGTGCTTCTTCTTCACAATTTGTAAAGATTTACTGTTATTGTATTGTATTATTTTTTAATTTGTACTATTTTTATGATAATTATATGAGGTGGGTGATAAAACTATAAAAACAGTTCAAAAAATGTTAAAAGGAGTGGTTTTCCCCGTTTGTATTTATATATATATATATATATTTTTATATTGGGCGGGTCATGTTGCAGGCCCAGTACTATTATCTGCTTCTACTAGTGTATTTTTAACCACTAAATTATTAGAAAATTGTCGGGACCACCAAGCAAATGCAGAAAGATATTGATGTGTGACCTTGATGTTAAAGCATTAACATTGACAAAAAAAATATATTTATATATGGGCTCAGGGAACTGTTGTTCATTTGGGCCTGCTGCATTTCATGAAAATCTAATGTGTAATTGTCAAGTAAAGGGTCCATTTCGGAACCCGGCAATATAGTGGACATGGACTATGATATATCTATCTATTATAATAAGTACCTATGCGCTTACTACAGGAATAAACAGTTAAATTGTCGTTCCGTTTCCGTAATTCCATTTTGCACAGTAACATTTCGTTTTTATTTTTTGTTAATTTACACAGTAAATATAATATAAAATTCAAAATGCACAGTAAATATAATAAAAAATTCTATAAATCGTCGAAAATTTTCGTAACTACACAGTAACTATGTACAGTAATATAATAATTCGATTCCTTCACAATAAAGATAATAATAAAAAATTCAAAATGCACAGTAAATATAATAAAAAATGATTCATGCACAGTAATGATAATAATAATAAATTCAAAATGCACAGTAAATATAATAAAAAATTCTATAAATCGTCGAAAATTTTCGTGACTAAACAGTAACGATGCACAGTAATATAATAATTTGATTTGTAAAGATAATAATAAAAAATTTAAAATGCACAGTAAATATAATAAAAATTCTATAAATCGTCAAAAATTTTCGTGACTACACAGTAACGATACATAGTAATATAATAATTCGATTCCTGCACAGTAAAGATAATAATAAAAAATTCAAAATGCACAGTAAAATATAATAAAAAATTCTATAAATCGTCGAAAATTCTTTCAATATGATATTATATTGGAAGAGCCAGCTGTCTTCTGAGAAGCATTAATTCAAAGAATGATCAGTAATCATGCAATTGAGGTGTCATTTTCGTAGGGTAAGTAAGAAAGAAATGGAAGGAAAAAGACAATTTTTTGTAATTAGAGAGCTTGTATTAATTAGTAATTAAGAGAGCAATTTGCCAATTTGGAGTCGAGTGTGGGGACAATTCAAAAAGAAGCCAACCTGCCCTTCCCCACCAAAATAGTACTTATTCCATCACCTAAAGTTGAAGTACTGAGCAATCAACCTTACGAGAAAACTAATTTCTATATTCATATAATCTGTATTGGGAAATATTTTAGATATAAAGAAATTATTTAAAAGTAAATTTACAAACTAAATTCAAGTAAATTCAAATGGACAGCCAAATACCATTTTAAATTAGAGGGATTCGGGAATACGAATCCATTTGCAAAGATATGATTATCTGAAGTGACCATATTAATACTACTATCTAAAATATTTATAATACTACTATATTAATACTACTATCTAAAATATTAATAATCAGACATATATGTAAGATGAGAAGCTAGCTAGCTAACTAGGAATTATGAGATCAAATGGTATTTAATTAAGTCGTTGAAAATGATTGATGTTTTTATAAATAATGGCATTTATAGTTGTCTACCGTACCATGCATTATTGCAATGGTGATCATATCTATCCAAGATAAAGGTGAGTAGAAAGAAAGATAATAAAGGAACTTCGAGATAAGAACAACAGTGAGACAAGAATATTATTTAGTACTGAAATTACTATTTTAGATGGAAAAGCAAAGGCGCCTACGTACTGTGGATGCAATTGGCATTAACGGGAATATATGATCTCCAACCAATAAGATATCAAGCCAAAGCATATATATATATATTGACGTGCTCATGTACTGTCTGTCTCCTATTCCCATGATATTGAAGTCTTTAAATTAACAACTTGGCTTAATTCGTACGTCCGATTAGATTAGATTAGGACTACATCGTCAGCATCAATCCAATTCTGTACCGAAATTTATGTAGAAATATTATACATATTTAACCTGCTGATGCATTTTTTGGGTCCCTCCCTTCTGTTAACTTTTTGAATTCCATCGCCCTATGAAGCCCACTTTTTTGACAAACGTTTCCGAAATCTCCAACTGTCAAACACCAAATAATTAAAAATGATTCTCATAACTTTCATTATGTAACACTTTGTGATATTATTGATTCAAAAATTATATTTTAAAATCATAACTTTTTTGATTTTTCAATGGAGTAGGCCATGCCTGACTAGGCCTGCTGCAACGTCGTCCGCATGACTTATCCCTAAAAATTAGTTTGAGCTTCTCTTTCTCTCTCTCCTTCTCACTCTACTGTCTCCCTCTCGCTCATCTCTCTCTCTGTCTCTCTCTCTCTCTCTCTCTCCATCTTCCTAGATATGCCCCTGCTAGCAACCCACAGTGACTGGTGGTCTGTGCAGTTGTGTGTGTAGCTGGCGTGGCAACGGTGCTCGGTTGAGAAACAAGTCTGAACACATCTACAAAGATATGAAGAGATATGTTTTGGTTGATTTTCTTGCATTTATTTCAAATCTGTTTGTAAAAAATTTATTCAATTTTTTTTTCTTTCGTTTGATTTCTATTTTTCAGATCCACAAAACAATTTTTTTTTCTATCTGTGTTCATATGTTTTTTTTTCAGACTTTCAGACTTTCATCTTCACTTTCTCTTTCCTCTTCTCTCCGAAAGTAAACTTTTTCTCTCTTTTTTTTTTCTTTTGTTCATGTTGAGGATCGAGAACAACATTAACACGTAGGTGACCTTTGCTAAGCGGAGGAAAGCTGTACGAGTTTTGCTGCAATTCAAGGTATTCACCAGAACAACAAAACCACTTTTCCACCCTCTAAACCATAAAAGGCAAAGCAAAGGAGGAAAGCTGTACGAGTTTTGCTGCAACTCAAGATATTCACCAGAACAACAAAACCATTTTTGCACTCTCTAAACCACAAAAGGCAAAGCAAAACCATCAAAACTGGTTCATTCTATTTTTATTTTTCTATTTTCTAAGTTATCTTTTTTTTTTTTTTTTTTATCTCTGACTTGATTTTTTGAAAGAGAAAAAAAAAGTAATTTTTTTGGGTGTTGGACATGTATTTTTTGTTGTGTATTGACAGATCTATATCTATTCTTTTAGATCTATTAGTTTTCACTTTAAATGTAGAAGTAAATGCAACCCTCATCTGCGTAGAATATGATTTTATCTACCAAAAATAAAATGGAGCACACAGAATATCTACCAGAAGATAAATACACAATATGAATATTTGTGAGATATTATTTTATTATCTCGAAACAAAATTACAGAAATTTGAGGCTCTTCGCCTCATTCTTCAAACGATCTTGCTCCTCTAAAATTTGCGTGGCATCTCTGTCTAAAAGAGTAGGCAATCTAAAAGAAGAATTAAGCAAGGATTTTAATTTCCTATTCTCTTGCTTTATTGCTTCTATCTTCATGTGAGACTCCTGAAGAAGTCACTAAACGATAAAAATTTTCTCATTGAGTTTGTCCAAATCATAAGGTTTGGATTGTAGTCGCTGAGAAAATGCATAAATAGCTGAAGAGTAATGGATACCGAGATTTACAAGCTCGTAGATAGCTTGAACATCTGACTTATTAGCCAGATCATTATTATATTGTACTATAGCACCTGTGGTAGAAGTAGGAACAGCTGATGAATGAGGTGCACCTGTGGTAGAAGTAGGAACAACTGGTGAAAATGGTGTAGAATACCTCACGTATTGGTTACGAGAAAATTGCTGGGCCATTGTAGAGTAAAAATGCAGAGAGAGATTGCAGAGTAAGAATGTAGACTAATTACAAAAAAGTAAAGAAGATGGGATGCGAATGAAGATGAGCTAAATATTTCTTTTATAGAGAAAATTATGAAAGGAAGGACGAAGCATCTCTATTGCTTCACGGCGTCCATCGTGAAGCGTCTCTCTACAAGAGACAAAAGATGTAATAGAATAGCCTTGCGGCGCCTGACAACTCCAGAAGAGCTATAAAAATAATGCAGTGCTTGTCCGGTGTAAAAACGTGGCTACCGTTTTTGTTGAATATGGAGGTTGGCGAATTAATATTGATGACTTCTCCACTAACTATGTGATTTACAGCTGCATCAGAGGATCAGTCAGTGCCTTCTTTTTTTCTTTCCGTCTTTGCAGGTCTCCGCAATCTCTTTCCTCGCCCACAGTTTTGCTATAGAACCGCCTATGGAAACCGTGGTATAACCGGCTATTTTGTATTTGTTTATTTTATTTTTTGATTAAAAAAAAAGAGAGATGGACCCACCATTGCTTTCCCTCTCTTTATCTTTCTGGCATGTATACAAGGCCGTGGGACCTACTCCAACCACTCCCTCTTCATCTTCTTCACCCTCCAGACTTCATCCAACTACTCAGCTCCCTGATTCCATTTTTTGAAAGCCTACTCAAGAGCATGGAAACTAGATGCAGTGGAAAACTTTCCACACCTGTTGAAGAAAAAACAGTTATGCCAGTTTTTTATTTTCCTTACCTGCTCTGTAAATGAAACTAGATCAACGTGCCTTGCACGTTAATGTTACCTAGTATATATATATATATCTATCTATAATAATATATGTGACTTGCTCTTCGATTTGGCGACATTTGTTCATTCAACTCTTGACTTTTGGGAGTCTAACTATAGATAAAGCCTACGCATGAATTATTCTTAAACTTCGTTTGGTTACACAATAAGATGAGATTAAAAATTTGTAAATAATAATAAAATAATTTATAAATAGTAGTAAAATTATTTAAGCTAAGATATTTTATAGAATTTTAGAAATGAAGAAGGAAAAAGTTACATAAAAATATTATAAAGTTAAAATATTGTTAAAAAATATTTTTTTAATATTATTTTTATTTTAAGATTTGAAAAAATTGAATTATTTTTTGTTTGTAAAGGGTAATGATACCAGTGTTTTGAATTTCATACTGTACCGGTCAATACGGTCGAAATATGTCGTACCGGCTAGGTAGCCGGTACCTAGCCGGTACAGAGAAGACCCTTGTTTCGTACCGATCAGAATTTTCACTGTTTCAGCCCGTACCGGCCGATATTTTGGCCTGTACCAGCCGATATTTCGGCCTTTACTTTCTTCTTCTTTTTTATTTATTTATTCAAACTACAAGTTCATTTTTTTACCCCCAAATCAGACCAAATTATTTATAATTTATATATATGTATTTATATATAATTTATTCATATATAGATTATTATTTTAGAATATAATATATATATAATTTATTCATATATCGACTATTTCGAAACGGTACACAAAACAATATAAGTATCGAAATATTTCATTCCAGTGCCTTAACTGATACAACCTCTGGTATGGTATTCAAAACTTTGAATGATACCCTTACCTTTTGTCTCAATCCGTCTACAACCCAACCTACGTGCCTTCTTACACAACTTATCTTTTCTGCTTGAAATTCAAAAAGTCTAAAAGTTCAACCTATCTCTACCCTTTGCTCCCACTGAGACCCTTCTTCCCTTAGCATTGCACCTCTTTCAGTGCAACCACCATTCAATGCTGCTGACTCGAAACAAAGAAACTCTACCACACTAACTCTCTCTTTGATCAGGACCGGTGATGGTCTCTTTGCATGTCGATTGTGAGTCTGAGTGATTCTTGCTAAACAAAATAGAGAGAAAGGGAGAGCGAGAAAATTTGGACAAATAGTCTCTCTCTTGATATTCATTATTGGGTTTTTGAGTCTTAAAAAAATGGAGGCTACCGAAGTTTAGTAACGGTAGGTTTTAAGGAACCTTTTTTCGCTAATTTTGGTTTCTGGATTTTCTCAGAATGTGGATTTGATTGTTGTCACATGTTGGGCTTGTTATGGGTTATGGTGTCTACTTTATGTGGGTTGTTTATTTGTTGACCTTGTTTAATTTCAGTCTCATTTTAATTATTTAATATTATAGAGTCCATTATTATTCAGTTTTTATAGTTAGTAGTTGACCGAGTCTTATGCCTTCAAACTGGGTTCACGATGGAATCTAGATTGTATGGTTGTAGTGGCTAATTTCCAGTTAGTAGTGGTAGTTAGTGGAGTCCTTGTGTTTAGGCGTCTGTTATGTTTTAAGTTGTATTTAATTGCAGTTTATCAATGAAAAGAGGTAGTTGAGTTTGGCAGAATATTTTATGGATGTTGGGTTCCCTCGAAGCATCCCGCTATCATAAAGTTCTTTCATTTTATATCAATTTACATAACAATGGTATCTTAGAGCCAGGTCGTTCCATGGCAGAAGGTACACGCTATTCTCAGTTGGCTAATGCTTTGGCAGGATTTAAGTAGGCCCAGGAAATTCAGCAACAAAACCAAGCATCCTTGCAGCAAGTTGTGGAAGGCTTATTTCAGCAACTCCAAACAATGGCAACTCATGTGGAGTCGTTGGTGCGAAGTAGTGGCAAAAGACCTGAGGATAATAAAGGACAGTTAGGGCATAAAGTGATAACCCTTTGTATGAATACCATGGGGGAATTCAAAGACGTTCAATAAGGTTCGACTTCCCTAAGTTTTCTGGAGATGACCCCTAAGGATGGATCTATCGGGCAATCAATTTTTCTCATATCATCAGACCAATCCACACCACAGAATTCTGTTGGCCTCTTTTCACATGGAATGCAAGGCATTAGTTTGGTTTCAGGATTTGGAGGCTTCAACAGGCATTACAAGTTGGGATTCATTTGTTAGGGCTCTACAAATATAGTTTGGACCTACTGCTTACGAAGATCATATGGAAGCTCTCATTAAACTCAAACAAACTACGACGGTGGAAGCTTATAAAGGAGAATGTGAAGTCTTATCAAATCAACTAAGAGGGCTAACTGAGCAATACAAACTTAGTTATTTTCTTAGTGGCCTAAGGGAAGACATCATATTTATGGTATGTATGCTTAATCCCCAAATCTTGATTGTTGCATTTGGATTGGCTAAGATGCAGGAAGAAAATGTAGCAGCCCTGAGAAAGGTGACTAGAGTAGGGCCACCTCCACAAAGGTTGTCCATTGGTCCTCCTCCTTCATAGCAAAAGAGGGCTATTGTTCTAGTTCAAAGGTTGTCCCCTACTCAAATGAAGGAAAGGCGCGAGAAGGGTTTTTGTTACAATTGTGATGAGAAGTAGGGACCGGGTCATAAATGTAAGGCAGCAAAATTATTCATCATGGAGTGTGATGATCCTAGTGAAGATGATGAGCCAATATTAGTGAAGGGAATCATGGAAAAAGGAGAATCCAACCCTAAGAAGGAACCCAAAATTGTAGAAATCGAGCTAGGAATCTCAATACATGCACTCTCGGGCTCGCCTAACCCGAAAACATGAGGATGCTTGGTAAGGTCCAGGGGTGGGTGGTAGTTATCCTAATCGACATGGGTAGACACATAACTTCATGGATCCCTCTATTGCTAAGAAAATACAATTGTTGGCATAGCCCACTAAGGGGCTAACAGTGAAGGTAGCAAGTGGAGATGCATTAAGCAGTGAAGGAAGATGCTTAGGGGTGTCACTCCACATGCAAGGTAATTCGTATCCCACGGAATTTTATTTGTTAACCTTGGGAGGGTGTGACATTGTTTTGGGAATCCAATGGTTGAGTTCCTTAGGGCCTATACTAAGGGATCTTTCAAGACTTTGTATGGAGTTCTCTTATGGGGGAACTAGTAAAACACTTCAAGGCATCTCACCCACTGGCATTTCTTTGATAGAAGGTGAAAAATTTGGTAGAGCTACTAAGAGTGACCAAAGGGGACTAGTTATCTAACTTATTGAACCTACAGGACCTTCTATTTTGTCTGCTGAAACTGATCCAGCCTTATGCAACTTAATTGACCAATACCAAGTTGTGTTTGATGAACCTAGAAGGCTACCCCCACCAAGAGACCATGACCACCACATTGCACTTCAAAAAGACACTAAACCTATGTGTGTAGGTCCCTATAGGTATAGTTGTTTCTAGAAAATAGAGATAGAAAGATTGGTAAAGGAAATGCTATCCACTGGAATAATCAGACCATCCCACAGTCCATTCTCTTCCCTCATCCTTCTAGTACGAAAACAGGATGGGAGTTGGAGACTCTGTGTTGATTACAAAGCCCTCAACAAAGAAACCATCAAAATGAAGTTCCCCATACCCATTGTGGATGAGCTTTTGGATGAACTCCACGGTGCTACCATATTCAACAAGCTTGACCTATGGTTAGGTTACCATCAAATTAGAGTTCACTTGGAAAACATTCAAAAGACGGCTTTTAGAACCCACAAAGGCCATTATGAATTTTTGGTTATGCCATTTGGGCTTACCAATGCCCCAGCCACCTTTCAAGGCTTTATGAATAACATCTTCAAGCCTTACCTAAGGAAATTTATTCTGTTTTTTTTTTTTTTTGATGATATGGATATACTCATCTACAGTAAAACATTTTCTGACCATTTAATTCACTTACAAACTATTTTAGACATTCTCAAACAACACCAATTGTTTGCCAAGAAATCTAAATGCAATTTTGGGAATCCTGACGTAAGCTATCTTGGTCATTTAATTTCTAAAGGAGTCAAAGCAAACCTTGTTAAAATTGATGCAATGCTCAGTTGGCCTTTTCCAAATAGTGTAAAGTCTCTTAGAGCTTTGGACTCACGGGATATTATAGAAAATTTATAAAGTGGTATGGACTCATAGCAGCTCCCTTAACTTCCTTTTTAAAAAGAAACTCCTTTATCTGGATAGAAACAACCAAAGAAGCCTTTGATAACCTCAAAAAAGCTGTGACTAACCCCCTGATCCTAGCACTACCAGATTTTACTCAACCTTTTATTATTCAATGTGATGCTTCTGGGTTTGGTGTTGGAGCTATTTTGATGCAATAGGGAAGGCCAATCGCATTTATGAGTCATGCAATACATGGGAAGGCCTTACAAATGTCTACGTATGAAAATAAGTTGATGGCTTTAGTGTTAGCTGTGAAGAAGTGGTGATCCTACTTGTTGGGCCAGAAATTCAAGGTGTAAACAGATCAACAGAGACTAAAGTATTTGCTAGAACCAAACGTCAGAACTCCACTTCAGCAGAGATGGATCACCAAACTATTGGGCTTTGATTTTTCAATGGAATACAAGCAAGGAAGGGAGAACAAAGTGGCTAACGTTTTATCTAGAAAAATTGAGAAGCAAGGCAATGGAGAGTTGGCAGCCATCACTACTCCAACAACAACATGGTTGGACTCTGTTAAGGCTTCCTACAAGATAGACTTAGAATTGCAAAAATTACTACAAAAAATAGAGCAAGGAATTTTGGACTCTAGCAAGTACAAAACCCATGATGGGTTACTGTATTACAAGGAGAGACTCTACATCAGCAACACACTAGAATTGAAGTCACAAATTTTGAAAGCTCTGCACAATAGCTCTCAAGGAGGTCATGCAGGATACCACAAAACAATCCATAGAGCTCGGTCAAAATTTTATTAGGTAGGAATGAGGAGTGACATAAGGAAGTTTATTAAGGAATGTGATGTATGTCAACGGAACAAGTCAGAAAATGTGCACCCAGCTGGTCTTCTTCAACCACTGCCTATTCCTACTAAGGTTTGGATTGAGATATCTCTTGACTTTATTAAAGGGTTGCCTTATTCTAGTGGATATACTGTGATCTTGGTGGTAGTTGATAGGCTGTCTAAATAAGCTCATTTTATACCAGTTTCTCATCCATACAGAGCTTCCAAAATTGCCCAAATTTTTTATTGCTCATATATTTAAACTACATGGCATGCCTAGCTCAATTGTGACTGATAGGGATCTTACCTTCATTAGCACCTTTTGGAAGGAGCTCTTTAAATTACAAGGTACTGAGTTAAAATTTAGCTCAACCTATCACCCATAAACTGACAGGCAAACTGAGATAGTGAACAAATGTGTAGAGCAATACCTAAGGTGTTTCTCTGGAGAAAAACCTAAAGAATGGGCAAAGTGGCTTCCTTTAGCCGAATATTGGTAAAATGTTCATACTTTCACCCAATTAACCCCTTTTGAATCATATACCCCCCGAAGCTCTTATCCTATTTTCCTTGTACTACTCAAAATCAAGCTGTAGAAGATACCTTGAAGACAAGAGATCAAATCCTAAGCATGCTTTGAGATAACCTGCAAACAGCACAAGCTCGAATGAAGAAATTTACTGATTTGAAGTGTACCGAAAGAAATTTCGAGATAGGAGATTGGGTCTACCTTCGGCTTCAACCTTACAAACAGTAATCAATGGTTCACAAACATAACTTGAAGCTTTCCCCAAAGTTTTATGGACCTTACCAGGTGATTGAGAAGTTGGGCTCTGTTGCATACAAGCTAGAACTACCTCCAACAGTGCAAGTGCATCCGATCTTTCACATGTCTTGCTTGAAGAAGAAATTAGGGGCTTGCAACAAGCACATGGGATCTTTACCTCCAACCACATCTGAAGGTGTTTTTCAATTAGAACCAGAGAAGATTTTGCAATGAGGATGAAGAAACAAGGAAATCGTGCCACAACAGAACTGTTGGTAAAGTGGAGGGGACTTAGTTCAGAAGAGGCTACTTGGATGGACTATCCAAAGTTGGTCAATGACTTTCCTAATCTTGTGGGCAAGGTCTTCTAAGGAGGGAGCATTGTCACGTGTTGGGCTTGTTATGGGTTTTGGTGTTTGCTTTATGTGGGTTGTTGATTTGTTGGCCTTGTTTAATTTTAGTCTCATTTTAATTATTTAATATTATAGAGTCCATTATTACTCAGTTGTTGTAGTTAATAGTTGACCAAGTCTTATGCCTTCAAACTGGGTTCACAATGGAATCTAGATTGTATGGTTGTTGTGGCTAATTTCCAGCTAGTAGTGGTAGTTAGTGGAGTCCCTATGTTTAGCCGTCTGTTATGTATTGAGTTGTATTTAATTGCAGTTTATCAATGAAAAGCAGTAGTTGAGTTTGGCAGAATATTTTATAGAGGTTGGGTTCCCTCGAAGCATCCCACTATCATAAAGTTATTTCATTTTATATTAATTTACATAACAACTGTACAACATTCTTTTTTCTTATAGTCTCTAATTTTTAAAGAAATATCACAACTTTCTTCTCGGTGTTCCAACATGCATCATGTCTTATTCTACCTAAATTTTAAAGAGGAATTTTTTAGAATTGGGTTTTCTTTCCAATGTTTGCAGTTGTATTATAAGATTCAGAGGAAGGCTAAAGAAGAAGTCAAGAGCAACAAGCAACAAGCAGCAAGCAAGCTCTAATGGCATACTCTAGCCCCTTCCATCCCCGTCAACAAACACAGAAAACCCACTTCATCTCTTCTCATTTTTCCAAGTTTGTTTAGACCAAAATCGTTATCTCAAACTAAGGTTGTGATGAGCAACTTTCATAGTCGATAGCGAGCCATTCTCTGGTCTCTCATAAACTTCTTTTCGTCCCAAACAAGCACTCTCAAAACCCAAAAACCGAAAGAAAATAAGGCACAAATGTGTCATAAGGCAAAAGAAAAACTTAAATGCTAAAGCCACAAAAGAGGGATTTCGACAATGCAATTTTTTATTTTTTTTATTTAGTAATTACGTAAGTATTTTTTAATGATGTAACTTTTCTTTAAAAATATTTAAAATTATTAAAAAATATATGAGAAAAAGTAAAAAGAGAAAAAAATGCATTATCAAGAATCGAGATCGAGCAACTTTCATAGTCGATAGCGAGCCATTCTCTGGTCTCTCATAAACTTCTTTTCGTCCCAAACAAGCACTCTCAAAACCCAAAAACCGAAAGAAAATTAGGCACAAATGTGTCATAAGGCAAAAGAAAAACTTAAATGCTAAAGCCACAAAAGAGGGATTTCGACAATGCAATTTTTTATTTTTTTTATTTAGTAATTACGTAAGTATTTTTTAATGATGTAACTTTTCTTTAAAAATATTTAAAATTATTAAAAAATATATGAGAAAAAGTAAAAAGAGAAAAAAATGCATTATCAAGAATCGAGATCGAGCAACTTTCATAGTCGATAGCGAGCCATTCTCTGGTCTCTCATAAACTTCTTTTCGTCCCAAACAAGCACTCTCAAAACCCAAAAACCGAAAGAAAATAAGGCACAAATGTGTCATAAGGCAAAAGAAAAACTTAAATGCTAAAGCCACAAAAGAGGGATTTCGACAATGCAATTTTTTATTTTTTTTATTTAGTAATTACGTAAGTATTTTTTAATGATGTAACTTTTCTTTAAAAATATTTATTAAAAAATATATGAGAAAAAATAAAAAGAGAAAAAAATGCATTATCAAGAATCGAGATCCCCCATGTGTGTCTATAGAGCTACTAAAAAAACAAATAGAAGTCACGTAGGTTGGGTTGTAGACGGATTGTAAACAAGAGGTAAGGGTATCATTACCCAACCCATCTACAATTTATCTACTACTTCTTCATAAAATTTTAGATATATCAAATCAAAATCTAAACTAAAATCAAATTTTGAAAAAATATGATTTTATTCAATAATAGTTTAAGAGTAGGGAATCAGTTGGTAGTTATCATTTCTCTTGTAATGAATAGGTAATAATTAGAAGAAAAAAAAGTTGAAAAATGGAAAATTTAAAATTGAAAAGTATATGTTTGAATTGTGTTTGAATGTTGAGATGTGATAAGATGAAATGAGTTAAGACCATCAATGAAACAAATAGAGCTTTTCACAAATGAGATGAGTTGAGATAAAAGTTGAAAGTTGAATAAAATAGTATTAGAATATATTTTTTAATATTATTTTTATTTTAAGATTTGAAAAAGTTGAATTATTTATTTTATTTTGTGTAAAAATTTAAAAATGTTGTAATATTTAGATGAGAAGAGATAAGATGAAATGAGATGAGAAGTTTTATAAAAGTAAACGAGACAATACTCTCACATATCTCTAGAATAATGCATTTATAAAAAATATTTAATATATGATTAATATTAGATATAAACTATAGTCTTAAAAGTATCTAAATCTCGTGCATTATCTTTTAAAAAATAGAATTCATTATTATAAATTGAAATTTTTACATGATATTGAATCTACGGTTTATTTATTTTTTTTCAAAATAAGGGAACCAATTACACAATCTCATGACTATTCAAGTCATTTACCTTAATAATTAATATATGCAAAGGGAAGTAGCTTTTGGGGTGAATAATTTTGCACATAAAGTTGAAAAGAACAGGTGAGTTGTTCGATGTAAAAATAGATTTGTTGTAGAGGTCCCGTAGAAGGTGGATATGTACTAGGAAAATGCTTTTATCTCCCGATAAAGTATTCTGATTGTGTGTCTTTTGATAAAAAAATTTTAGAGAGCTGCCACCGGTCGCCTAAATTGTACCGCTCGTTCTTACCACTTCATGTGGCCATGCATGTTAAAGTGATTAAAGATTAAAAAAACCAAAAAATAGAGAAATATAGCCCTCGTCCCTGAGCTGCCGAAACCAATATCCAAACCAATCCACTCCTCTAGCCATTGCTATTGGTGAACTTGGCATCATTCAGAGATCATGCAAATGGCTTAATGCGGTGAGAAAGTGTTCTTAGTTTACTTGTGGGGTGCTGTTTTTTCGGTACTCCCTTATTTCATCTGTCAAATACCCCCACCGCACTCCAACAATCAGTTTTCTTGTTTGGGTTTTGCTCTCAAGCTTCAACCTCCTAATCTGATACATGATTTTGGGTTCTCCATTTTACTAAGTCAATGCCTCTCAGCCTCACTGAAGAGATTGGGCTCTCTCACGTCGGTCATCAACTTTTAAATTAGAGTTTGCTAATGGTCCTATTGTGTTTGATGGCTTAACTTTTGACGCTCGATGTTAAATCTATAAGCTTGTGGAAATTTTCAAGGGTGGCTTGTAATCTAGATCTGGGTAGCTTATTGGGTTCCCAGTGACTGCCTTTTCATGTTGAGAGGCATATATATTTGGAGGTCATGGTTGTGTTAATGTTTATGTCTTGCTCACGTTAGTTTGGTTTCAAGTGTCTGGTTTCAGTAGCTTGAGGAGGAAGGCATCCCTTTTTCTAGCTTTTTGCTTTTTCAATCACATAACCCGCCACGTGTCATGATCACATCAAGCAGTAAGAGGACCGGTAAGGATGAGGCGGCAAGTAGCTTTTTTTAATTTTTAATTTTTTAAATTTCTTTTCTTAATGATTAAGAAAGTATATTTTTTATGAAAAAAATGTTGTGAAATTTTTATTATTTTAAAAAATGTTAAAGGTGATTACAAAATTATATCAAAAAAAGAAATAAAAAGAGATTGCAATAATCGAGATATTCTCTTCTCTAGTAGCTGTAGAAGGACAATACTAGATGCGTCCACGGTTGGAATTACCTTACATTCGTAAACAATGCAATTTTACATGTGATGATGCTTTCTTGTACATTTGTTATTCCTTTGTGACTTGATTGTTATTACGATATTTCTCTATTATAAGTGAGAGTTTTTAATAAATTTAGAGAGGAGTTATTTTTGGACAGGTGATCACCTATTCTTCCTTAAAAAAAAAATACTAGGGGTGTCCTATCATTATGTACAATTAAGCTTGTCTTTAGTATAACTTTAATTTTTTTTTCAAATATTTGTTAAAGATATTTAAACATTTAAAAAATTATGCATATTCACCTATAGTCATTTTCTTAATTATTAAAAAAATAAAAATAAAATTAAAACATAGGAGCAGTCAAATTGAGTGGACAAAATGACTACTTAGCATTTTCCTTTAAAAAAATATAAATATATTGATAGAGATAAGAGGAGCCATAAAACAAATATTAGGTAATGTATTTTATACCTTCATCTCCTTCCTACACTTTTTTTAAGAGTTTTGAATAAAAACTAAAAAAAAAAAAAAAAATTAAACCTATCTAAAACACAAATGAGGACTAAGGATCCAAAAATAGAGAAAAATATATTTGCAAATTTGGTTATTGATACATCCAACATATCACTGATATGAAAATCTATCACATTATCTAGTATGAAAAAATATTTATGTCTTATAACTGCTCAACAAGTAGTAGATTATACACTGACTTCTAAATATTATCGATTTATAATTACACCAAAAAAAAAAGTTTATATATGTTCGCGTAGCAAACTGAAAGAAAAATAATATAACAAAGATCTAGAAACTTGGTTTAAATTAAAGTGAAGACTGTTAAAATATAAAATAAATAATAAAATCTACATCTTTTCATCAATTTAAGCTTTATGAATAAGTAGAGATTTTACATGATATCAGAAGCAGTCTTGAGTTTTCAAACCCTAACTCTACACTCTATCTTATTTAATTAAATATTCCACGTATTGGGATACTTATTGAGAGAGAGTCTGAGCTATTCATTAAGAGAGAGTCTAATTCACACATGAGAGAGAGTGTTAAGATATAAAATAAATAATAAAATCTATGATTTTATCGGTTTAAATTTTTAAGATAAGTGATAATTTTATAAAGACAATCTCATGCAATGAAGGACATGATGACACGAAGTCTTTACCTGCAGCTCCCTAGACTATTGGCGTATTAAATCAGAATTTTTCATGTACATGTAACCATTATTAAAAACAATCATGATCTCGTTTTTCATGATGATTCCATAAAGAGAAATTAATGATACAACTATAATTAAATGGATTACATTAAAGTAAATTTACAAAATGACATATGTAAATTTATATGATCCGTTAGATCTATTTCACGATAAAAATAACTTTATAATATTTTGACATATCATATATCAAGTTATGTTATTTTATAAGTTTATTCTTATATTATAATCTCTTTATAGTTAAAATATTTCTCGGGTAAACATTGAGACTGAGTCCGAATGGTAGCAAGGGCTGACAAGCAATTGCCTCTGAGTCACGGCGTGATGTATTCGATCTTTCATCTGGATTATCGAGTACTAATATTGCTTTGCAATTTCCTAGCTATTACCCTACTATCATGTCCTTATCCTGGTCTTCAATATTAGGTTGACCTCATCCATCTAAACCATGTGCAGTGACTGAGACCAATGTTCATGTTCGGATTTAATTTGGGCCATAAATGAAGTTTTTATTTTTATTTTATTTTATATATTCGAGACCAAGGAAATGGAAGAAAAGTGGGAAAAAGTACCTTAGATTTGTAGGACATGCATGTTCATAAAAGCCCACATTCCAGATATAGCTGATCGATCTATATATATCTTCCATGACATGCACATGAGCTGCCACCCATTTGGTCTGCAAGGGACAGCAACATCTTCACTGTTGTTTGGGGTCTATTTGTCTGACCCCATGGGTCATATACCCCTCCAAGATTAATGTTTTTTCATTTAAAAAATGCTATATTGTCCTTTCAAAGTGACCGTTGATCATTTTGATCGCTAGTGTAAAAGTGTGTATTTTCTTTTAATATATAAAAATATTTTTTCACTTGCGATCAAAGTGATCAGCGGTTACTTTGTGGGATAGAGTAACGATACCCTTTTCTTTTTTCCTTTCTTTCTTCTTCTTGATTGGATTGTAGGAAATTAGCTAGCTAGCTTCCACTAACATGCATGCATGGCAACATGTAGATCATGTAGTTCCAACTCTAATTAATCATCTTCCTGATCATGACCATGTAGTAAAAAAACTTCGTCCAAATTAAAGCCACTAATGCAAGGAACTGCATATTTAATTAGGACAAAAGTGGTGCATGAAATGATGACTCCAAGAGTGTTGGGATGATCCTTGATGTACTTATAGGATTAGTCCCTATCATGCCTTAGAGACTTATCCCATTAATGGTGGACAAAGTTGGACTTCTGTTCCTTGTTTTAAGTTTCATGGATTAGTCTCTGTCAATGAGAAAGTTTTGATGGGTTAAGAATTAGGATGGGACTGCTCATGAAGGTTTAAAATTGAATCAATGAAGGGATGCTACCTTATTCTAATTTTTTAGGAGTTCTTTGCAAGTCATGTACATTTGATAATTCAAGAGAAATTCACCCAACTGATGACTCCACGAGTGTGAATATTGCGGAATCTCAAAGTCAAGACGTCTGGTTTATACAACTTGCCTCGGATTCACTATGCCACTCATGATCATTAGGGTTGATGCGTATATGACCTTGCTCGTTTTACCGGAAGTAGACAATAAATTCTTAATTTCCTATATATCGAGCTAGCTAGCTACTACGTACGTACTGCTTTGCATACATTCCTATAACAAAACAAGCTGTATTGAAAAGCATGCAAGGTGATCCACGTGATGCATGGTGGCCATCCAACTCTCTCAAAAACTGATCATATATTTGTCCAAGATTTTGGATAGAATGTACACAATATATACATGCATGCGCGCGCTAGATTTATCTGTGGTACGTGTTCATCGTGCAATATTACTGATGATAACACATATGCAATTTGATGATCAGGGTGACTCTGAGAAGTTGATCATCACTTACATGATTCCCCTTTCCAGCCACTTTCAAGAAAAAAAACAAAACGATAAGCTAGCTATTAGTACCTCGATGCATATTGGACTTAAGTTTTCTCAGAGATTTTGATACTGGCCGGATATATACTTTGTAGAGAAAGATATAATATATATATATATGTGTGTGTGTGTGTGTGTGTGTGTGTGTGTGTTAAACAAAACTATATTGCACAAACTGACTTTCAATACATCTATCTTCCAGATATACGAGTATCACATTTAAGAAAACAGGACGTACTGATGAAATGTTATGCAAATTGCAAAAGGTGATATTTAGCAAGCGCCTCTGTGTGATGTAACTGATCAAATTTCATTAGTAGTTCTTGCTCAAACATGCAGAGAGCTTTAAGAAGAGACATAAATACACGAATACTTGAAACCCTCAAATTCATATAAGAATTTTAATCCAAAGGTTCCAACCACAGGCTCCCATGCATACATCTATCTTGTTATAACTTCACTTCAGTCGAAGACCCTATCTTGGTATCGCCAATCAGGCCACCAAAGGTCAATGTAGCACTAGTGGTACACAAAAGCTATGGGTGAACATTGGTTTGATCAATGCTTCTGGCATGGTGAAACCAATTCTCAAGTGTGACAGGCGGTGTGTACAATTCTCAGGTACATGTAGGGGTGGCTAACAGGGACTCATACCCCTCTACCCACCCTGTCCGCCCCGCCCCTTAGAAAGAATTCCTAACGGGGGTGGGGGGTGGGCTAATCCTAGCGGGGCCTCACCCCAATAGTAAATTTTATATTAGTTAATTATTATTATTGTATTATCTTGACCTTCTATATAAATGTTGATTTAGGAGGTCAAGGCAATCCAAAACATAAATAATAAAATTTATTCATATATTTTTTATTTAAATTTTATTATTCTCTCATTATCTCATTATGTAATATTAGATGATAGGTGATAAGACACTCATCGCAGCTGGTAGTACCCAAGCCATTAAGGCAGTAGATAACACCCAAACCACTACAGAAATACATGGCACAAAGGCATGCAAAGACTCTACAGCAGTACATGCCACAATAGGCTAAGAAAGACTCTGCAGCAGTACACGGCACAAAGGCATGCAGTTGCAACAAAGGACTCTAAGTAATACACGGCATGACAGGATAAGAAATTATCAGAACCATATTAGCGAATATGCTTGTATAGGAAATTGGTTGTTATATATTGAATACTATAAATATTGTACATAGATGGACAGGAAAACAGAGAGGAAATTATTCAAATATTCATTCAGCCCAAAGAGGCATTTCAGTGAACACTTAGAGTGCATCAGTTTCTTCTTTCTTTAATATGATATCAAGAGACCAGTGACCTCCATCCACTATTATCGATCCATTAAAAAAAAAAAAAAACCAACCATTATCTTCGCTGTGCATCACTCCTTTTTTTTTTCTTCACATAATCTCCTAAGTTTTCTTCCTTTTTTTTTTATTTTCTTTTCTCCTTGTTCTTCATTCTTCCGAAGTCAATACCAATGGCGTCCTCTGTTTCCTCTGAAGATAACATCCCTTCACCCTTCTCCATTGTAAACACTTCTCTTCCTAACTCGGTGAGTCACTTCATTCCTATTAAGCTAACCGTTGATAACTATCTCTTGTGGAAGGCTCAAGTCGTGCATTTCCTTAAGGGCAGCGGATTGTATCATCATGTGGATGGCTCCTCTAATGTGCCTCCCCCCTTAATTGTCAACAACCCAAAATGGTCCCAACAGGACCAGCTGATTATCTCAGCACTCAACTCCTCTCTATCCGAAAATGTTCTCTCACAAGTTCTTGAGTGCTCCACGGCACACAAAATTTGGACTATATTGCAGAACTTGTTCACGGCACAATCGTTTGCTCATCTTATGCAGACTCAGATTCAACTAGCTACTCTTCAAAAGGGAGCTGAGTCTATATCAGACTACTTTCACAAGGCTAAATCTCTCTCAACCTCCATGGCTCCTGCAGGGCAGCCACTATTTCCAACTGAATTTTCAGTGTATGTCTAGGCACTGATTATGACTCTTTGGTGACCTTTCTCACCACTAGAGCAAAACCTCTGAGTCCTCAACAAATATACAGTTATTTGTCCAATCATGAGTTTAGATTGGCCCATCAGACACATTCTCTACTCTTCAACAATCCCATGTCTGCCAATCTCACTCGCACCAAGCTCTCTTCTCCCTCTAATTTCTCACATAATATGAGGGGTACGGGCCGTGGATCTAATATGAGGGGCCATGGTCGTGGGGGTCGAAATGGCCCTTTTACAAACTGTAGTGAGAATAGACCTATGTGCCAGGCTTGTAACAAAGCTGGTCACACGGCTTTACGGTGCTATTATCGATTGGATCAAAACTACCAGTCGGCTCCTCCACCAAACCTCTCGACAAACCTCATTATTGCTATCCCAAAAATGCCACCGCCTCCTCCTCATGCTTGGTATCCCGATACGGCAGCAACGAACAATTTCACCAATGATTTTCAGAATCTCAACTTTGACTCTATATCATATCAGGGCACTGATCAAGCCAATGTTGGAGAGGGCTCCACCATTCCCATCATCATACCGGTTCTGGTCACTTACACACTTCTAATGGAAAATTTCTTTTATCTAAACTCTTTCATGTTCCATCCATCACAAAAAATCTTTTATCTTTTCATCAGTTTTGTTTTGATAATTCAGTTTACTTTGAGTTTTACTCTTCTTGTTTTATTGTGAAGGATTTACAAACCCGGAAGGCACTTCTTCAAGGCACTGTTAGGAACAGTTTATATGTGCTTCCCACCATTTCAGATCTCACCTCCACCTCATCAAATCCTCTAGCACTTATAGGCGAACGCACATCGGCTTTCAACTAGCATCTGCGTCTTGGTCATCCATCTCTTCATGTTACCTCCTTTATTATTAGTCAGTTTAAACTTCCAAAAAACACAAGTATCTCAGCATCTCCTTGTTCGGCTTGTCCACAAGCCAAACTCATGTCTTACCACACCCCCATTCTCCATCTCGTTCCTCTCACCTTTTTGAGTTATTGTTTATTGATGTTTGGGGCCCAACATTGTCATCAGCCGAATGTCGGTTTTACTTGTCCATTGTTGATGAATTTTTTAAATATGTTTGGTACTTTCCACTTCAAGCAAAATCTGATGTTACTACCCTTTTTATCGCCTTTTGCATTATGTTAAAAATTGTTTTACAACAAATGTGAAATCTGTGCAAATGGATGGAGGTGGTGAATTTTGCCCCTACAATGAATCCTACAATCATATGGCATTGGTCATCGTATCACATGCCCTTATTCTTATGCCCAAAATGGCAGTGTGGAACGACGACATCCGTCACATAGTTGAAACCGGACTTGCTTTACTTGCTCATGCTTCAATGCCCTCAAAATATTGGTCCGAGGCTTTTCAAACAGCTTTTTTTTATTAATCACATGCCCACTTATGTCTTGCAAAATAAATCACCTTTTCAAAAACTCTTCGATTGTTGTCCTGATTATAATTTTCTTAAAATTTTTGGAGCCGCTTGTTGCCTACATCTCTCATCGGGAAGAACTTATATTTTGCGTGATGTAATCTTTCACGAAAATATCTTCCCCTTTGCCTAGGTGTCTCACAAAAATGTTCCCCTCATTCACGGAAATGTTTTTCCATTGAGACATTGTCCTCAAATTATTCCTCTTGTTCACGGCCTAGTAAGTCAAAACTCGCATCGTCTAGCCCAACTTCTCACTCTCTAGTGCCTAAACCCGTAAGCCCTTCTTCAATCACGCCTTGGCCTGCAGAATTCCCTCTTCCATCTACACCTAGAACCCATAACCCCTTATTGTCTAACCCAAAAATCCCCATATGCATCTCTTCTCCATCCTGCACTCCCTTGCCTAGCCTAGACTCTGAACCCGTGTTGCCTGTGGCCTTTATACCTCCTCCTACAAAATCTCATCCCATGGTCACCTGGTTGAAAGCCAATGTTAAGTTCTCTAAAGTGCGTCTTGATGGAACCGTGCCTTGGCCTCCCCCTAAACACTCGGCCTGCCTCACAATCTCTACTTCATCTGAAATCCCAAAAGAGCCCACATCCTACACCGAAGCTACAAGGTACCTTGAATGGCATTATGTTATGCAGATGGAATTTCAAGGCCTTCTTCAAAACTCTATGTGGGACTTGGTACCACCCTCTTCCTCTCTTAATGTTCTAGGTCCGAAATGGGTTCTGAAATAAAAAAAAAGGATTGTTGATGGCTCCTTGGAACGATGCAAGGCTCGCCTTGTTGCCTGAGGATTTCATCAGCAGCCCGAGATAGATTACACTGAAACATTTTCTCATGTTGTAAAATCAGTTACTATCAGATTGATTATTTCCATTGTTGTTTCGTGTAAATGGCCCCTACATCAATTAGATATCCAAAATACGTTCCTACATGGTAACTTGGAAGAAGCTTTGTACATGCATCAGCCTCCTGGTTTTGTTAATCCTAACTTTTTGACGTACATTTGCAAACTAAAGAAGGCCATCTATGGCCTTAAACAGGCCATTCAGGCCTTGTTCTCCAAGCTCAATTCTCATCTCGTCTCTCTTGGTTTCCAAGAGTCCAGGTCTGATTCTTCCCTTTTTATTTTTAAACAAGCTTGTCATGTTGTCTTTGTTTTAGTTTATGTTGACAATATAATCGTTACTGGTTCAAATAAATTGCTGATTTCCAATTTTATCAATGATATGAGTAGTCAATTTTCGGTAAAAGATCTTGGTTCTCTACATTTTTCCCTCAGTATAGAGGTCTCTCGATCCAATCAAGGTCTTTATTTAAGCTAGTCCAAATATATTTCTGAACTCATGCATCGCACTAACATGCACAATGCTAAAGTTGTCTTGTCTCCTATGTCTACATCCACTAAACTCACAGCCTTTGATGGATCCTCGTTTGAGGATCCTTATCTTTATAAAAGTGTCGTAGGTAGTCTACAATATTTGGCATTCACTCGTCGTGATATTTCATTTGCCGTTAATAAAGTTTGTCAGTTTATGCATTGCCCAAAAAATTCTCACTAGCAAGTTGTAAAGTGGATTATTTGTTATTTGCGTCTAACTACTCATTTTGGACTATATTTTGCTGTTCATTCTTTGTTTAATATTTCTGCCTACTCTGACGCTGATTAGGCCGGATGCCCTGATGATAGAAAATCCACTGGTGGGTTTTGCACATTTTTTGGTTCATATCTAATTTCTTGGGGATCCAAAAAGCAACCAACGATTGCTCGATCATCAACCGAAGATGAATATAAGGTTGTAGCTAACACCACTTGTGAGATTTTATGGATACAATCCCTTTTAATGGAAATTAAAATATTTTAACCCAAAGCTCCTACTTTGTGGTGTGATAATTTGGGGGCCATATACTTGTCCGTCAATCCGGTCCTTCATGCTCGCACTAAACATGTTGAGTTGGACTATCCTTTTATTCATGAATGGGTGGCTTCAAAAAATCTCATTGTCTCATTTGTTTCCAGCAAAGAGCAACTTGCTGATATTTTAACTAAATCATTCTCTATTGCTCGGTTTACTTCCTTGAGATCAAGCATCACCATTTGTCAAGTGCCGCTTGCATCACCGCTTGCATCAAGAGGGATGATAAGGCACTCATCATAGCTGGTAGTATCCAAGCCATGAAGGCAACAGACCACCTAAACCGCTACAGAAATACATGGCACGAGAGCATGCAAAGACTCTACAACAGTACACGGCACAACATGCCAATGAAGACCCTGTAGCAATACATGACACAAAGGCATGCAGTAGCAACAAAGGACTCTGCAGCAGTACACGGCACAACAGGACAAGAAATTCTCAGAACCATATCAGCGAATATGCTTGTATAAGAAATTGGTTGTTATGTATTGAGCACTATAAATATTGTACATAGATGGACAGAAAAACAAAGAGGAAGTTATTCAAAATATTCATTCAGCCCAAAGAGGCATTTCAGTTAACACGTAGAGTGCATCGGTTTCTTTTTACTTTAATAATATGTTCACAAGTAAAATATAAGAAATATTTTCTAATCATTTAATGTTACATTATAAAATAATGAAAAGACGATGAGAATTGAGATAATAAATAACTTTATTCTTCCCAAATGTAATTACAACGTACTTGTCACGTTCACACGGCCTGCTCTTTTACGCTGAAAAGAATCAACGAAGACGACTTGTGTTGTTACTCTTTGGTACAAAAAGAAAGTTTCGTTTTTAAGCTTAAGATAAAGAAAGTTTTGTTTTTTCGTTACAGGAAATTAACAAATATAATACTTTGGTTGTTTCTTCGTGAATATGATTTTACTGGAATAATCGTGTGAAAATGTACTGTAATAAGTTCTTGTCATGCACATGATAAAGCCCGCAGATCATGTTCCACTGTTAGGGTCATACCAGAATCTTTGCAAAGTCAAAATAAACGAGGTTTTACAATGCTAACCAATCAATAGAAGACACGTAGTACACATTTCATGAGCTTCAACCTGTCTGATTTTGGCCAGTGAGCGCGTGAATGTTACCAATCCTATTTTTATTTTTGGTTAGTGAGAGAGGAAGGAAGAGACACGGTGTGGGTCTTAAGATTCCTTAGAACTACTCTCTATCTCTCTCCACTGAAACAGCATTTACATCACACTCTTTCCTAACCTTTTCCTAATTTTCCTCCTCTGCTATATTCTCTCTCCTGTGATCTACGCAGTTTATGCTGTGGAGTTTTACTTTTAACCTCACCAGAATGCAATCTATGGGCAGGTTTTGTTTTGTTTTGTTTTTACTCACGCGTTTGTACTGTTGAAGTTGTTGAGTCGTACTTGTTATGTCTGAGTTTCTCTCCCGATGTGTAATTTGAGAAATTCTTCTCTCTGGTGAATAAAATTTGAGAAATGGAATCATTGCTTTGTGAGTATGGTGGCTTTGATTATGGTCTTGAGGGAATGAGTAGGTAGTTGCGGGGCTTTCGGCATGTGGGCAACTCTTGCTTTGATCAATGAATGCGTTGTACCGTTTTGGAGTTCTTGGCGTTTAAATGGAAAGACTTTGGCTGGGTTTAACTTTTCTGGTCGTTAAAATTTTCTAATTTCTTGTTGGATTCCAACGTTGCTTTCTCTACTACTTGGATTCTTGTTTAATTGAGTAGCTGCGCTTGGCCGAATTGGAATCTGGGTGTTTTGACTGATTGCTTCTGGTTTTTTTGGAAGTCTTGATAAATGGAGGCTAAATGTAGAGGCAAAGCTCATGAATTATATGGTCCGGCGGTTCCAGATTTGAAGGGAGTTGGGAAAAAGAGTTTGGAATGGGATTTGAATGACTGGAAATGGGATGGAGATCTCTTCAGAGCAACTCCATTGAACTCTCAACGATCAGATTGTCAGAGTAGGCAGTTATTTCCAGTTGAACCAGAAATTCCAGAAAATGCTGGTCTGTCCAACAGTTCATCTTCTGGCTCAGATGAGATTAATCTATTGGATTGTGGGGGCAAGAGGGAATTGGAGAAGCGAAGGAGGGCGGTGGCCGTTGAAGATGAAGAATTGAATGGTGAAACTGGGTCTCTTAACTTAAAGCTCGGTGGGCAAGTTTACCCTATCATGGAAGGGGAGTTGAAGAGTGGGAAGAAGACAAAGGTTGTTGGTACTATGGCGAACCTTGCGGTTTGTCAGGTAGAGGACTGCAAGGCTGATCTCAGCAATGCCAAGGATTACCACCGAAGACATAAGGTTTGTGAAATGCATTCCAAGGCCAGCAAAGCACTGGTGGGAAAGGTTATGCAACGGTTCTGTCAGCAGTGTAGCAGGTCAGTTGTATTTTATAATTGTCCTTGTTTGGGAGGAAACATTTTAGAGTTATAATCAGTCCTGGTCATTAGAATAGTTGCTTTTGTACATGCATTTTTACAAAAAATGATAGATGATCACAGATGGGTTTTGTGTTGAGCTCTGATACGGGTCCTATAAGTAGGAGCCCGAACTTTTTACATGTCTATGTTAGGTTTAAGTAATTTTAATTTTGACGGGGAAATTTGTCTTTCAGATTAGATGCAACTTGGTTATACTTATTGGCATGTTCCATGTTACATGTCTGCGTTAGGTATATGCCATTTTACCGTGCAATATATTTTTCAAATAGATGCAACTTGGTTTTATTATTGGCAGGTTTCATGTTCTTCAACAGTTTGATGAGGGAAAGAGAAGTTGTCGCAGACGTTTAGATGGCCATAATAGGAGGAGGAGGAAAACGCATCCTGACACTCTGGATAACGGAGGCTCTCTGAATGCTGAAAGAGGTAGCAGTTATATACTAATAAGTCTGCTAAGAATTCTCTCCAACATCCATTGTAAGTCTTTTTATTTAGTGCAAATTGTTTTCGTTGGGCTGCTTTACAAATTCACTATATTTACAGTAGTTTGTTGCATATGTGATACCAGTCTGAAAGCTATTAGCTGATTAAATTGTCTAAATTTAATGTTCTAATGAAACTCCTATCTGTTTTGAGTGTTGTTAAGAATTTTCTTTGTAATCACCTCACCAATAACCCAGCAAAGTTAATATCTTGTTATCTTGATTCTTATGATATGTCAGTAGATGAGTTTATCAAGCCTAATCTTTATTAGGCTATTCTTTCTTTGCAAATGACATGTTAAAATTTAAGCTGATTTTTTGAAAGTTAAATTTCTCTTGGGTGTGAGACTAATCTTTGCATCTCTCTCTCTCAGAGTTGCTGTTTTCCTTGCACTTTCCTGCTTTAACTTTTTTGGGCCTATTCATTCTATACTAAACAGTCTATAATTCTTTAAAAGGGCAAACTGTCCTAGTGGATGTTGTTCTTGAAGTAATTCCATATCACTTGTCTTACTTTATTGTCAACATTTGTTTGTGGTTATGTATTGTTTCTCTCTTTTTCTTGGGTTTCATGATTGGCATACTTATTTGACTCCACAGACTGTGCCTTCTATAAATTGCAGCAAATAGCTCAGATCAAACAAAGGACCAGGATCTGCTATCTCATCTGTTGAGGAACCTAGCCAATACAGTCGATGGAAGGAACATATCTGCTTTACTCGAGGGATCTCAAGGTTTGCTGAATGCTGGGACATCTACTGGGGCCTCACAAAAGGTGCCTGATGTTATTCCAAATGGCTCTGAACACTCTAGGCCTTATAGTTCCACCTCTAAGATGGATGATTGCATTAACATTCAAGACCATTGTATTCCTGTGGGACAATCCATGACAGCATTTGCATCTGTTATGTCACAGAAAAGAATATGTTCAGATGATGCTGAGGGTGGACACCTAAAAGCTCTATCAGGTGCACAGGGCACAAATCTGCCCCCATCAAGGGATGGGCTTCCATCCAAATCAATTATATCAGAGACAAAAGTTGGGGAGGTCAAATTAAATAAGATTGATTTGAATAATGTATATGATGATTCAGAAGACTATATTGAGCAAGTAGGGAGGTCTCGTGCACCTGAAAACTCAGGGACTGGGTTTATTGGCCTTCCATTATGGCTACAAAAAGACCCTCATAAGTCTACTTCACCTCAGCCAAGTGGCAACTCGGATTCAACTTCGTCACCATCTAGTTCGGGTGGAGAGGTTCAGGTATGTTCTTGTTGTGACTGTATCTCAATCCTTTTATAATTTCTGAATTTGGTAGCATTTGTAAATGTGTATATTATGGTGGGTGGTGGGACCATTGTAAACAGGTTCGAGTTTATCTCAAAAAGTCATCTGGTTCTCCTTTTCAGTTGTTAGCGGATTTCACTGGCTTACCTCAACTTGTTACAAAATTTTTAGACATTAATTTTTTGTGTCAAGGCCTGTAGTTGGGTTGTGACTTGGTTGAGTCTGAGTTGCTAATGCCTACAGTTGAAAGAAGAGATAGAGTGATCAAAGGTTCTTATTAGAATCATAAATTGACGTGTGTGACTTCTTGCTTGTGTAGCATGTCATCTCTCTTGGTTTTTGGGTCCTCTTGCTTGTTGATCTTGTTAAATGATATTCTAACAAGTGAGCGAATGGAAAAAAGTGGTTATGCATCTATTTTTAGTCAAGTCTTGTACACATTATAGCTCTTAGATATTGGTACATGCATTTTGTGAATTAGAATTAAATTACTTCCTTTTTCACATGGACCTTAAAAAACTAATTCTCTAGGCCACTCTTTTCCTACCAATCTTCAGGGTCGCACTGATCGAATAGTTTTCAAACTTTTTGGAAAAGATCCAAACGATTTACCTCTTGTTCTCCGAACACAGGTATATAATTCGCCATGAAATTACTTTCCTACAACCTCTTTTGGGTGTTTTATTCATCATGTGGTTTGATTTTTTGTTTTATGTTTTACATTTTCAGATCCTCGACTGGTTATCCCATAGTCCTACCGATATAGAGAGCTATATAAGGCCAGGCTGTATCATATTAACGACATACCTCCGTCTAGAAAAATCCATGTGGGAGGAGGTAAGCTTCCATATTGATACAAGAAATGTAAAATTACTAAACCCATTATCAGTTCATTTCCTTAACTACAATTGTTACGTACAGTTCTGTCATGATTTGGGATCCTATCTGAGAAGGCTACTTGACTCATGCAATAATTCTTTCTGGAGAACAGGATGGGTATATATTAGGGTGCAACATTGTGTGGCATTTATGTATAATGGTTTGTTCTCTCTCTCTCTCTCTCTCTCTCTCTCTCTCTCTCGGGTGTGAGTGTGTGCCCTTGTGTGTGTGTTTCTATTTCTTTTGTTAAAGGACATGGTTGTAATAAGTGTAACTTGTGAGGATATAATCGTCAGTTGTATGTAGTATATATATGCTATTGTACATCAATGAATAAAGAGTATGAAGTATTTTTCCTCCACAAGTTTATACATTGTATCAGAGCTCACCGTTGTCGGATGGTGGTAAGTGGTGTACAGTGGTTCACGCTGAAATCAAGCTCACTGTGGTCTAAACTTGTTGGAGTGTTTTCCGGTGTCGTATCTGACTTTTGTTGCTAAATCTAAGCTCACCAGTGTGTGCCGCTGCTGGATTCGAGTTTTTAGTCGTCTTCCGCACATCCCAGTGGCTTCTCTCTTCACCTTCGGCGGCCTGTAGGTGTTTGAAGTTGTTTCCGGCGAGTTTCTGTTGTTGTCTCTGGTATTGGACACCAAGGGTGAGTTTCCTATCATTGTTTGTGCATCCCAATGTGTTCCTCGTCGTCAGTGGCCACCAAAAGTGCTGCCTATCGCCGGCAACGTCAAAGGGACGTAGTGTTTGGTTGTAGGGAAAACCAATCCCATCCTCAAGTGAAGATAACCCCAACCTAGAGTAAGAGTTTGTTCCTAATTCGGAATAATGCCTGTTTGTTAACAAGGATGAGGTAATTCCCAAACCACTTATTCTCATTTAGGATAACCTAATCTGGTTTTGAGTTTAGGTTGAAGTCTGCTTCGGCCAATACCCAATACAAATCGATACAGGCCGATACAGACCCGATATTGAATGATACAAGCTGATTCCAAGCTGATACTCAGTCGATATAGGTCGAAACAGTGCAATTCATAGCCGATACAGTTTAATTATGACAGATCCAGGGCCGAAATTTTGTTATTCGGGTACTTGGGCTAAGTTTCTACATTTCCAGATTGTGTTTCTCGGATTTTCAAATTGAATTGTGGTTTTTCTCGTATCTTGTGTGGAGTTTCTATCTCCAAGTTCAATTGTGAGATTTTTTTTGCATCCATGACAACTAAGAGGTTGTTTGGATAGTGAGATGAGATGAGATGGTTTTAGATGAAAGTTGAATAAAATATTGTTAGAATATTATTTTTTAATATTATTGTTGTTTTGAAATTTGAAAAAATTGAATTCTTTATCATATTTTGTATGAAAATTTGGAAAATTTGTAATGGTGAGATGAGATGAGATGGGTTGAGAGTGTTTCTCAATCCAAACGGCCTCTAAATTTGAGTCACAATTATAGGATGCGGTTGCCTCCTATGTTGGTCCTGTTGGGCATGGAGACCAGGGTGGTACATGCTCACGTAGGGGACGCGATGCCAAAGGTAATTGCACTCGAGGTCAAGAATCTCGTAAGTGCACCCATTTTGGTCTCACATTTGGTGGACTATTGTTGGGATCTACATGGTAGACCATCTGGATTTGCTAATCAAGTCATTTGCCAAGATATGATTAGTATATCAAGGGATGAGTATGATAAGTTTTTGGGTCGCACATGGATTTCATCTTTCACAACTACTCTTGCCCACTCAAGAGGAAATATGTACTTGACCTTTTGGAAGAGATTGGCATGTTGGGTGCACGACTTATTGACAACCTTATGGACCCAAATCGTAGATTCTTGAAAGAGGAATGGGAGTTGTTTGGAGATCCAGGTAGATATCAAAGACTTGTTGGGAAATTGAGTTATCTCACTATCACTAGACCGGACATCTCTTATGCAGTGAGTGTATTGAGTTAATTTTTACAAACGCCTAGGGTTTCATATTGGGATGTTGTAATTCATATTCTTTATTATCTTAAGCGAGCCCTCGGCCTTGGATTACTGTATCGACCAAATGGGCATCTTAGGGTTGAAGCCTTTTTATATGCTGATTGGATAGAATCCTCTTCAGATAGAAGATCTACCACTGGATATTGTACCTTTATGGAAGGTAACTTGGTTACATGGAAGAGTAGTAAACAAACAGTAGTAGCTCGGTCTAGTGCAGAAGCTGAAAACAGGGCAATGACTCACATTACTAGTGAGCTGACATGGTTGCAACACTTCGTTCAAGAGATTGGGTTTACATCTCCTATCCCTCTCCAGTTATTTTGTGATAATCAAGCTGCAATGCATATTGCTTCTAATCCTGTGTTCCATGAAAGGACTAAATATATAGAGATTGATTGTCACTTCATTTGAGATAAGATAGTAAGTGGTGACATTTCTACACCTCTTGTGAAGTCTGCCAATCAACTCGCAGATATGTTTACTAAGTCCTTGTGTTGGAGTCAGTTAAAACTTATTTGTTTCAAGCTGAGTTTATATGATATATATGCCCCAGCTTGAGGGGGTGTTAGAGGACATGTTTGCAATAAGTGTAACTTATGAGGGTATAATCGTCAATTGAATGTAGTATATATATGCTATTGTACATCAATGAATAAAGAGTGTGAAGTATTTTCCCTCCATAAGTTATTCACTTTTCATGCTTTATAGCACCACATTTCTAATTTCTGTGAGAAGGTAAAGCATTTTGATTTGTTATATCTTCCTTGCAGGTCAGATTGTCTTAGACAAACCCTTACCTTTGAAAAGCAATAAAAATTGCAAGATTTCAAGCATCAAGCCAATTGCTGTTTCCTTATCTGAGAGTGTTCGGTTTATCGTAAAAGGATTTAACCTTTCTCGGCCCACTGCTAGGTATTATTTTTCTTCTCCATGCATCCCTGAATAGTTTGTTTGCCTCTCTGAATTTGTACGTGAACAATAATGTTTCAGTTTTTAGATTTTGCTTCAGATTTTATAAAACTTTCGGGATTACTGCACAGATATTAAGTCCTGCCTTTTGGTTTCAGGTTACTCTGTGCTCAAGAAGGGAAGTATCTGGTCCAGGAAACTTGTTACGACTTGATGGACGGAGCTGATGCAGCCATTAGGCATGATGAACTCCAATGCCTCAGCTTTCCCTGCTCTATTCCAAATGTTATTGGGAGAGGGTTCATTGAGGTGTGGTCATCCCTGATTTTAAACATATCTTATTCTAACCTGCTTAGCTCAATAACGGGTGTCTGTAGTAAACTTTGGTTTACATATTGTAAATGATTTGAAAATTCATTTGGCTGACAAAGTTTACAAAAGATTTGATCATACACGAGTGTCCACTATAGAAAACTTTCCCCCACGCCTGTGATTTGATATTGTTATTCCTAGTAAGCATTGTATTACTTCCAATGTTTTAAAGAAATCTTGTTCTAACCTGCTTGGCTCAACAACAGGTGTCTGTGGTAAACTTCGGTTTACATATGGTAAATTATTTGAAAATGCATTTAGTTGACTAAGTTTACAAAAGATTGGATCATACACGTGTCCACTATAGAAAAGTTTCCCCCACACCTGTGATTTGACGTTGTTAGTCCTAGTATGCATCATATTACTTCCAATGTTTTAGACTATTTTTGGTTGATCTTCAGCCTTAGAAGGTAACTGTGTGTAATTATCTCACAACATATGGTTTTAGTTTTGTTTCAGAAGTTAGGAATTTATACACCCCATCTGTTAAGTTGCCTGAAGTCAGGCAGTTATAGCTGGTTTTCTCTGGACTGTCCTATTTTACATTTAATTGTTGATCAATATCTCAAATAGATAGTGGTGTCCTTACTCAAAATATATGTATGTTGAGAGAGAAATTTTCATGAAATAGGATGGGAAACTGATGCCTTGTTAATTCACATGAAATTGTAAAGATCTCATTTCGTAATTATAAGAACATATTGAGGCGGTGGTTCACTCGAAAGCAGAATGAGTGGGGACAATTGAACTAACTTTGAGAAGCATAGTCAAAGAGCCCTGGCATGACAACATGAGAATTCTCTACAAGAATGTTTTGTTTGTATCTTTAGAGAATGCATAAGAATATGCCCATTTATTATTTAACACTTATATTTCAATCTTATCAGGTTGAAGATCATGGTCTCAGCAGCAGCTTCTTTCCATTTATAGTTGTAGAGAAAGAAGTCTGTTTTGAGATCTGTATGCTTGAGCACACAATTGAGGTGGCTGAAACTGTTGATGACATTCAGAAAATGCCTGAACTGCTGGAAGCCAAAACTCAAGCCCTGGACTTCATACATGAAATAGGTTGGCTGCTTCATAGAAGTCACGCAAAATTTAGATTAGGTGACATGGATCCAAACCAGAATCTCTTTCCCTTCAAACGGTTCCAGTGGCTCATGGCATTCTCCATGGACCATGATTGGTGTGCCGTAGTAAAGAAACTCTTGGACATTCTTCTTGAGGATGTAGTTGACACTGGAGACCACCCTTCCATTGAGCTTGCATTGTTGGATTTGGGTCTCCTCCACAGAGCTGTCCGGAGAAACTGCAGGCCTATGGTTGACCTCCTGTTAAGATTTTTCCCAGATAAAGTTTCAGATAAAAGAGGAGCCCAAGAAAAGCAACAGGTTGATAATGCCTGTAGTGGTTTCTTATTTAAACCTGATACAGTAGGGCCGGCAGGACTTACTCCTCTTCATGTCGCTGCCAGTAGATCCGGCTCTGAGAACGTTTTGGATGCCTTAACTGATGATCCTGGACTGGTAATATCCTGTCTCTCATTATAAAACAATTTTTTTTTTTCTAATACGTAGTGAAGACATAAAATTGGTTCATGAATCCATCCCTAACACACATTTGACCTACCACTCAAGTAATCGAGCTACATCTATGTGCATTATAGACTAGCAATAGCTTGTGGATGGTTCCTAGAGCTAAAATTGCCTCTGTTATTTTCATTGCTTAGGTCTCTCTCTCTCTCTCTCTCTCTCTCTCTCCCCCTCAATTTGACAAGTGCCATGTTCTCTCAAGGCATGCTTACAGGGAATTTCGGAATATGTAACAATTTCTTGTATGTATGATCAATTTTAAACAAATCTAATATTGGTCATCTTCGGATTATAAATGAATTTCGGAAAGGAAGTTTCTTTTCAAACCTTACATGTTCTGATTATAAACCTAATATTGATTATCATCAATCAAAACTGCCTCTTCTCTCTTTTTTCTTTTATTTTTATTTTTTTTTCCTCGTGCAAGGGGAGGGTATGTGGGAGTTTCACTTCAAATCTTAATTTTGATCAGATATCTTAGTTTGCAATGCTACATTTGTTATTATAACATTTATATGGCCTGCCTTTTCCAGGTTGGAGTTGAAGCATGGAAAAGTGCTCGTGATAGTACAGGTTTGACACCCAATGATTATGCTTGCCTGCGAGGCCACTACTCCTACATACATCTTGTCCAAAAGAAATTGAGCAAGAAATCGGAAAGCAGGCATGTGGCACTTGATATCGCTAGTGCTGTCCTAGACTTCAATAACAAAAGGAAGCAATCAGATGGGCATAAGTTGTCAAAAGTTGCCAGCCTGCAAATTGAGAAGATTGAAATCGGAGCAACTTATCAACATTGTAAGATATGTGAGCGGAAGCTGTTTTATGGCAGCATGAGAAGATCACTGGTATACCAGCCGGCAATGCTTTCAATGGTGGCAATTGCTGCCGTTTGCGTATGTGTGGCTTTGCTCTTCAAAAGCTCACCTGAAGTTCTTTATGTGTTCCAGCCATTCAGGTGGGAACGGTTGAAGTATGGGTCAAGCTAAGGTGCTTATGTTTAGGGGGTGAGCTTAGATATCACCTGAGTATACTGTATATGCATTAGTGATAAGCCATTTTATTATATTTACATGGGGAAAAACTCAAAAGAGTGTTAATCCATTATACAGAAATGAATTCACTGCTTCAGTTGGCGAGTGAATACCTTGATGGCTTGCTTTTTATAGACATCGCTAAAACGCGGGTAGTGCCAAGGTTTTAGTGGATATTTCAGGCTGAGTTTGCGGACTGGCAATCTTGGAAGTGTAAGCCATTGTCAAGTCATGAATATAAGCTTTTAGTCTTCCAGTTTGCAGTGGCTTGAGCGTTGTCTGATTACCTGATCATTACCAAAAAAATAAGCAAAAGAAGGCCTCTTCAATAGGTCTCAGCTAGCAAGCATGTTTATATTATATAAGCCTATGCTATTTAAAATTGACACTAAAAGCATAATTTCATTATTCGATGATAACAATAAGAAGGTAGAAGATTCTTTAAATTTATTCAAAGGATTTCACTTAAACATTCACAAGTTTGTATAAAAAAAAAATATTCACAAATTATTTTCCTCTTTTCAATAGGTCCCAACTCATTCGCGATGGGGAGGGTTGTTGTCAATGCCAAGAGGCAAATAGGGGAGCCGTCATAATATTTAGCAACAAAGATGAAAAGGGCATCCTCCATCCCCATGTCGATGCCTTGGTGGCATCATGCAGGTCACTAACTTCACGATGCAGAGAATCTTGATTGACAGCTGCAGCTCGGCAGATATCCTATTCTGTGAGGCATTCATTAGGATGGGAATCAGCCCTAACCGACTACGCCTAGCCCTAATGTCGCGTAAGGTTTCACAAGGGACAATGTCCAGCCAATGAGAGCCATTATACTATCTGTCCTGACCGAAAGGCCCCTAGAACTTAAGCCACATTGGTCGAATTTCTAGTAGAAAAGGCCCCCTCCTCATACAATGCAATATTGGGTTGCCTGACCCTGAATAATCTTAAGGCGATAACGTCCACATATCACCTCTAGATTAAGTTCTCTACAGGCTCAGGGGTGGACGAAATTCGAGGAAGCATGTGTTCGCTCAAGAATGTTATGCACAAGAGTTAAGACATGAAGGGAATGAAGTCAGGATGGTTGAAGAAGCACAAGAGACTGCTGGACTGCCCCCATCATCGACTTTGGCCAAATGGGACGAGGAGGTCTGAGACGAGTAGACACTACGGCAGTTAGAGCCCAAGGAACCCTTGGAGCTAGTTTTCATGGACCAACAGAGGTCTGTGTGCATCATAATAGTTGGGACCGAAATGACTCATAGGTTGAGGCAGGCCATGAAGAGATGTTTTTGCGTGGAGTCATGAAGAAATGCCCAAGATCAACAACACAGTCATCGAGCATTGTCTTTGTGTAGACCCCACGGCCAGGAAAATCAAACAAAAATGTCACAGTTTTAACATAGAAAAGTACGTGGCCATAGCCAAAGAAGTGGATCATCTCCTTGCACAGGATTTATCAGGGAGACTCACTATCCTGAGTAGCTATCTAACGTAGTATTGATCAAAAAGGCGAGCGGAAGTAGAGGATATGTGTCAACTTCACCGACCTGAACAAGGCTTGCCTGAAGGAAAGCTTCCCCTTGCCTCGTATCGATTTGATAGTCGACTCAACAGCAGACCATCCACTGCTCAGCTTCATGGATGCGTACTCAAGCTACAACTAGATTTGAATGAATCCAAACGATAAGGAGAAGATGACCTTCATCATCGACTGGGGACTTTACTGCTACAAGACCATGCCATTCAGCCTAAAAAACGTTGGCACCACGTTCCAATGGTTGATCAATCGAATGTTCAAAGAAAGATTAGCCGAAATATTGAGGTGTACATGGATGATCTACAAGTCAAGAGCAAGAGACCCGAACAACATTTGTCTGATCTTTGAGAGGCTTTCGCGGTACTGCAACACTACCAAATAAAGATCAACCCACAGAAGTGTGCCTTCGAAGTGAAGTTGGGAAATTTTTTGAGCTTCATGGTCTCCGAAAGGGGAATCGAGGCCAACCCGGAGAATGTTGAAGCAATAGTGGGAATCCCCCCCCCCCTCCCGCCCGCCGGGGGAACCTTCATGAAGTGCAAAGACTCGTAGGTCGAGTAGTAGTCCTAAATCGCTTCATTGCCCAACCGATGTCTTCCCTTATTCAAAGTCCTAAAGAAAGCGTGGGAATGGGACACCAACTGTGACCTCGGCGAACTGAAGGAGTACTTGGCCCACCCACAATTTCTCAGCCAAAGCAAACCAGGCGAAAACTTGACCTTGTACTTAGTTGTATTGCCACATGCCATGTTCGTCATACTGACCCACAATGCAAAGGAAGGACAGTGACTTGTCTATTACACGAGTTAGGCGTTCCATGGAGCCGAAGCAAGATACCTGCGAACAGAGATGTTAGCGTTTGCATTGGTGGTCGATAGAAGAAGGCTAAGGTCATACTTTCAAGCCCATCTAATGAAGTTGCTCACCGATGTCCCCCTAAAAAAGATCTTGCAGAAGCCCGACGCGTCCGACTGGCTGATGAACTGGGCAATCGAACTAAGCGAGTTGGATATAGAGTATCTTCCCCACATAATAATTAAGGGGCAAGTGATGGCAGACTTTGTGGCCTAGTTCACCAATTTCTTAGAGGAGATACAAGTTGCACATCAGGGGAAGCCCTGGCAGGTCTACCTCGATGGCTCATCCTGCTGGGCTGGAGGGGGTGTAGGGGTGCACATTGTCACCAAGCTCGAGGGGGAGCATGACTAAGCGATAAAGCTTACTTTCAAGACAACCAACAATGAGGTTAAGTATGAGTATAGCCGCCAAGAGCACAATTACACAGTTGGCAACCAGGAGCCGCTAGGTGTTTAGGTGGAGTTTTGCCGGGGCTAACCCCAGAAAGTTGAGAACGTCCCAAATGGGGTGGCAGAATGGAAGACAAAGACCTTCCGCAAAATCAAGGGGTAGAGCGCAACCCGAGATGCCATCTTGTCAAAGTCAACTGCGGCTACACGACACCTAGGGATCTCTAGAACCACCAACTCTGGAATGTTGTACATCCTCCTTAACGCGTAGAGATTATCAGCAGAGACAGACGACGCTCAGCTCTACCTAGCGAAATACAGATAGTGAGCATCAAAAGATTCTCTAGGAGCCATTTAAAACTGGAGGGAAGAAGGAGCAAAGCAAAAAGTGAAGGAGAAGGAACTGTGAACATAAGCCTAAAGGAAAATGCAAAAGGATGAGAAGCAAAAAATGCGAGAAAGGCACGCCAGTTTATATAGAGAAGGACGTGACGGTTGGCATTCTGCACACAACGAAGAACCCCGAGCCAGAAACCCAAGGGACTTGCCAGGTCTTGAGAAATGCGTGGAGTGGCATCGTGGAACTCAACCGATGTGAACCCACAAAAGATCAAGTGACAAGAGCATGAGAAGCACGGCCCAATAGCAAACTAGTGCGTGGGTGGACATAGCAAACTAGTGCGAAGCAAAAAGTGAAGGAGAAGGAATTGTGAACATAAGCCCAAAGGAAAATGCAAAAGGATGAGAAGCAAAAAATGCGAGAAAGGCACGCCGCTTTATATAGAGAAAGACGTGACGGTTGGCATTCTGCACACAACGAAACAACCCCGAGCCAGAAACCCAAGGGACTTTCCAGGTCTTGAGAAATGCGTGGAGTGGCATTGTGGAACCCAACCGATGCAAACCCACAAAAGAGCAAGTGACAAGAGCATGGGAAGCACGGCCCAATAGCAAACTAGTGCGTGGGTGGACTTTCCCCTGCCCTAATTCGTCGGATAACGAAGGGGTAAGAGGAACACAAGGTATCATCAAGTCATTAATGATGCAACTGGACAGTTGCGGGGTGCTAGACGTGCGCTAGGGGGAACTGACCCAAGAAAGGGAGAAGAAAACATTTTGAATTCTCACCATACATGTATGGTGTGAATTCGTGGGATACTGTGAGGGAGGTTGTTCCTGGTGTCAGGCCAAACCACACGGGCCCAGCCCATGAGGCACCAATGGGTTTAAGGGTAGACCGAAATAAGGAAATTGGCATAAAAGGATAGGATAGGCCAGGCCCAAAGGGCGAGGTTAGCCCAGGAAGCCTAGAAAGAAGCAGCAAAGTAGCACACGCGAGACGTGGACCCTTGAGTCAAAAGGCCTAACACCTCTACTGGTTGACAATCTATATACACAGAGTCAGGGACAAGCCTGGCCCCTACACACCAATGACTGGACCAACTTGGAAGGTGGGCACACTAGGCCGAGACCACGATGCATTTAATGAAGGTCGAAGACGAACAAGCCACAACGTGAACCTTGGACTAACAATAGTTGCCATGACTAGTAATGGGTGACTTGTCGCACGACAAAACGTTGGAAGAGGGTACGACCTAAGTACGGAGCAACATCACCACGATTGGTTTGCTAGGGGACCGTGACAACCCCAGATTTCCTTTTGGGATCGGACGGACATCTGAAACGTCGAGACATGTAACAAAAGGTTACCTGCCCCCTTTCATGACATATAAGATGCAATGTTCCTAACATGCATATAACATTATGCAATATTCGGAGCGGATAATTTTTTTTTTTAATACTATGCACCAAACTTATATCATCCCAAATAATTAATTAAAGCATAATCCATGCAGACTTAACAAAATAAATAACCACGATTACAATATGAGTCTCAGAAGACTGTAATCTCAAAACCTGGGAGACTAGACTCCATATTTACAGTACCAAAATACACTAGTGAACCAGTTCATTGAGTAACTCGCGTAACTCAACTAACAAGACTAGAATACTGTCCAAAAAAAAACTAACTATAGAAATTGAAAACTCCGCATCGCATCTGTGTCGTCTAGTCAACCTCCTCCAGTCTATCAGTGTCTGCTCCCTGTTCTGAACCTGACACATCGCCTACCATTTGGGGGGAATGGTAGTTGGGACTACCACGGTGAGATTTGATTACAAATCTCAGCAAGTTAACAGAAAACTTTCACACAGGTTAATGATGCATGCATAGAAATAAAGGTATGAAAGCACCATCAAAGTCAAAAGTAAATATAACATAACTTGTCATAACCTGGCATAAAATAATAAGCATAATGTGACATGACATAACATGGCATGAGCTGACATAATTGAACTAAAACAGAAACTTAGATTGACGTGACATGAACTTAAATCATAACATGGACGTGAACTTGAAGCTTGACATGAACGTAAACTTGAACATAACGTAACGTGAAACATGACTTGAACGTGAAATACATGAACTTGGAATCTTATTCAATTGACTTAATTAATAACGTGACTATATGGGTGCTATACGGGTCCCCTTGAGCTGTGTGTCCTTGCCGATTACCGCATCACAACACAGGTATCTACACTAGCTGTGAGTGCGTTAATACGTACTCCACAGTTGTTGTAGCCCCACGTATTCTACGTGTCACAATTATTGTGTCTCACATAGTGTATGCTCCACAGTTGTTGTGGCCCCATGAATACACGTAAAATAAAAAATGGTACCATCGGCATTAGTACCTGGCGCGCTCCGATGACAAGCTAATTAGGCCCCATTCGCAACCTGTTGACTGTACTTCGTCAACCCAGGAAATTTCACACCTATTTAGACACTCCAGCGTGAACAAATGAGTTCCACAAGGATATTACCCCATCCTAACACTTAGGGTCGTGATTGACATGAATAACTTAACATGATTATTCTCGAGATACACAAACTGTATTCGATACCAGACACAACATGAGTACGAAAGGACAGAAGTCCTGACGTAGCGTAACGTGACATGAACGTAAGTCGACAGACATGACATACTTTGAGACATTAACATAACAGATAACATTTCATAACATGGTATAGCATGTAACAGACAATAGTTCATAACGTGGCATAACATGTGACAGAATATATTGTGCAACAAATAAGTATTTCATGACAGAATAATTCATGTAACAGATAAACATGTGATAACATGGCATGACATATATAACAACATACAAACATAAAATATAGTTTCCCTTACCCATTACACATACACAAAAAAAACTGATAGTAAGTTAAAAGTTAACTTACCTCGTTTGTCGCGTTCAATGAAAATAAAATGCGAAATACGAGGAACTGTAAGAGGATATTCTAAAAGTTAGAAATTTAATTACTAACAATTAGAAATGTGTAAAAGAGACAACTTAGAGTAAAATTACCATTTTATCCTCTACATGTGGAAAAATGACTATTTTACCCCTAACTTAAGCATTTCACATCCTAACTCCAAAAATTTCTAAAATTTACATTCCTCATGTAAATTTTGTCTTAAACTCAAAAATCAACTTAGAAAAATTTAAAACAAGTCACAACTATGAAAAACACACAATGGCAAAAAAAAATCCATAGGTCATTTCTCTTCATTTTTGTTGCAATTCCTTCCAACTTCAAAACTCATGCTTAAACCAAAATTTTCCAACAAACATCTTCCAATCCTAAGTTTAAAACCATACTTAAAAAAATCCATTTAGAAAAGACTTATAATCAACACCAAACTTTTTTTGTAAAAAGAACCAAACACTTGAATCACAAGCTTTGTCCCTAAATCAAAACATCTCTAAGAATTCCAAAAAAATCAAATATTACTTCTAACATATTCATAACATCATCCTAAGATCAACCATGCTTTAAATCATCAAACTAAAGTCACCAAAATCACAAAATAACACTTGGAGTTTTTGGTTTTACACTTAGTCCAAAAACATAAACGTTTTATTAACTAACTTTGATAAATCTCTTGATTAATGGCTTAAGAATGTGAGATCTTTGAAATAAAGCATCACATGGTTTTAAAACATGTCGTAAAGAATATCCAACCATCAAAATTAAAATCACATGGCTAAAACTCAATAAAACATGGATCTAACCCAAGAACATCAAATCTTAGGCCTAACCGAAATTCTCTTGCATAGAAAAATCATATCTTTGAAACTAATGCTAAATATCTCCAAAATAACATTCTAACATGAAAATAAGAGACTTTGGATCATAATATAAAAATATCAAAGCCATTAGAGTAAGATAAAACCACAAAATATTCAAACTTTCTCCAAATAAAAACCGTTTTTCCACTTCCAGTTTTCAAGTTTCTAGATCTAAGAAAATCTACCATCAAAAGCTTTAGTCATGCAACAAAAATGAACACTCTCAAACACATTCTAACAACACTCCATAAGATGTTCGGACCAAGATATGTCCATTAGCTTGGTCAAAAATTCTAAAACATAACATACTCTCCAGTTTCACGCCCAGAATGACCTTTACATGGTTAAAAATACTTTTGACTGACCAAATGACTATGGAATGATACGAATAATATATCTATGGAAACTATACTCAAATAGGAAGAACTTTTATGAAGGAGTCATTGTGTTAAAATACTTAAAAAGGGTCAAAAATGTCCATGTAAAAACACACAAAAATCTGCCCGAGAGAGCTCTTTTGGGTTTCTTTCTAAGAATGAGGTGAAGAAGTGATGAAAGGGAAGTAAGTGTGACTTGCACGACTCTAGACTTCTGTAGAAGGAAGATATGGACCTGAATGACCATTGATTGGAGGTAGATATGTGACATAAAGTAGAGAATAGTGAAGGGAGAGGACAGCTTGCAGAAGCTGTGAGGTATGGGGTTGATGGGGTGGGTTTCTCCATCTCATCAAGGCACTATTGGGTGCAGCCAAGGGCAGTGAATGGTCTGCCATGTGGGGGAGGAAACTTCTCCAAGAAGCCTTGCCGAGGTGGCCAAATTCGTGGGCCTTGGTGGGCCTCAACCAAGTGGGCTTCAATTTGGGGTTTAAAGGGAGTTTGGTTAGGGTTTGAGATGCTATCAAGCCCAAATCCAATTTTTCTTGGCTCAATAAAATTTCCAAGGTTTAAAATGTTGGATAAAGATGTCATAATAAGAATTTGAGAAATTAATAACATGTGGAAGTGATTTAATCAAGTGATTAAACACAATTCTAGAAATTGGATCAAAAAGGGTTTGAAGGCCAACTTTAGGGTTTGGGGAAACCATTTAGGTTTCGGTTTCAATCAATTTTTTGGGGTTTCAATTGGATTCCAACCATTTAGGGTTTCACTAAGGTTGAAACCCTTTTTGATCTGGCTCAATTTGGTTGATCAGATGAAAAAGGTTTTGCTTAGGTGGCATGATCTCACACCTTGATTTCCTTCACAAATCCATCTAATGGTTTCTCTTTGTTTCAAGTATCTAATACTATTCACTATATGTGGCTAAGATCTTGTCAAGTGTCCAAATAAAACTTCTCTAACCTAATTTGGACATTCCACACTATGATTTTGAAAATATTACACTTAGTACGTTTATCAAGGTTACTATTCACTCAAAAAAAAAAACGTTATAAACTTAGTACTGAAAATCCTAAATATTCATATTAACCTACAGTAAAAACCGTTTACCAAAACTCAACCCCGAAGTACTCTTATAAATAAATTCACAGTTTCGAACAGCTGTTTTGTCTGAAATTATAAAAATGAGTTATTGGGTCATAAAATCCTAAATATACAACTGAGTCTAGTGGTGTAGACTATAACGAATTCTGACACTTCTAACTACCTCAAACAACTAAAATTGTATTTCTGGCACCATAGTGAGTGATAACATTAACTATGTTGACAGACTAAAACCTATGCGATTAGTCAATTCGTAAAAACTTATGGAATTTTCACGAGGTTCCTAAAGTCTATAGAAATTTCACCATTGAATTTATAGATGGTTGTTACATCCTCTCCTCCTAAAAAAAGATTTCTTCCTCGAAATCGACGTAAGTACAAACATAAAACATGCTCAAGAGAAGATGTTGCTTACCAAAACTACTGTCCATCACTGGTTGTATCGTCATTGTTCGGCTCCAAAGGAGGTGCATCAAAGTGCAACGGCGCAAAGTGTTGGGGTTAGTAGTAGAACACATCATCTTCTGAATCATATACCAAATTCTCAAAATGACCTGGGTCATGGGGCTGCACGACCTCCAGATCGCTGCTGTCTGGCTCCTGACCATCATCCAACAAACGCCCATGATGAGTTGACGACATGGATGAGCCTGACGTAGCGGGCTCAACAGCCACAACTGCAGCACGCTCTTTTGCTGCTCTACTAGACTCTGCTCCATCCCATGCCATCCTAACCTTGAAACTATCATGGTCTAACCACGTGGTTGGGTGCAACAGAGGGTAACGCTCCTTATGAGGTAAAGCTCTCCTCTCGTAACCCACTCCGTTACTATCAATGTCAAGAATGTGTGTGCGGTGGTGCTCTTGGCGTTCCATCTTACGCCAATAAGCAGCCAACTCCCTATCTAGCTCAGCCAGTCGTCTTCTAAGACGCTCTTCTCTCATCTCACGCACTCGCTGTGCGGAAAAGGTTGATTTACGGGCTGTCTTACGCTCTCGAGCCATGGAACTGCAAAAAGAACATAATCAAAAGGAGAATATTCTATAGCATACACACTAAGAATGGCCCACAAAAATCTGAAATGGAAACATATACTTTATTGATATCCAAACAATGACGTACCACGTCTGATATAGCAGTCTCATACAAAGTGAAGCACAAAATATCGACTGAGCCGAAAACAAAACAAAAGAAGACTGGATTAGGTATCAAATAACTGGGGGTACTTGGCTCGCATATCAACTTCCTTCTCCCAAGTCGCCTCTTGAATATTATGGTTTTGCCAAAGTACTTTGACCAATGGAATCTTGCGATTTCGTAACTCTTTTTCCTTCCAGTCAATGATCTGTACCAGCTTCTCCTCATAGGTCAAGTTGGGTTGTAAAGGTACACTAGCGGGATCCACCACTGTTGGCATCTGATTCCCAAAACTCTTCTTCAATGAGGACACGTGGAATACATTTTGGATCCCATGGAACTCAGTTGACAACTCCAGACGATACGCAACTGCTCCCACTTTCTCCACTATTTCATAGGGTCCCACGTATCTTGGACTTAATTTTCCCTTCACTCCAAAACGGCTTACTCCTCTCATAGGGGATACCTTTACATAGACTCAATCTCCAACTTTGAATTCTATACTCCTCCTTCGATTATCAGCGTAACTCTTCTGTCGGCTCTATGCAGTTTTCATCCTTTCTCTAATCATGTGAACTTGATCCTTTATCTCCTGCAAGACTTCGGGCCCAAACACTTTGCTTTCTCCTACTTCGTCCCAATATAACGGTGATCTACACTTTCGGCCATACAAGGCTTCATAAGGTGCCATCTGAATGGTGGCCTGAAAACTGTTATTGTAAGCAAATTCTACCAAAGGTAGTTGCTTCTCCCAATTCCCCTCATTCCCCTCATTCTCCAATACACAGGCTCTTAGCATATCTTCCAAAGTCTGGATTGTCCTTTCTGTTTGCCCATCTGTTTGCGGATGGTAGGCACTACTAAATTTCAAACTAGTTCCCATCGAATCTTGCAAACTTTTCCAGAATCGTGATGTGAAATGAGGGTCTTTATCGGACATAATCATCTTAGGCACTCCATGCAATCTAACAATCTCTGCTATATAAATTTTTGTCAGTCTCTCTAGAGAATCTGTATTCTTGATGGGTATAAAGTGAGCACTTTTTGTCAGACGGTCAACTATCACCCAGATAGTATTATTTCCTGCTGAGGTTCTTGGAAAACCCACTAAAAAATCCATCAAGATATCCTCCCATTTCCATTCTGGGATTGGCAATGGTTGCAATTGACCTGCCGGCTTCTGGTGTTCCGCTTTAACTAATCTGTATACAGAACACTTGTTCACAAATTCTACTACGTCTTTCTTCATTCCTTCCCACCAGAAGTGCTACTTCAGATCCTAGTACATCTTTGTACTACCGGGGTGAGCAGTGTAAGGTGTGTTATGACCTTTCCTTCATCACCTTTCCTTTTAATTCTTGGTCTGCTGGGATGACCCTTCGGTTCTTGTAATACAAAGTCCCATCCTCTCTGATGCTAAAGTTCTTCGGTCCTTCTGACTTCTCAATTTTCCTGATGACTTCCGCAAGCTTACTATCTTTCTTCTAACAGTCTTTTAGTTCTTCCCAATCCAATGGAATGAACTCTTGAACGGTGGTCAAAACGACTTCTTGACTACGGTTCTCGATCAATAGTTTCCTCATACTGCATAAGAGGGAATTTACTTCTGACGATAGGATATACGAATCCTCTTATCTGCTCTTGCAACTCAAAGCATCAGCTACCACATTGGCTTTTTTGGGGTGGTACTTGATGTCGCACTGATAGTCACTGATTAATTCCAACCATCTCCTCTGTCTCATATTAAGGTTCTTATGCTCAAACAGATACTTGAGGCTTTTGTGATATGTGAAAACTTCACACTTTTCACCATACAAGTAGTGTCTCCAAATCTTAAGAGCAAAAACCACTGCAGCTAATTCCAAATCGTGTGTAGGATAATTCTGTTCATGATCCTTCAGTTGTCGTGAAGCATAAGCAACTACTTTCCCTTCTTGCATCAAGACACATCCGAGTCCTGCTTTAGATGCATCACTATGCACTACAAAAGGCTTATGAGGCTCCAGTAGTGTAAGTACTGGTGCAGTCGTAAGTCTTTTCTTCAACTCAAGAAAACTTGCCTCGCAGTTATCGTTCCAAACGAACTTCACGTTCTTCTTAGTCAATACAGTGAGTGGTCCAGACAAACTAGAGAATCCTTCTACAAACCTCCAATAATAACCAGCCAGTCCTAAGAAACTTCTAATCTCATGCACACTGGTCGGTCTCTGCCAACTCGTTATAGCTTCAATCTTGCTCGGGTCCACTACTACTCCTCCACTAGAGATCACATGACCTAAAAACTTCACTTCATTAAGCCAAAACTTGCATTTCCTGAGTTTGGCGTATAGCTTTTGGTCCTTAAGTATAGTCAAAGCCATAACTAGATGATTTATGTGCTCCTCCTCACTCTTTGAGTAGATTAGGATGTCATCAATGAATACGACAACAAAACTATCCAGATAGGGTCTGAATATTTTGTTCATCATGTCCATGAATGCGGTTGGAGCATTGGTTAACCCAAAAGGCATTACCAAAAACTCGTAGTGGCCGTACCTTGTCCTAAAGGTAGTTTTTGGCACATCCTGTTCCTTAACTTTCAGTTAATGATAACCGGATCGCAGGTCAATCTTCGAAAACACTGTCGTTCCTTGCAGTTGAACCAACAAATCGTCGATCTTGGGTAACGGATACTTATTCTTGATCGTCACCTTGTTCACCTCTATGTAGTCTATACACATCCTCATAGATCCATCTTTCTTCTTTACAAATAGCACCTGTGCTCCCCACGGTGAGGAACTGGGGCGGATAAAACCCTTCTCTAAAAGTTCTTCCAAATGCACCTTGAGCTCCTTCAATTCAGTAGGGGCCATACGATACGGGGCCTTGTGAGTTGGAGATGTTGCTCGTTCCAACTCTATCTCGAACTCCGTTTCTCTATCCGGTGTTAAACCAGGTAGCTCATTGGCAAAAACTTCAGGAAAGTCTTCAACTATGGGTATCCCATGGATTTCTTCACTCCCCATTGTCTTCTCCACAATCATCAACAGAAAAGTTGAGGCTCCATCCTAATACACTTCCAAGCTTGTAAAGCAGAAATCAATGACGGGTTGGCCTTAACTGACGCTCCCGCGTATCTAATTATGTCTTCACTTGGGGATTCAAACACCACTTCTCGCTTCCGACAATCTATCTTAGCATAGTGCTTGAATAGCCAGTCCATCCCCAAGATTATGTCGAACTCCATCTGACCAAATACTAGCAGGTCAGCCTTCAGCGTCCTTCCTTCTAGTTCTACAGGGCAATCCTTAACTAAACGGGTACAAGCTATCGTATTCCCATCAGGAATTAACACTACAACCCGTCGAGGTAATAGCTCAGTTTGCAAACTACAAATCCGTGCAAACGCTGCAGACACAAAGGACTGCAACGCGCCCGAATCGAATAGTGCACAAGCTGTGAACCTTAACAGATTGACGTTTCCTAATAAAATATAACGTGATACTATTAATAACAATAATTCTAACACTCAAGTTAAAAACAAAATCATAAAGACTTTAAGGAAAATACCAGTGATGACGCCAGCTTCCTCAACCTCTGATGCATCAGCATCGATATCACTTGGGGTTATAGCGTACACATGAGCTAGAATGTGGGGCCTTGGCTTGTGATCACTAGCTCCACTGCCTTGTGCGGTGTTGGGACAATCTCTGATCAAATGTCCTGGTTTCCCGCATCGATAGCAAACTCCATAACCACTGCGACACTCTCCGGGATGACGCTTTCCACACTTAGGGCATAACGGATAAACAGACGGCATCTGTCCTCCTGTGACTATTCCCTTGCCTTTCGCTGGGCTAGAAAAAGACCTCTTCTTCTCAGCACTACCACTTGCCACAAACGGCATGGTCCTCTTTCGTTCAGAATTGATATGGATCACCAGACCCCTCTGCTCAACCTCTGCTATCGTAGCCACATTTACCAACTCTTGGTAATTTTCTGTTCTTAAGCAAGCTACTTGACTGTGGATCCTTGGCTGAAGTCCTCATTGAAACTTTTGCACCTGCATCCTTTAAGTAGAAATCAAGTGGGGTGCAAATCTTCCTAACGCCATAAACTTAGCAGCATACTGTTCTACGGTCAAACTGCCTTGAGTTAAAGTCACGAACTCCTGTGCCTTCAGCTGTTTGACAGAGTCTGGGAAGAATCTATTGTCGAACTCTTCCTTAAATCTCTCCCATGACAGTGCAGCGAGACTTCCTAGTTCCCTAACTAGGAGCTGCCTTCGTGTATCCCACCATATTCCAGCTTCTCCTTGGAATAGGTATCTAGCATATAGGACCTTCTGATCTTCAGTACAACCACAGATCTCGTATGTCCTTTCGAGATCCATAATCCATTTTTCAGCTTTCAGTGGCCCTTCAGTACCAGAAAAGTTCGGGTAACGATGGATCAAGAATTTCTCATACGGACAACCCCTAACTTCGGGTCTGGGTACGTGCACTTGTTGTTGTTGTTGTTGTCTAAGAACATCAACCAATAGACGTACAGCTTCAGCTAATCCTCCATCCGTTGGGAGATTCAGATTCTCTTAATTGATGCCTCCCCCGGGTTCCAAGGTATCCTACCGCGAATCATGTGTCACTTCCTGAAACACACGAGTATACGTATTAGAACACGTACTATCTCCCATACTTCAAGAAATTCAAGCCTAATGAAGACTAAAATTTCAAGCCTAGTATTTGGTGCATTTCCTAAGGACATGTGGATTTGCATCCCAAAGACGTATTGCTCTGATACCACCCTGTGACACCCCCAGATTTCCGTTTGGGATCGGACAGACATCTGAAACGTCAAGACTGAAACGTCGAGACATGTAACACAAGGCTACATGCCCCCGTTCATGACATATAAGATGCAATGTTCCTAACATGCATCTAACATTATGCAATATTAGCAGCGGATAATTTTTTTTTTGAATACTATGCACCAAACTTAAATCATCCCAAATAATTAAAACATAATCCATGCATACTTAACAAAATAAATAACCACGATTACAGTATGAGTCTCAGAAGACTGTAATCTCAAAACATGGGAGACTAGACTCCATATTTACAGTATCAAAATACACTAGTGAACTAGTTCATTGAGTAACTCGCGTAACTGAACTAACAAGACTAGAATACTGTCAAAAAACAAACTAACTATAGAAGCTGGAAACTCCGCATCGCATTTGCGTCGTCTAGTCAACCTCCTCCAGTCTATCAGTGTCTGCTCCCTGTTTTGAACTTGACACATCGCCTACCATTTGGGGGGGGGGAATGGTAGTTGGGACTACCACGGTGAGATTTGATTACAAATCTCAGCAAGTTAAAAGAAATTTTTCACACAGGTTAATGATGCATGCATAGAAATAAAGGTATGAATGCACCATCAAAGTCAAAAAAAAAAATATAACATAACTTGACATAACCTGGCATAAAATAATAAGCATAATGTGACATGACATAACATGGCATGAGCTGACATAATTGAACTGAAATAGAAACTTAGCTTGACGTGACATGAACTTAAATCATAACATGGATGTGAACTTGAAACATAACATGGACGTGAACTTGAAGCTTGACATGAATGTAAACTTGAACATAATGTAACGTGAAACATGACTTGAACGTGAAATACATGAACTTGGAATCTTATTCAATTGTCTTAATTAATAACGTGACCATATGGGTGCTACACGAGTCCCCTTGAACCATGTGTCCCTGCCGATTACCGCATCACAACACAGGTATTTACATCAGCTGTGAGTGCGTTAATATGTACTCCACAGTTGTTGTGGCCCTAAGTATTCTACGTGTCACAATTGCTATGTCTCACGTAGTGTATGCTCCACAGTTGTTGTGGCCCCATACTTCATGCTCCACAGTTGTTGTGGCCCCATACTTCATGCTCCACTAGGATACACGTAAAATAAAAAATGGCACCATCGGCGTTAGTGCCTGGGCGCTCCGGTGACCAGCTAATTAAGCCCCATTCGAACCTGTTGACTGTACTTCGTCAACCCAGGAATTTCACACCTATTTAGACACTCCAGCGTAACAAAGGAGTTCCACTAGGATATTACCCCATCCTAGCACTTAGGGTCGTGATTGACATGAATAACTTAACATGATTATTCTCGAGATACACAAACTGTATTCGAGACCAGACACGACATGAATACGAAAGGACAGAAGTCCTGACGTAGCGTAACGTGACATGAACGTAAGACGACAGACATGACATACTTTGAGACATTAACATAACAGATAACATTTCATAACATGGTATAGCATGTAACAGACAATAGTTCATAACGTGGCATAACATGTGACAGAATATATTGTGTAACAAATAAGTATTTCATGACAGAATAATTCATGTAACAGATAAACATGTGATAACATGGCATGCATATATAACAACATACAAACATAAAATATAGTTTCCCTTACCCATTACACATACACAAAAAAACTGATAGTAAGTTAAAAGTTAACTTACCTCGTTTGTCGCGTTCAATGAAAATAAAATGCGAAAACGAGGAACTGTAAGAGGATATTCTAAAAGTTAGAAATTTAATTACTAACAATTAGAAATGTGTAAAAGAGACAACTTAGAGTAAAATTACCATTTTACCCTCTACATGTGGAAAAATGACTATTTTACCCCTAACTTAAGCATTTCACATCCTAACTCCAAAAATTTCTAAAATTTACATTCCTCATGTAAATTTTGTCCTAAACTCAAAAATCAACTCAGAAAAATTTAAAACAAGTCACAACTATGAAAAACACACAATGGCCAAAAAAAATCCATAGGCCATTTCTCTTATTTTTGTTGCAATTCCTTCCAACTTCAAAACTCATGCTTAAACCAAAATTTTTCAACAAACATCTTCCAATCCTAAGTTTAAAACCATACTTAAAACATCCATTTAGAAAAGACTTATAATCAACACCAAACTTTTTTTGTAAAAAGACCCAAACACTTGAATCACAAGCTTTGTCCCTAAATCAAAACATCTCCAAGAATTCCAAAAAAATCAAATCTTACTTCTAACATATTCATAACATCATCCTAAGATAAACCATGCTTTAAATCATCAAACTAAAGTCACCAAAATCACAAAATAACACTTGGAGTTTTTGGTTTTACACTTAGTCCAAAAACAGAAACTTTTTCTTAACTAGCTTTGATAAATCTCTTGATCAATGGCTTAAGAAGGTGAGATCTTTGAAATAAAGCATCACATGGTTTAAAAACGTGTCGTAAAGAATATCCAATCATCAAAATTAAAATCACATGGCTAAAACTCAATAAAACATGAATCTAACCCAAGAACATCAAATCTTAGGCCTAACCGAAATTCTCTTGCATAGAAAAATCATATCTTTGAAACTAATGCTAAATATCTCCAAAATAACATCCTAACATGAAAATAAGAGATTTAGGATCATCATATAAAAATATCAAAGCCATTAGAGTAAGATAAAACCACGAAATATTCAAACTTTCTCCAAATAAAAACTGTTTTTCCACTTCCAGTTTTCAAGTTTCTAGATCTAAGAAAATTTACCATCAAGAGCTTTAGTCATGCAACAAAACTTTAATGAAAACTCTTAAACACATTCTAACAACACTCCATAAAATTTTCGGACCAATATATGTCCATTAACTTGGTCAAAAATTCTAAAACATAACATACTCTCCAGTTTCACGCCCAGAATGACCTTTCTATGGTAAAAAATACTTTTGACCGATCAAATGACCATGGAATGACGAATAATATATCTATGAAAACTATACTCAACTAGGAACAACTTTTATGAAGGATTCATTGTGTGAAAATACTTACAAAAGGTCGAAAATGTCCACGTAAAACAAACAGAAATCTGCCCGAGAGAGCTCTTTTGGGTTTCTTTCTAAGAACGGGGTGAAGAAGTGATGAAAGTGAAATAAGTGTGACTTGCACGACTCAAGACTCCTGTATGGGGGAGATATGGACCTGAATGACCATTGATTGTAGGTAGATATGTGACATAAAGTGGAGAATAGTGAAGGGAGAGGACAGCTTGCAAAAGCTGTGAGGTATGGGGGTTGATGGGGTGGGTTTCTCCATCTCATCAAGGCACTATTGGGTGCAGCCAAGGGCAGGAATGGTCTACCATGTGGAGGAGGAAACTTCTCCAAGAAGCCTTGCCAAGGTGGCCAAATTCGTGGGCCTTGGTGGGCCTCAACCAAGTGAGCTTCAATTTTGGGTTTAAAGGGAGTTTGGTTAGGGTTTGAGATGCTATCAAACCCAAATCCAATTTTTCTTGGCCCAATCAAATTTTCAAGGTTTAAAATGTTGGATAAAGATGTCATAATAAGAATTTGAGAAATTAATAACATGTGGAAGTAATTTAATCAAGTGATTAAACACAATGATAGAAATTGGATCAAAAAATGTTTGAAGGCCAACTTTAGGGTTTGGGGAAACCATTTAGGGTTTCGGTTTCAACCAAGTTTTTGGGGTTTCAATTGGATTCGAACCATTTAGGGTTTCACTATGGTTGAAACCCTCTTTGATCTGGCTCAATTTGGTTGATCAGATGAAAAAAGTTTTGCTTAGGTTGCATGACCTCACACCTTGATTTCCTTCACAAATCCATCTAATAGTTTCTCTTTGTGCCAAGTATCTAATACTATTCACTATGTGTGGCTAAGATCTTGCCAAGTGTCCAAATAAAACTTCTCTAACCTAATTTGGACATTCCACACTGTGATTTTGAAAACACTGCACTTAGTACGCTTATCAAGGTTACTATTCACTCCAAAAAAACATTATAAACTTAGTACTGAAAAATCCTAAATATTCATATTAACTTACTGTAAAACCCGTTTACCAAAACTCAACCCCGAAGTGCCCTTATAAATAAATTCACAGTTTCGAACAGCTGTTTCGTCCGAAATTATGAAAATGAGTTATTAGGTCATAAAATCCTAAATATACAACTGAGTCTAGTGGTATAGACTATAACGTATTCTGACACTTCTAACTACCTCAAACAACTAAAATTGCATTTTTGGCACCATAGTAAGTGATAACATTAACTATGTTGACAGACTAAAACCTATGCCATTAGTCGATTCGTGAAAACTTAAGGAGTTTTCATGAGGTTCTTAAAGTCTATAGAAATTTCACCATTGAATTTCTAGCAGACTGTTACAGGGACCACCCATACCATGTATATATACCCCCCCTTGTGGGGGCAAGAAACTCTCTAATTACTCTCATTTGAGCTCTCTAAATTCATAGACAAAAACCCAAACTAATTTAGGCATCATAGGTATTTCTCACCACACCGAGGTCTCATTCATCCATTTTTGCAGGAACGAATCGGCCCAGCGCAGAGTTGCTTTGGCTGCGAAACACGACATCAACACGAAACTTCTACTAATAATTGGTTTAAGGGAGTCACCCTCCAAAAAAATAAAGAACTAGAGAGAGAAAGATAAAGATATAGAGAGATAAAGAGAGGGAATGAGTTATATAAATTCCAAAGTTGGCCTCTTCTTCCAACTCATGGAGTATTTATGTGTATTAAGGGTGACTTTGGGTATGGAGAGTACCTCAACTCTCCTCAACACTTCTCACTATTATTCATTACTTTATTATTATTTTTCACCTACTTTTACTACTATTCCTTACTTTTTACCTACTTTTTATTATTATTTATTACTTTTGACCTACTTTTTACTACTATTCACAACTCTCCTCAACATTTATCAACACCCAAACCCACAACAATGTTTTATATACAATCAGAAGAGTTCAACTCGTTCTATCAAAAATGACGTCACCTTCTACTTACAACACTATTTACTTCCTATCAAACGATGCCATTCCACATATCACTTTTGATTTACAAGCGAAATGACACAAAACTACAACACTCTACTAAACGAAAATGACAATGTATCATTAAATCCTTAATTAATTAAACTGACACCTTCCCTGCTTTGCTTCCCTCGTTATCAGCTTCTCATTTCCCTGCTATATTCCTCCGCTGCACATCCATTCCAGCTCCTATCTCAACCCGTCACACAATCTTAATCATAAAAGCCAAGAGAANTCCAGAGTTGGCCTCTTCTTCCAACTCATGGAGTATTTATGTGTATTAAAACAACAATGTTTTATATACAATCAGAAGAGTTCAACTCATTCTATCAAAAATGACGTCACCTTCTACTTACAGCACTATTTACTTCCTATCAAACGATGCCATTCCACGTCACTTTTGATTTACAAGCGAAATGACACAAAACTACAACACTCTACTAAACGAAAATGACAATGTATCATTAAATCCTTAATTAATTAAACTGACACCTTCCCTGCTTTGCTTCCCTCGTTATGAGCTTCTCATTTCCCTGCTATACTCCTCCGCTGCTATACTCCGTCACACAATCTTAATCATAAAAGCCAAGAGAATGATGAACTTACACCAGTCTATCACACCAAGTTGAAGAAGAGATGGTCACAGGATTACACAACAAACACCACAACCTAATCCGCGATTAATTTTAGATCTGTGTGGTCTAACATCCCACAAGTCATAGCTATGAAGTATATGTGGATCAATTAAAATGGAGTTTTTTTCTTTTATATGAGAATTAGCAAATAGCAATGATACAATGACAACCAAACCACAAATGTGAGTAGCAAAGCTTTTTTGTTATTAAGTTCTATTATATATAGTCACTTTTGTGTATTTTTTGCATACTCCACTGATGTGATTTGCCAAAACGGTTATTTTATATTAAAAAATGACTCAATCAATTACATTAGTAGAGTGCGCAATGATAATGTTTTAAATTCCATTTCAGTGATCATTCTGGTTTAAGTACTGGAATAAAATATTTCGGTACAGATACAATCCGGTGTACCGTTTCGAGATTAACTATATATTATATATAAATATTTATATGTCTATATAAACAAACAACTAATAGACTAAATACATGTGTATACATATATATATATATATATATACGTAAGTGTGTATCATATATATGTGTGTGTGTGTGTGTGTGTGTGTATATATATATATATATAGAAGAATTGAATATTTATAAAATGAATATACGTTGAGAAAATCACATACTTGAATTGAGACACAAAAGCAAAGAAAAGAAATAAAAGAATAGAGAAATTATTAAAAATGATGATTTTTTTTTTAAAAAATGAACATATTTAAAGATACAAAAAATTAAAATTATCTAAATATATTTTATATTCAATAATTAATTAAATACCATCTATATTTAAAATTTACAAAAATATCATTCAAACACAAAAAAATTATAAAAATAATCCAATACAATATAAGACCTAAAATGTCAATTCTGGCTGGAATGACTGGAATTTGTTCGGAATGGCAGAAATGGGCCAGAATTTGGAGCAACACAAAACAAGGAGGTACAATGTACCAGATAGTAGACAGGAACGGAACAAAATTTAAAATTATGTGTAAATGAGTATACAAAAGTAACTGCATATAAAATTTTTATTTATTATGAAATAATAAAATATATTTTTTTAAATTCAACCACATTAAATAAAATAAAAAAAATTAACATTTTATTAATAGAAAAGTTGTTGACAACATTTCTGAATTGAAAATGAAACTGGAAATGGAAAAGTTGTTTGATAGTTATAAAATGAAATTGGATATAAATAGTAAATAAAGCTGAGCAGAGGATAAGGGTAAAAGAAGCCATTCAAGTGTTCGCTGCTTCTAAAACCCCACTTTATTACACTGTTTGTTCGTTCACCATCGGAGGCAAGTACTGTGTCGGAGCATGGCCTCTATATCCCTCACATTGTCATCTTCGCTTCTTCCTCTCCCTCACGATCACCTCAACAAGAACAGCATTTCCAGCCTTAACCTCAAACCCCAAAACCCAAAATCTAGGCCCTTCCGATGCGCTTTCGCTGCTCCAGAGAAAAGGACCACCAATCCCAAGTCTTCGTCTTCCTCGGTGGCTAAGAAAAGGCACTGGAAGGAAGGGGAATTCCCTGGGTTTTCAGAAACATCCACACGGGGTAGCGGGAAGAAGACACCCATTAAAAATCTGAAGAAGAAGTTGGACCGCAAGAACAACGCCAAGGCCTGGGTCAACACTGTCACCGAAACCTTGTCAGAACTTATCCAAAAGAAGATGTGGCTCCAAGCCCTTGAGGTATGGCTACGCTTCTAAGATTTTGGGCTTCGCTCTAAGTGGCAGTGTGTTATATCAGCTTCTTCTTCTTCTTCTTCTTCTTCTTTTTCTGTCCTGGGAACTTGAATTTGTGAATTGTGCAACTATTGAATCTGTTCCTTTAACTTCATATCAGGCGCTCAACGCAAATGCTTTTTATCCTCTCAGTTGGGATTGCTTAAATTTTCAGATTTTTATTTTATTTTATTTTATTTTTATATAATAAAACTGATTTGTGTTTTCTTGAATTTGTGAATTGTGCAACTATTGAATCTGTTCCTTTAACTTCATATCAGGTGCTCAGCGCAAATGCTTTTTATCCTCTCAGTTGGGATTGCTTAAATTTTCAGATTTTTATTTATTTTTTTATATAATAAAATTGATTTGTGTTTTCTTTGCAACAACGTGTGAGTCTATATTCTTATCATAATAACTCAACGAGGACGTGGATTTTTCATAGTTTCAAAGAAGAAAGCAAAGCCTTTCAGTTATTTCACCTCTCATATATTGATCGCTTGTTGTTCACATCTTATAACTAGTATCGTATGGATAGATAAGAATCAATATACCTGGTTTGTAGAGTTCTTATATGCAACTGTGGCTACTGTGATTGCTCAGGTATTTGAGATGCTCAGAGCACAGCCCTTTTATCAACCTAAAGAAGGGACTTACATGAAACTTCTGGTTTTGCTTGGAAGATCTGGCCAACCACTTCGCGCTCGTCAACTTTTTGACACAATGGTTGAAGAAGGATGTGATCCTACAGCTGAACTTTACACAGCTTTACTTGGAGCTTATTGTCGGAGCAATCAAATTGATGAGGCATTCTCAGTTCTTAACCAAATGAAGACCCTCCCCCATTGCCAACCTGATGTTTTTACTTACAGTACCTTAATAAAAGCCTGTGTTGATGATTCTCGATTCGACTTAGTTGAGTCCTTGTATGAAGAAATGGCTGAAAGGTTAATAAATCCAAACACTGTCACCCAAAACATTGTGTTAAGTGGGTATGGCAGGGTAGGGAAATATGACCAAATGGAGAAAGTGCTTTCAGGTATGCTGGAGAGCAGAACTTGCAAACCTGATGTCTGGACCATGAACACCATCCTTAGTGTGTTTGGTAACAATGGTGAGATTGATATGATGGAGAGATGGTACGAGAAATTCCGGAATTTCGGGATTGAGCCTGAAACACGTACTTTTAACATCTTGATTGGTGCTTATGGGAAAAGAAGAATGTATGATAAAATGTCATCCGTTATGGAATACATGAGGAAGCTTCAGTTTCCATGGACGACCTCTACTTACAACAATGTGATTGAGGCTTTCGCAGATGTAGGGGATGCAAAGAACATGGGGTACACATTTGATCAGATGCGTGCTGAGGGAATGAAAGCTGACACCAAGACATTCTGCTGTCTTATTAACGGATATGCCAATGCAGGTCTATTCCACAAGGTGGTTAGCACTGTTCAATTAGCCGGGAAGTTTGAGATTCCTGAGAATACCTCTTTTTATAATTCAGTTGTATCAGCATGTGTGAAAGCGAAGGATTTGATGGAGATGGAGAGAGTTTTTAAGCGGATGAAAGATAAGCAATGTCAACCAAATTCCACAACATATTCTATCATGGTTGAGGCATATAGAAACGAAGGTATGACTGACAAGATCTATGATTTGGAAAAGGAGCAGCAGGCAATGATGTCTGATGGTAATGAAAGTGATGAGGTCGTTACAATGGAAACTATGGTAGAGATCAATTGAGAACAGGCTGCCACTTCTCTATATCTCCTACTTTTTCAGGCCCAGGTGAACTACTCTTTTAACAAGGTACCGGGTACCATTGATGGGGGTTTACTGAATGAACGGCTTGTCCAAACTTTGCTTCGGAGATGGATAACAACAGTTGCTCCGCCTTCATGTCATTGTGAAGTTACTATATAGTGTCTTTAGACATCCGTAGTATTTAAGGGGGAATTATCTAGGTACCTTATGTACATGGTTGATGTGTTGATAGAGGTAATTAGTTCCTCTCTACAAACTGGAGGTGATTCTTTAATTGTTTTGAAAATCTGACGTTTTCTTCTTATGAAATACCATTTGCGTGGCTATGTTTCCTTTATTCCGTGGTCTAAATTTAAAAGGAAATTGCTGTTATATATGCACATGCGAGCCTATGCTTGTGCGCACTTACCGTTTTCTTTCTTTTTATGAAATGACGCTGCCCCTTATAAGGGTGTATTTTTAGTTGTTTTAGAAAGTGTTATCCTAGAATAACCAAAGAGAAATGCTTTAGCCATAAAAAGATCCTATAAAAGGGATCTCTTTAAATTTCATATCATCATATACTTATGTCAAGCTAGTTTACATTTGATATGTATGTATATACATATGCTTCCTTTCCTTGCCATCAGCTGAAAAGCCACGCTCCCAACGAACTAACAAATGTTGTGAAGATCTAGTTTACATTTGATATGTCAAGCTAGTTTACATTTGATATGTATGTATATACATATGCTTCCTTTCCTTGCCATCAGCTGAAAAGCCACGCTCCCAACGAACTAACAAATGTTGTGAAGATCTTTTCAACTTATAACATTATCGATAACTTGTTCCAAGTATGACAAAGAAACAATTTTTAGCTCCTTTCTACCTGCTTTGGAAATTTACTTTCCCTATGCAATAGGCAAACAGGGAAGCATAAACGACCGGATAAGCAATGAGAACAAAGGCCACAAGGCCTAAACGATCATGTTGAAAGCCATAATAATCCTTGAGAAAAGAACTAATCGTCTTGATCTCCCCAAAGATCAGTATCTCTTTATTCATGTCTCCGTATTGTGAAGTCAGCAGGCCATTTAGGGACCAAGATGTCGGGCAAATCCAATAGCACCAGACCCACCACTTCGGAATTTTCTGTAAATATATCAAGTAACATGGTTATTGTCTCTAGCTTGACTGTAAGTGCTAGATTGTATAAGAACAACTAAACTGCATTTAAGATCCATTTATGTAGGCTGACGTTTTAGAGGCTAATTGCAAATTCTAAGTACTCATCTAGACACGTGTTGGCGGAGATTGAGAAGGAGAAGGTGGTCACTGAAAGTTGATATCTACTATGAATTTAGCAGTAATATTCTGGGGAAACATGCAGAAAAGTTTAAAATTTTCTTTCTGGGAAAGTTCAGGTTCTGGATGTTTTACATGAGTGGTGACCACGGTGCATCAGTAAGTAGTGGCTGCATTTCTCATCCATTCGGACTCCCATTTTAGTCAGGTTAAACATTAGAAAAATATAAACCAATTGCCCAAAAGCAGATCCAGTAATTTTTCTTTTTTTTTTTAAAAAGAAACTGGTAGCTCTCCATTGTCCAGTTTGTTTACAAGACTAATTAAACCAGTATCCTATGCGATTGACAACTTATAGAAGAGTTGAAAGGGATTAGTACCGGTCCTGGCATTAGGAAGCCTGAGAAAAGGTTCAATATGGTGTAGACTGCAGTTGCCAAAATGGAAGCTACTTCGACATTTGTGCTCAATGAAACAATCAGCATCCCAAGATACACAAAGTATAGAAGAGTGCAGAATGTGGCATAGAAGTACCAAAAGAGCTTGTAAACTGACCATTGGTAACCTATTGTTGGATATGTAATGGCCACATAGAAAACTGTTTCCAGCAGCACATAAGGTATTTCGATGGCCATCTACAGCATTCAAAAAAACAAAGTTTATTGCTGTTACTATCTACTGAACAAAACAACCGTTTGATTTGCTTTGGTAGAAATGTCAGAAACCTGTGCAAATGTGTAAGCCTTTGAGGAGTACATTCCAGCAAATTTTTCCCGGTACAGAACGGTGCGCTCAGTTTCCACATATGGTAGAACCGATGAACAATTGTTTAGGCCTAAGAATATTACAGCACTATACATGGATCCAAGTATGTTGAACAAATCCTGCTCAGTTTTTCTTCAGAAAAGAAAATAAGGAATTTAGATGCTTCTCAGGCCATAATAATGCAAAAATTAGCTTAGGGAAGTTTAGATGAACACCTCTAATGGCATAAAAAAATAGTTATATGCAATTCAAAAAATGAACTTTACTATTGGCATGCATATATCAGAGATGTTTTTGAAATCATTTTCTTAATGCATATGCAAGTGTAAGTGTATGCATTTCAAAGTTTTTGAACTTTTTGTTATCCTAAGGAAAGCGTGCATGTAAGGAAGCTTACATCTCCTTTCCTTTCTGCCAAAAGACTGCCCCAAACACCAGTGCGGCAGCAATCACAAACACGAAACGTGCCAAGTTGTATTCAGGACTCCTCCAATAAGATAAGTGCTGTTTCCATAGGCATGCAATAAACTGCACCCAGCCACTTTGTGGAAAACGAGAGGGAAACTGCAAGTCACTTGATCCTGGCTGTGGTTCACTCAGCTGTCGTACTAACTCGATGGTGTCACTAGAATGCAAGGACAACCGAAATACTATGATTAATTACAACCGGACTATAATTTACATTAAAATGTCTAAACTACAGGGAACAGTTTAACCTCATGCGAGATAGAGTGATACATGCCTTCTAGTAATTGTATACTCACCGATACAGAGGTGACTCCTTATAGATTTTGGCAAAATCTAAACCAATTTCTGCTTCTACTGAAGCTGAAGTAAATTCTAGCATCCATGTTGCTGGATTATAATTATTTTTTATCTTTGGCACACCAGAAATACCCTGTTGAATGGTGATTTACACTCAAATTAGTAATCTATATCGACTTTCATGAATGTATTTGTCCAATATTGTTGGATGCTAAAAAAAATTTAAATAAGTGAGGAAAAAAGACTGATCAGTAGTTGACATGAACAAGCAACTTTAATTTTGAGTATTTTGTCAGTCTTATATTCCATTCTACAGATAGTAACAATGAGTAAATACTTATCACCAGTTCCACCATAGCTAAGAGTCGAGACTTCCTTGCAGGGAGTCAAGAGAGGACTAGGAGGCTACCATCATATGTAGGTATAAATCAAACAATCTGGGAATTTATCTATAAAATATTGGATTAAGCAATATACAGAAGACGACAACATATATTTGTAACTTATTTCACAAATATTTTGGAGTCATTAAATAGCCTTTTCTTGGGAGTCAAGATTCAATTTAGGGTTTATTTTTTGGTAGATTTGAACTTTTACATGAACACATGCACTGGAGAATAATATTGTAACTTTTTTTTAACATATTGTTCATCTTTTATGATGGTCCAATGTCATTTTCCATTTCATATACATAAATTTTGATGTCTTTTGATTATCTTTCTGATAAGCTCTTGGACGCTAATTCTATACCCAAAAAAGGAACTTGCATGGGATCATGCCACCATTCATTAAACTCACTTTAATTAGTCCTTCCCTACTCTGTGTGTGTGTGTGTGTGTACAAATGCCTTTTTATAAGTGTATGTTATCATCTTCATAACGATGATATACTAGCTTTCATGATAGTATCTTGGTATCTGCTTATCGGACAATGTTGTTTCTGATTTCTGATTTTGTATAATTAGTCACCAATTAAAAGTCTCTCATTATCTAAAGATGTTGCTGTTTCAGATCACTTCAGCATCCAACATAATTCTTTCTCAAGTGTCATTTTTATTATGTACATAGTCAATGTTAGAAAGAAGCTGTGGTCTATTGGTGCAAGGAACAGCATATGTACAGATAAATGAATGTGCATTAATGTTGCAACAAGAAGTTTGCGAATTTCTAATTGTGAATTTGTGCTTACCTCAAAATATTCAATGAGTTTACTTGAATGGTGACCTAGCATTCCAGAGTAGATAATCTGTCCTCCAATTTTCATTAGAATCAACTGCACCAAAAGAACATCTATTGAGTTGTATAAAGTATCATCCAATAGCAACACTGGAAAGAATATAGTACTTTTTTCTTTAGTGAACAAACATGTGCCTCAACTTGTGTCTTGTATTATCTTAACAAATATATAATTTTGAAGCCTCGTGCTTAAAGCGGAAGCTTACAACCATAAATCAAAGTTAAACTTTTCTGGATTTCTTGGAATTGTTATATTTATACTTTTGTTCTAGGCACTGTGATACATAATTTAAGACTGAAGAGTGATCGATATTGTTATTAATTTATTATAGATTCCTCATCCTTGTGCAAGTGAAAAAAATTGAAGGGCAAGCTGCTTGAGAACAATAGGTCGGATGAAGTGAAGATTCACTCATAAAGTAGAGCAACAACAATCAATTTAAAGGAAATTTGGTACTATAGTAGTTAATCTTTACATTATTTTGAGCAATTAATTGTATGTCAATACAGTGTACTCTGCTTTTATCATGGCATTGAAAAAATTAACCAAACAAAAAAATGCATGTACTCATTGGGACATAAAAAGAGAAAACACGTGGAAAAATAAGATGTTTTCACATAATAAATCAGATTTTGATAACAAAGACTGATGAGTTGCCCCAATTACTGAAAATTATAAAGGTAGTAAAAAGTACTTTACATTAACTTGCAAGGTAACTAATGATATGGCTGTGAAAGCATGGGTTACTAATCTTAATCCCTCAAATACTTTGGATTAGGCACCTTTGAGTTGAATTTTAATGTGATCTGTATATCATGGGTTAACAATTTATATACCATGGCTGTGAAAACATCGGTTAATAATCGTCACCCCTCATATGCTTTGGATTAGGCACCTTTGAGTTCAGTTCTAATGTAATATGTATATCATTAGCCCATACTAACTAACCCTAGAATATGGGAATATGCTTTAGGTAGATTTAAGCACAAGCAAAGCACATTTACTGTAACCATTTGATAGCTGAATGTTCAAGGACATACCAAGGTCACAAATGCTAACAATATGCTGTCTATACAAAACCTTTTAGCATACTGGGGCCAAGAAGAATGAAATAACTTATGATTTTAGGCCCAGAAGACATCAAGGGAAAACTTGCTAGTAACTCATGGGGACACTAGTCCTTTTACCTCATCAAAATTCTCAAATACGTCAATGCTTGGTTGGTGGATGGTGCAAACTGTTGTCCTTCCAGTGGCAACTACATTCTTCACTGCACGCATTACAATTGCAGCTGCTCTTGCATCTAAACCTGACGTAGGTTCATCCATAAATATAATCGATGGATTGGAAACAAGCTCCACTGCAATAGTTAGCCTTTTACGTTGTTCAGTAGATAGGCCACTTTGGCCAGGAATGCCAACTAAAAAATCTTTTATATCATCAAGTTCAATTGTTTCTATGACTTCTTCTACAAATCTCTGCATTATAGATTTGTATAGAGTGATATGAGTAATGAGTGCATCATAATATTTAATCGATTGTGTCAATAGATAGAAGTATATATAACAGTATAGTTGTGTCCTCTGAAAGAAATTTTGTTTGTCTACAAACATCGGTAATTGTTTGTTTGTGCTATATACATCATCGATATTCGGGGATTTTCAGCTTGATCTAAACGTGCATGTAAGTTTATATCATTCTCTTGTTTCTTCCATATATTTCAATCCAATTAAAGTAGTTGGCTGTCTAAAAGTGTGACACTAGTGGACACAAGTCTCTAAGTCATCAAGTTTCTGACAGTAATAATTAAAAGTCAAATTTAACAATCCAACAAAGTCTTTTCTATTTGCTAATGTTTACCATGAATTTTAAATTAGAGTGTATTTGCTAAAGACTCTTGAAACCTGTCTTTATTGTTGTTAGAGGCTTGGTTTACTTATGATGATAATGCTCAAAATTTTGACTCCCTTTAGAAATTGTTTGAAATTTGAATTATAATACAGAAATACTATTAATAATAATTGTGGAGGGGAAGCAGAGGATATCATACAGCTTTTGTCTCTGGATCAATCTCTGGTGGCAACCGCAACCAAGCTGAGTATGTCACTGATTCTTTTACAGTAATCTGAGGAGAATGTATATCATTTTGCTCACAGTAACCTGATATTCTTGCAAATGTACTCTGGATCTTGGGATACCCTCCGATTCTTATATCCCCTTCAATAATACCTCCAGTTTTCCTTCCAGAAAGGACATCCATGAGAGTCGTTTTCCCAGCTCCACTGACCCCCATAAGTGCCGTAAGAATTCCTGGCCTAAATGCTCCGGTGATATCTCGAAGCAGCTGAAGCCTTTTCTGATTGAAACCTTTCTTTCTCATCTCCTGTGCAGGAGAGATGAAGTTGACAAGTAATCAGTAATTTCTTTCTAATGTTCAAATAAACAAAAGTCATATGTAACTCATTGGTTGAATTTGACTACCAGAGGCATATCAACGAAGTATTGCACATCCTTGAATGCTATTGTCAGAGGCTCAAATGGTAGGACCAGCATCCCTGTACGACCAACACATTCTCCACTATCATTTAATAACCAAAGTTTATTCAGTGAATTAGGTATCATGTTCTTTTTATTACTAGCTAAGAAGTTATAAGCTCAAAGTTTTATCTTACCAGAAATTTTTGTCTCTTCAGTAGCTTTGGAAAAGGTACCTAGAGTTGATTGGTTATCCAGTTGTGTGCTACTTCTGCTACCATTTTTTCCTTGTATCTGAGAAATGCTTTTCTTCGAAATAATAGCTCGAGACATTTTAGGAGCTGTATTCATGACAAGCTTATAGGTGAACTGGATGGAATTTGAACTTCAATTGTTATGCTTCTTTCTCTAGTAAAAAGAATTTACCTGGCAAGTAAGTTAAGGCTAAGACAAAGCCTGCATCAAAAAGTATAGTGAACCCAAGCAAAGCCCCTAATGATATCCAATAGCAATAGCCCTCAAAGTTCAAGCCATGACTGGTTAGAACCTCCCTCCCTATGGTCGTGTTTCCCTCTGAAATCTACAAAATGAGAGTGGACAGGCTACTTAAAAATTCTTCTGAACAAGGGAACAGCATTTGTCCTGTTCAGCTTACCTCCTTTTGCCATCGTGGAGCAAGGAATTCATTTAGTGCTATGCCTATTTGAGCATAAGTCATGGGAGAAAGCCAGAAGCCCCAACTCAGCCAAGGTGGTAAAGAGGCTGCAAAGAAGAAAACTCTGTAAGTAGTCTTCTTGTTATCCCATAGAAAAAGAAAATATGAATGCACTTACTTTTAGGAATAATGAAGCCTCCAAACAAGAAAAGTGTCATTAAGATCAAAGCACCACAAGTTGATGCAGTCACCATAGTCTGGAAAATTGAGGCGATGAAACGACACATAGACGTTGATGCTAGATGTAGGGCAAACAGCAGAAGAAACTGGGAAAAGAACCTGAATCATTTGCACATATGAATCTTAAAGATTATAAAGGGGAGAGATTTATCCTTTTAATGTTTTTTTTATATGGATTTTAAAAGTTACCTCCCTACTTCAGGGCTATACCCAATAACATAGTAAGTCACTGCTGTCCAAAGTATGGAATCAACCAGAGAAAATGGAATTTTCAGTATAGATGCTGGAATGGAATAAGCCCATGCTGGATACAGATAGAATGATCTTTGCTTGTAAACCACTGGGAGTCTGGTGATTGTCAAGGACAGTTCTGCAACTCCATTAGTCATGAGTCTGACAAGTGTATAGTATAGAGCGCCCAAAAAATAATTGGCACTGTTCAAGTCCACAGTCGTCTGAGTGCGTAGAAATATAGTCATTGCAATAAATGCAGTGATGACAAGCTGCGGAATAAGGGAATTTTGAAAACATTTTAGTTTGATGTGGTTTGGCAGTTTAACTGTATACCACCACGCTAAGAATTCTTGTGCTTAAATTATAACCTGGACTGTCTTGAACACATAGACAAATGAGTTCCGTTTCAGGAGAAGTAGCTCTCTGGACATGCAAGCTTTGAACAATTCCCATTTTCTCAAAGAGTAAATACTGAATGACAAGGAATTTCTGTGGCTCTTAGATTTGTCATATGGCTCTGAGAGATCATCATTTAACCTCTGTCCTAAATCGCTTGCTTTGAACATTTGAGAGAACTGATCCACTGAGACATAATTATAGGGAAGGCCAGCATGGTACCAGTATTGTGCCTGGTCCTTCTTGGAGACTACCTGTAGACAGTTGAAATCAGAAGATATGAGGCGATCAGAACTGTTGCCAACAGGAGAAAAGGAGATATTTTCTCACCTCCTGAAGGAAGTCTGCAGCACCTTTTCTTTCTGGGCACTTGAAACCACAATCCTCAAAAAATTGAAGTACATGACTACGAGGACCATGGTATACTATTTTCCCTTCGGCCATCAGTATCACTTCATCAAATAGATCAAATGTTTCGGGAGCTGGTTGAAGAAGTGAAACCAATGCAGTTGTATCAGTGATGTGCGCCAATTGCTGAAGACAGGTAACAACCTGAAAGGTTGTGGAGCTATCCAATCCAGTCGATATTTCATCCATAAATAGAGCTTTTGTGGGCCCAACAATCATCTCCCCTGCCAGGCAAAGTAGCCATGAAAATCTAGGGTTGCTTGCATAGGAAGTATTTTAGTCACTTTCTCACTAGGGAAGAGGTTTAACAAATTGTGAAGCTATCACATTCCAATTTCCAAACTAAAGGTTTTAGAAAAAGATGAAGCTTTGATGATTCCTTTTATGTTCAAGAAAAACTCTTATAAGATTTATAAATAGAATGCCTGATATGTATAGTAGATTGAAGACGTGAATTCAAGGGAAGAGGGAATTCAAGAAGACCTGGTTGAGAATAGGATCGTCTGAGATGTACTAGGACTGCAAAATTGTATGCAAAAGGAAATTAACTAGCGACAGAATCTTTTGTTAACAACCTGTTGTTAACCTTTTCTTCTGGCCACCCGAAATGCCTCTTTCCAATGCATCGCCAACCATTATGTCACTGCAGATATCCAGTCCAAGGATCTAAAAGGCCAAAATGTTGTAGTTTACACATCACGTTGGAAAAAAACATCTTGTTTGAACTTCTCCGTTACCTACATTAATCTAGCTCTGTTTGAAGAAAATCTACCTTCAAAACATAGTCCGTTTGGAGATTTCTTTTTTGACCTTCAACTGCAATTGCCTGCAATTATCATGTTACGGTCTGGTATACTGTCCAACAAATTCCAGCACAGTTTTACAAACTAAGGATTACCTTCATATAAGTGTCCACGTCAGGGTCAGGGACAATTCCTGCTGCTTTCTCTTTTCTGCTTACTTCCATCATGATATCTGCATACAGAGAAATGGAAATTAACTTCAAATATGTGAACTCATTGCATGAGTACCCTGGAAATGAAGGCATGAGGGAAAACAAGCCTTACCAGCTCTGCTTCCAACACCCTGGCAGCGAGCTGAAAAGTCAATTGTTTCCCTCACAGTCATTTCAGGTATGTGCAGGTCATATTGGCTTATGTAAGCTGATGATTTCTGTGGAACAAACTCATCTAGTTTGTAACCGTTGTAAGAGATTTCCCCTGCAACCTAAGAAGGAAAAAGCTGAGGATTATTGTAAAGATTGTGACATTTAAATCTGATTCTCTCATAATCATGAAGTATAGATAAGATTAATTACTTGTTATCGTGTATGAACCATAAATAAGATTAATTTCCTATGGAATATAAAAGCCAATGGAATTCTGATGTGGACAAAATGCATCAGTCTGAATGCTGATCATGCTCTTTGTTGGTTCAAACCATAGTTGCATGCAATTTCTATACAATCTTAAATTTAAGCTGATGTAATCTTGAACTGTTTGAGAATGAGTTTTCTTTCCTAGTATCTCACTGCTTTTATGCTCTTCTACTCTAGCCTTTTGAATTGCTCACATTTAAAGATTGGTCTAGCTTTCCGGCAAGAGCCAATAACAAGGTCGTTTTCCCACTGCCTGGGGGACCAAGCAGAAGTGTGAGCCTGCATTCAAAGAGAAGTATTAGGAGTAAATAATTTTGGCCCGTAAATTGAATCTTGACATGATTTTTGTAACTTCGCTGACTCGGATAAATTCGAATGACTTCCATGTAAACTTTTTTCTGTCTTGCCTGTTTCAAGAAACATAGTACTGAATCTAAATCAAAAGTAGCTTTACTATGTGCTATTCCAGTATCTAGCATTAGAATCTTATTCAAACATGTTGCATTTCATCCTCTACATTGCAATCCTTTCTGCCAAAGTCAGCCATTACCTTAATAGACTAATAGTCAATACTACCACAAGTTCAATTCGAATCAAAGCCCCCGATTTCTTTTAATGTGTATATATATATACATGCTTAGTGATGTCCCCCAAATAAAATCTGGCTTACCTTGATGGTTTAATGATGCCACTGACATCTTTTAAGATGCTTATATTGGCTTCCTGAGAATTGCACCGTATTACCTTCTTAAAAACCTGTCCCAGAGAGAAGTTTTCATTAAATTTATAAGGCAAAACATTCAGCTCTTTTTGCTCACGTTCTTGTTGTCATGGAATTGGTTTTAGGTATTATTTCTTCGATTCAGGACTTAGAGGTTTGGGCAGGAAAGTGACACGGATTTATCTACCATTATAAAGAACAAATGCATACTTACTGATAACTGACTCATGAGAGAGTTCCATAGCGTCGGAAGAGGCTTCCCTTGGACTACTTCGCACTTCACTTCCACAGACAGATTCTTGTATCTCACCTCCACAGTGGGTAACTTTACATTCACCCTAGCATTATCACATTAAGATATGTTAGTTTGTGAACTTTGTTTTTGTAAGCAGGTACGTCCCCAATATCTCATGATGATGAGACTATTTTACAAAGCCTCAATATTCCTATTAAACCTCTGAAATCAAAACCTATGCGCATTGTCAAGTGGCTTAAACCTACTCAATATCGTGTGAAGCTAAATGTGGATGGTAGTTCGTTAGGTAACCCGGGCCGTTCGGGTGCTGGAGGGGTCATCAGAGATCATAGTGGGAAGTTGATTAGATGTTTTGCGGAACATATTGGCTTCGGATCAATTAACTATGCCGTAGGGATGGGGCTCCTTCTTGGATTACGGATTGTGAAAAGCCTGAATCTAGTTAATGTTGATATTGAGCCTGATTCTATGATTGTTTTCCAGTGGGTGATGAAATCTCATTGTGGTCTATGGTATTTTGAATATTTTTGGGAAGAAATTCTCGAGATTCTTGGTACATTGAACTATTCTATTTCTCATGTGTATAGACAAGGCAATGCTCCTGCGGATTTTTTGGCTCGGATGGGTTCTAACAGTAATAGTATGATATGGGAGGATTTCTCTTTACTTCCACATTTACTAAAAGGAATGTTGAAGACGGACAAAATGGGTCTTCCTCATGTTAGATTTGCTTAATTTTGTTGGTTGTTTTTTTTCTTTTAATAATTTTTGCTATTCTTGTTGGATTTTGGTTATGGAGTGTAAGGTCTTTTTGACACTTGGGTTTTGGGTGTTCTTTCTTGTAACCCCCCAAATGTGATGTTATTACCACCGTATTCATCCGCCATAAATGAGAATTTATAAATAAAATTGGGAAGGGGTCACTGTTGGACAAATGGCCCCAATTCTTCTTACAAAAAAAAAAAGCTCTTTGTAAACACTTGAATCAGTAAGAATATATCTAACCAATATATCAATGTTAGTTTTCTTGTTTCGATCATGATATAGATATATATACAACCCTAACGATATCTTATACTTCGCAGAAGATGGTATGCTGTGATAGACTGAAATTAAAGGTCCAAACAGGAATTTAAACATGGCCTCAGTATCAGTAATTTAGCATATAAGGGGCCTTGAAATGCTATTTAAAACCTATTCTTGTCATAACTTGAGAGAGAGAGAGAGAGAGAGAAGGGGATAAATTAGATTTTCTGGAACTGGTTTGAGTTACTTCTCTATTAACCTATAAACCTGGACAAACCTGTCTATCCTGTCTCTCAGTTTCTGCAGCAACCGGAGATTATCATTCTCAATGTGCTTTATGAGCTTCTGAATGAAAAGATGTCTGTCAACTGTTCCAAGCTTGGTAACATCCGTAGTCCTCTTCCCTTTAAATTCCATTCCACTGCTTCCGGGGTCGTGATCAATACCAAACATTGAGGTTCTGAGCCGTTTAAATGTAGGTAATTTCTCAATTGCAGCCCATTGCAACTGAAGTTCCTCATCTTTCTCCTCTATAAAACAATCTGCACCAGTTTGTTGAAATGGTGGTTGAATGCCTCCTTCAATGGTGGATAACTCCATTTGAATGGATGTGTTGGTTTTTGCTTGGAGCAGCACCACACCGGTCTTCTCCAAGTTTTAGCAGACAACTTGTTGTAACTCGAAGTTGACAAGCACGGTATAAATCAGAAAGATATGCTGGTTTTTCCTTGGACTGCAATGCAAACTAGTAGATGGTCTGATCGGTATAAATTAAATTAAATTAAGGGACATTTGACTCGGAGAATTTTCAGCCTTTTGTGTCTATTAAGGCTGCTATGTATCATTTTCAAAATGAGATAACAGTTGCCTCTGGCTGGACACCTGTCTTTTGATACTTAACACGGTAACTACTTGATGGTAATGCTCAAGAAAATTTGGCTTACTCCCGACCGAATCATTAGAAAAAGAGTTTCACCGTTTGGTTAGAGAGATAAAATGAAATTAGATATTTTAAATAGTAATGAATAAAATATTATTATAATATAATTTTTTAATATTAATTTTGTATGGAGATTTAAAAAAGTTATATTGTTTATTATATTTTATATGAGAATTTGAAAAGACTATAATAATGAGTTGAGATAAGATGTTTTGAATTTTGGTAACCAATCAGGGATTAAGTTTGTGTGTAAACATGGGGTCTATTATAATTAGGACAAAAAAGTCGCAACACATAATTTTTCATGCTAGTTGATGTGGTAGATATCTACAAAAACGATGCGTTTTATGTATCAATAAGAGACTTGTAAATAAATTGTTTATGTTGGGATTAATTGACTATCAGCTGCTAATTTAAAATATAAAAGTGAAAGTAAATAAAAGAAAATTCGACAATCATACAAAAAATACAAAACTTTATGTGGTTCGGCTTAAACAAGCTTACGTCCGCTGGCGGAATCGATTTCAAAGAATTCACTATCAGAAAAATAGAGTACAAAAGAGGTTTAACAAATTACTTCTCAATCTCAAAAGCCTCAATACACCCAATAAACTCTTAAATATCACAAAAGGAAATTTCTCTCTTTTTTCTTTGTTCTGACCGCTCAAAATTCTCAATACAATGAAAAATAATATGTATTTATATTTTACGGTGTGGAAATCTCTAATTTCAAACATTCGCTTAAGCAAAGTGTCAAGTAAATAATCTGCCTAATGTTCGCTCGAGCTAACTATCGAGAGAACAATTTGTCCGTGATTCGCTTAAGCGGACTATTAAGCAAAGTGTCAAGCCAAAGTTCACTTGAGTCACAGTTGAATCAGGGTCAAGCTACAATCAAGCCAAGTCTCTGGAATTGCATTTTCAACATGAATCAACTGACAATAAACAGTTTTCACTAATAAATCACGCATGTTAGGCCGGTTTAAAACACAGCACTCCAAGCAGCACTCAGTATTGGAGTGGTGTCCTCTTTGCTAAAAAAAAACTCAGTAGTATCAAGTTGATATTGATACCATTCGTCTCGGTTCAAGGACAAATTAGGCACATCCACATGATAAATTTAAAGGGTTTTTCGCAATTAGGACTCCTTATAACCATTTATATAGTGCAGCCTAAACACACTTATGGTGTAACTTAAAGCATGTCTGTGTAATAATATCGTTGCTGCAATTATATTGTTTGTGCATTAGGCTGCAAATGCTGTCTTATAACATTAATTCCAATGGTTTTCACTTCACCATAATGAATTTCCTTGAAAAAATATATGACTTTTAAGGGAAATTTATGACAGCATTCTTCAGCAATACTAAAAAATGATACCAATGATTCATTGCTCTTGTTGATGTGAAAAGGCTAACCAACCTATTCAAGCAATGATGCCCAGTCACCATCCTGAATATACGTGGAGAAGGATTTTATTCTTCATACACGCTATGTATAGCCATTGGCTGGTGCTATAATGTTGTCAATCCCAAGTGCAATGGACTTAATTACCTTTTTCAATGATTGTAATGGAAGTTTGGAAGATTATTATTTTTCTTCAAATGAGATGAAACAAAAAATGCAGCAAGCCATATAGTCTAGCCATAGGCTATTACCCTTCTTCTTTGGCATAATGGCATTAATTTATGGGATTTTCCTTATCTTGCTTGTCCTTGCTTTGTTCAGCCAAAACATGAAAGTGTGTGTCCCACTCTATGAAACTAGGAAGAGGGAGGTGCCAAAAGATAGAAATCTGAAATGTATATCCTTAAAGTTAAATAGACAGCTTAAACAAAATTAAATGGAGTGTCCACTCTCAACCACTCCAAAGTTGTTTGATATTTTTATTGCACTCCCACTACAGCTTGTCTATTTTTGTCTACCATTTCAGTCTTATCTTTACACTTCGTGTGTTTTTTTGAGGGGTTACCATGTCTGTTTCAAACCACTTTCAACCTTTAAAAATGTGTATAATTAAATCATGCTGTGTCCACTTTCAACCTCTACAAAGTTGTCTACCATTTCATCAATCTTGCCCTTACACTCTGTATGTTTCTTTTACAATTTCATACTACTTTAACATGATTTCTCACTTTTAGCCAACCAGATCTTAGATTCTTAGTTCCTGTTTGGCGTTCATAAGTAGCAATCTATTTCATTTGAAACAATACTCTACAAAATAACTCCTAATTTATATTATTATCTTTGCGTTCATTTCCATGAAACAAATAAAAACATAAAAGGATTGAATATTTCAAACATTTTAAAGTATATTGGAGAATTAGAAATACTAAAGCACGGAAATCTCGACCGGGGATCCCGACAAATTTTACACTGTCGGGATCGGTTGTAGAGCCCCTCATTGAGGAATATACAAAAACAGCGTAATCCAACCAGATGGTTTTCATGATGCGAGAGGAGGGAAGAAAAGCTTGGTGAATGGGGGAGCCCCTTGCATTGACTGTCACACCAATCCCGACCCCCCCAATATCTCTACAGCTTAGTTTCTTGATCTGTCTATTCCCAATGGGCCCTCTCACTGTTGCATGGGCTATCACCTTTAACCCTGTTGCTCTTTGTCCTCATCGTTACTATGTGCTCCACGTTTTGACCATGTCAATAAAGTTATGTACGTAAGCAACTTCTTTTGCTGAATAATAATAATAATAATATTAATAATAATAATAGACGGCTTTCTTTACTTTTTTTTTTCTTTTTTCTTTTTTAAGTGTAAGGTTGTTAGGATAAGGTTTTTTTATATAAAAAAAAGAATTATTTAGATAAAGTTCCATAAGAATTTCTTTTGGGTTTTTTTTGTAAAAATTATTTTGATTTTTTAATTTTTTTCAAAGAAAATTAGAGAGTTGATTCGATGAAAATTTGTTTAAAGCAAAAAAAATAAAAAAATTAATGTTAAAAAAATATTTGGATTGAAGATGAAGTTTTAAAATGGAAAATGAGGAGACTTTAATTGCATCGCTTTCATAGTAAGTATTTTCGTTATTCTTCAAAACATTTGAACCTTTATTCTTTGTCGTTTCGAATTATTTTTTTCTTTTCTTTGTATTTTAGCACTCTTTGGTCGTGTTGGGTCATTGACACATTGTTGAATGTTGTGGTCCTTTATCCTTTTTCTAAATTTCTCCTCTTTTATTTTTTTAAAAGCATTCTTTTGTATGAACAAACTAACTAACATGAGTCAGAAGACTTGTATATGTGTGGAACTCTTTTAGAAGACCTATATGCTCTCGAGATTAGTCGAAACAATCAACAGTACAATGTAATTTTCAAAAGAAATCTTTGAGAAAATTGGTTCTTATGTCACAAACGTCAAATATAATAGACATGAGCAACCAGAATAATGGAGTAAGAAAATTGTTAAGGACGTGTCTCACTTCTAATCTACAATTGCACGGCCGCAATTTGTTGATGAAACTTGAGGGGGTTTTTCCTGCAAACACTCCGATACTTAAGTCAATTAAGAGGTAGTTGTATTTAAGTTATCTTTAATTATCAAATATTACATGCATATATAGGCTCGTTTGCTATTCCTATCTTATTCAGGATTTACTGGTACGGATTACTACATAGTATTTTAAATAATCGCATTACTTCCTGCAGTCTTTATCCTTCCGTTAAAGGTGGTGCCATGCATATCTTCCTTCAAACTCTTCTTAACTATCCTTATATGTTTTAGAGCATTCCAGTTGGGAAGGTCCCTCCAAAAGTAATGTGAAACTATTAAAGTAGAGTTGAGGTTGAGAAAAACCTCAAAATAATGGAGTAAGAAAGTAATGTGAAACTATTAAAGTAGGGTTGAGGTTGAGAAAGACCTCAATTTAACTTTAGTTATATAATTATGCATGATTTAGACAATACGACACATAGTGGAATTTGTCCAATGGCCATGCTACCAACTAATGCACATTGGTATATAGGCAAAAGGAATGGATGGGTGAGAGAGCTTATCATGAATGATTTAGTGTGGGGACTGAGGACACCTCATGTTGTACGGATAAATAAAGAGTATGATCTACTTATGATTTGAGACACACACACCATTATAATGCCGATGACCGTGTAATTTCATGATGGCTAACTTCAAGGGGTTGGCTCAAGTGGTGAAAGTCTTAGTCCTAGAGTATCACTCTCTTCAAGATCTAAGGATCAACACCTCATAGATGTAAACAATCCTTTGGGGCCACATTCTCTAGTGAAAAACCAACGATTTAACCAGTTTCGTATAGGAAAACTTCCAAGGATACAATACACGAGACCAAAGTTTATTCTGCGGGGGTGGGTCCAAAGGGCCCAGCCTTGGATAGGTTCACCGACATCAAAAATAAAAATAAAAAATCATGATAGCTACCTAATTTAGCCACCTTCAACTTATAGGCTTCAAACATAGATTTTCATTATTAATGATATTCAGCATCCTTTTAATTAACATATATTCATCATTTTCTTATGTGTAAATAAATCATTAAAAAATTATTTATATTTTTTATTCATTCATCAAAAATTTTATCTCATATTGAAAAGTGTTAAAGGAATTATATTTAAAAGAATGACAAACACAAAATTTTTTAAAGAGAATACCTTCTACTCGGTCCAGCTAATGTTCCCCATATAACAACCTATCATTAGCTTTTAAACACATGGGTTTTCCACCATAGTTAATGTGAATGGAATCATAAACTAGACAGCCCCTCCCCTTCCCCTGCGCAAAACAGAACCCCTCCCCATCCCCTACGTGAAATCGTCCCCATTCCCTTCACAACAGTTAGGGGGGTGTTCGGTCCGATCCAGGAAGGTTTTGTGAACCAAACTAGACCTATTCGGTCTAGGGTTTTCCCACCCTAGACCGGACTGAACTCCTTAAGGTCGGTCCAGACCCATTTGGGACGGTGCAGTCCGTTCAGTCTACCCTAAAATCTCTATCTCTTTTTTTATTATTATTATCCAATTGCATTTTGTTTAATACTTATGTAATTATATTTTGATATATTTAATATATATACATATAGTATACTATTATATATATTAGTAATACGCTAATACTATTAGTCTATTAATATATAGTCAATTAGTAATAGTTATTAACTTATTTAATATAACTAATAATATACTAGTACTAATACTGTAAATAATAACTATATGCAATAATAGTAATACTATATGTAATATACTAGTTCTATTATATCTTTTCAAACTCCACACATTGATTAATACTCTATGTAATACTATATTAAATAATAGTAATACTCTTATTACTAATACTCTATGTAGTTATAGTGATTTAATACTGACATATTACATATTAAATTAACTATACTAATACTATTATAAATGTATACATATATGATATATTATAATTTATACTATAACTTTTATAATATATTAATATATATACTAGTACTATATAATATAGTTAATAGTTATACATTAAATAATATAATAATACATTGATACTAAATATATATAGTTATAGATTTATAATTATTTAATTATTATGAATTTATGATTAGTATAACTATATAATTGTATTAGTATTAAACTATTAGTAATTTAGTATAGCTATATTATATTAGTAATATTAGTTATGTATATAAATATATATACATATAGTGTACTATTATACATGTATTAATATATATATATATATATATATAAATTAGTAACACGCTAATACTATTAGTCTATTAATATATAGTAAATTAGTAATAGTTATTAACTTATTAACTATAAATAATAATACACTAGTACTGATACTATAACTAATAACTATAAGTACTAATAGTAATATTATATGTAATATACTAGTTTTACTATATCTCTTCAAACCCCACACATTTATTAATACTTTATGATACTATGTAATACTATATTAAATAATAGTAATACTCTTATTACTAATACTCTATGTAGTTATACTAATACTCTATGTATTTATATTAAATACTATATAAATAATCCTCTATTTAGTTATAATGATTTAATACTAACATAATAAGTTAACTATACTAATACTATTATAAATTTATACATATATTATAATTTATATTATAACTCTTATAATATGTTAATATATTAATATGAAAAATTCTAAACATAAGCCCCTACACCACACACCATCTATTTTTTTTTTTTTTTTAATTTTTTTCTTTTATCAAAATTTTTGGTATATAAATAATAAATAGAAAAATTGAAATAGTTTAAAAAGAAAAAATCTAAAAAAAAATTAAAAAAATTTTAAAAAAATAAAAAATGTGAGGTGTGTGGTGTATGGGGCTTATGAGTAGCAATGCTCTATTAATATATACTAGTACTATATATTATAGTTATAAATTAAAGAATATAATATTTATGTAATATTGTGATATATATAATTAATTTATATAAGTAATATATGTATTTTTTTTTTAATTTTTCATTCTGTCCGGTCCTGTATGAAAAATCCCTGGACCACGGACCGAACCGAATGAATTTAGTCCTCCCATTTTTTGATTGGATCGGACCGGACCAATTCGGTCTGATCCGGTCTGATAAAAAAATGGCCGGTCCAGTTGGTTTATCTGGTCCGAACCGGCCAATGCTCTCCCCTAACAGCAGCTCACAGCTACTTCAGCCAGATATACGCAGCTTGAGCATTTTTTTTTCCAAATATTTTAAGCTTTTGGTGATATCGTTTCTATATCGACTTAATAAATATATAAATGAACATTGGTGCTAACTTTTAATTTTGAGGATTAAAAATTGATCCAATTTTTTGTTAGATTCAACTATATAAGCCAAATATACTCTCTACTCTGAAGTGTTTTCCTCCAACCTCGTTTAAGAAGCCCACGTTCTTGTGAGAAATGTGGCATTCCTGACATAATTATAGCATAGCATACTGCATTCCAGTAAGACCGTGCACTTTCACCTTTTGTTTGTGAATGATCTAAAAAAAGTGATTCTCAAAATAAGATTTGCTCTTATCTTGTAAAGAAATAATGTTGCAAGACCTCTTGATTATTTTTTAGTTTTTGTTTATGCTGCTCTAAACTTGCAAAAAAGATGCAGCACGGATGGTGTTTTCTTCTGATGCAAAATTAATCTCTACAACTGATAACTACTGTCGTGGCCTAGGTCAGTGACTCATGGCAAGTCGGGGCCTGGGTAAGTGAACGATTGAGATGATGGGTAAGTCACGGCGTCGGAATGGTGCTGGTGGACTGGTGGAAGTGGATGCGGGAGGTGGAAGGTTGACGGGAGGTGGACTGGTGGGTAAGTTGCAGCTTCTCAAGTTCCAGATTTCTCTTCTTTTTCCTTTGCCCTTTTCTATAACATGTGACCGAGTGTATTGATTTTTTTGGTGTAATTCCTTACTTTTCTGATTTTAATAGGAGGTTGTCAATAACCTAATATTAGCCGAACCACTTAGAAGCGGCTTTGTTTTTGAAATTCCATTTAGCTAATTAGGATTAGGGGTGAATTATAGGTCTTTAAATATAGGAAAATTTTAAATATACAATTTATTGATTCTAAATTTATGTTATTCATCATCTTCGTATGAGTGGAGTCAAGAGAAGACAAAATCTATAATTTTTAATATATATATATATAATAATGTTACACACAGTCGTAGAGTGCGCAAATATCATACAGTCACTTTAATAAAAAGTAATGTCTACTATTAAAAAATTAATATTTTTCAAGTGAGTCTTGTATTTATTCATTATTTTTAAAATGATTGCACAACACTTGCATACTCATGACTGCAACTATCATTTCTCATATTATATATATATATATATATACACACACATATGTATAAGAAGTTAAGGTTGGATTAACCCATTTAATCCTATTATGAGAAAATAATAATAATAAAAATAAAACCACATCTTTCATTTGCTGAAAGGATACACGAGGATTGATTTGGATCGGAGGAAATCTCTCCAAACTTGAGAAAAGGTATCCATAGTTCACGGAATCACGTATGTGATAGAAAGTTGAGGAGGTAGAGTTAGGAACAACGAGCCTTTGCAATTTTTGGGCCTTCACTCAAGGAAGATAGGGTTTAGCAAGGCCTAATATTACTAGTAATATAGTCCTAAATTGAGTAGATGGGCCATGGCTCAGCTCAAGTAACCCCCAGGCCGAGATGTCCATAATCTCAAACCTTAAGATAGAGGCCGGCCCATTCATCCAGTTGGCTCATCATCTAGCAGATTTTCACCATAATTACATAATAAATAAATAAATAAAATTTAAGTTTGTTCTTTACAAAGAGAAATGAAGAAAAGAAGTATTGTTTTAAGCTTGCTCAGAGTGATTAGTGGGTGGTCAAGCCATGTTCATTTCAAGGTTTATTTTCAAACACGAATTGAGTTTGAACTTTTTATTGAGTTGAATTTCATGTTTAAAAATGACTCATTTAATAATCGAGCTTGTTCATGAGTTTCTTATTTTGATAATATAGATTATTTGTATTGTATTTATTACTTATTACTTCATCTACAAATTTTAACAAATAAATTTTGGCTTTTTGCTAATAATTTGTATGTATATATATATACATACACTAGTACAAATATTACGTGCCTGAGGCACGTATGCCCAGTTGAATGTTTTCTATGTTTTTATCTTATTAACAATATACCTCTTTAATTTATAGAATTTTCACAAGTAGATATATTATTTTTTATTAAATTCTTTGATCTGATTCAGCAATTTTTTTCAAAAATTAATTTCTTTAAATAGAATCAACCGTTGAAGGATTATATACATAAATTTGATTTTACATGTTTTCTATATTTTTATCCTATTAACAACCAACCTCTGCAATTTACAAAACTTCACAAGTAGATATATTATTTTTTATTAAAATTATTTGATGTGATTCACCTATCATTTTGAAAAGTTAATGTCTTTAAACAAAATCAACCATTGAAGGACTATATATATAAATTCAATTTTGCTTGTTTTCTATGTTTTTATCTTATTAATAATATCTTATTCACCTATCTTTTTCAAAAAATAATTTCTTTAAACAAAATCAACAATTGAACGACCATATATATAAATTTGATTTTGCATATTTTTTTTTATCTTTTTATCTTATTCACAACCCACCTCTCTAATTTATAGAATTCTCACAAGTATATATATATATATATATATATTATTTTTTTAAATTATTTGATTTGATTCAGCCATCTTTTTCAAAAATTAATTTCTTTAAATAGAATTAACCATGAAGGACTATATATATAAATTCGATTTTCCATGTTTTCTATGTTTTTATCTTATTAACAACCCAGCAATGTAATTTACAAAATTTTCATAAGTAGATATTATTTTTTATTAAAATTCTTTGATTTGATCCATCTGGTTTTTTAGAATAAATGAAATAGAATGGCTGAGAGATTAAAATGGAAAATTGTAAAAGTAGAGGGGCAAAATTGAAAAATGAAAGTTTGCCCAAAAAAACATTATTCATAAGCGGATAGCCGCTTTTAATATAGAATAGATATTATTAAAGATTGTATTTATAAGGATTTAAGTATCATGTTTAGGTATTAAGAAAATGATTTCCTCTCCATTCTCCAAGGTGCGTCATGTTCCATCAAATCTCTTAATTTAGTGAAATGATTCATAGTCGCCTTGAAAAAGAGTGCAGACTCCATTAAGAAAATGATTTCCTCTCCATTCTACAATCTGCTGCTTTATCCTCTAACTCATCAGGAAAATTCTACACTGGAAACAAGAATTTTGCTAGGAAAGAATGGCCTATATGTTCTCACTATGCAATTCCAGGGCACCTAATTGAGAAGTGCTTCAAGATTCATGGATATCCACTTGGATATCAATCTAAAGCTAAATCCTTGACTCCCTCAACCTCTGCTCATCAAGTTGCCTCCACAGATTCTACTTCTAACTTACCTCTCTCACAGTTGAAGTGTCAACAACTCCCATCCATCTTAATTCAGAATCAAATGCTTCTCCACCACAAACAACAAATGTAGTTTCTTCTCCATCTTTTGAACATTCGTCAGATAATTCTTTTCCCACTTTTTCTCCCAAACATTTTATTTTCTCTATTAAGAAAATCAACCTTTCAAATTTTTCTTCTAATGATTGGATAATAGATACTGGTGCAACAAATAACATGATCCACTCAGTATCTTTATTCACTTCTTCTCAGCCTATTCATAACACTTTTGTCAAATTACCTAATGGAGTCTCTACATTAGTCACTCATATAGGTTCCATCTATCTGCCAACTTCTCTTATCTTAAATAATGTGCTATGTATTGCTTTCTTTACTTTCAATATTTTGTCTGTTAGCAAATTGACTAGGTCATCTTCTTGTTGTCTCATTTTTCTTCATGATGCTTGCTTCATTCAGGTGCTCATCCATTGAAGGACTATTGGGAAAGGTAAACCTAAAGAAGGACTATACTTGCTGCAACAACAATCAAAACAGGCCTCTAATTGTGTCTCCTTCTATTGCTTTTGTTTTCAATACTTCTCGTAATAGTACTTTTGTTGTTTGGCATAAAAGGTTGGGTCATCTATTCTTTTATCGCATGAGACTTTTATCTCATATTGCTTCCTATATTTATAATAATAATTCAAAACATTGTGATATTTGTCCTTGTTAAGGCAAAAATTGGCTAGGATTAGATGATGAGATGATAAGGCTTGTCTTATCATATTATTTGAAATTGTTGATGAATGTAAAAATAATTATTTATATCTAAACAATGTTAAGCTTATCTAGAAGTCTTAGGTGATGTTTAGATAAGTCTTTGAAGTTAAAATCGAGTCCTGGTATATCTTGAAGAAAGCTGGACAGATTAGTCAATCCAGAAGATTGTTATTCGCGAAATGTTAGCAGTCCGTCGGCACACGTTTTTGCGACTGTTGCTAACCGTCAGCAGAGTCCTACTGTGACTGAAACTCTTTCCAGACTTTCTATTTAAAGGGATTCGGTTTTGTATTTTCTGAGAGATTAGAGAGCCACGAATTTCAGAGTGGTTATTCAGAGCATATGTGTGAGAAAATTCATTTGAGAATTTTCATGGGGTTTTTCATCTCTCTTTAAGTGTGATCGTGCTCCGGTGTTGGAGGATCGTGTGATTGGAATTCAGCCTCTAGAGTTCTAGGAGGAAAGGCAACATTTGAAGATCGCCAGAGGTTCTGGCTGCTACTGTGGTAGAAGACAAACGGGTCGTTTGTCTTGGCAAGTAAGATAGTCGAATTGCAAAGGTTTTGTAATTGATGATTGCTTGTATTTGTTCTTCAAATAATAAAATTGACTTTCCTGGGTTTGGCTGCCCCGTAGGGTTTTACCTTTAAAGAGTTCTTTAAAGGGTTTCCCTTCGTAACCAATCTTTGTGTCTTGCAAATTTGATTGTTTATTCTAAATATTTAATTCATTATATAATCTTGATAATTGAGATCTAATAAATTTGTGCAAAGAAATTGGTAGACACTTTTGTGGTTTTACAGGGGTACTTTGGGAATTTCAATTGGCATCAGAGCGTGGTTCACTCATCTGAGTGTGATCCGTGCCCCTACAATATGTCATCACTGACTGCCCCACCATACTTCAATGGTGAAAATTATGCATATTGGAAAGTACGCATGCGCGCTTTTCTCAAATCGTTGGATGAACGAGTGTGGTACTCTGTTGAAAAGGGATGGACTAAACCTACAACAAGCATTGATGTTTGGACAAAAGAAGAAATCAACAACTGTAATTGGAATAGCAAGGGACTGAATGCTATCTTCATGGCTGTATCTCCTGAAAAATTTAAAATAATCTCCATGTGTGAGGTTGCTAAATAAGCATGGGAAATTCTGGAGGTTACGCATGAAGGAACAAAAACTGTGAAAAACTCAAAATTACAATTGTTAACCTCTAAGTTTGAGGAGATTAAGATGCTGGAAGATGAAAATTTTAATGAGTTTTATGCTAAACTTAATGACATTATTAATTCCAGATTTAATCTCGGACAAAAAGTTGATGATTCAAGAATTGTGAGGAAGATTCTAAGGTCTTTACCTGAAAGATTCAGACCTAAAGTTGCTGCTATTGAATAAAGTAAAGATTTGGATACAATCAAAGTTGAAGAGCTGGTTGGATCTTTATAAACATATGAGTCTTCGCTTCCTCAAACAAGAAAAGGTAAGTCCATTGCTTTGAAAACTGTAAAAGAAATTCATGAGGACTCTTCTGATGAAGAAAGTTTAAATAATGAGGAAATAGCTCTCATTGCAAGAAAATTTAGAAAATTCATGTTTAATAAAAAAGGTAGTGGAAAATCAAAAAAAGGAAAAGAATTTTCTGGTAAGAAAAATGAATCTGAAAACTGGAATAGAGATAAAAATGAAAAGAAAGACAAAGTGAACTGTCATGAATGTTCTAGGTATGGTCATATAAGAATTGAATGTCCAAATTTCAGAAAAAGTAAAGGAAAAGCTTTGAATGTGTCACTTAGTGACAGTTCTGACTCTGAAAATTCATCTTTTGAAAATGAAACATCTTTTATGGCTTTTTCTTCTATTGTAAATGATCTTACTGAGATTGATCTAACAAAAGCTGAAAGTGAATGTGCCTTTAGTGATTCGGATGTAGCACTTGTTGAAGCTGATCAGGATTTTAGCATACAAGAAGCATATAATGAGGTATGTGAAGAAGTAGTCAAATTAAAGAAACTCAACAAGAAGCTGTACAACAGACTCACTGCTATAGAAGGTGAGAAAAATAATCTCTTAGAGGCACTAAAAAATTCTGATGTTGAAATATCAAAATTAAATGATCAAAAGACTGTTTTAGAAAAGAAATTAGAAGACTTTCAGGAGAACAAAGAAAAGACAGCAACAGAAAAGTTAGAAGAAATGTTGAGTAGTCAGAAAGTAAATAATGATAGAACTGGGCTAGGATATATGACTTCAAAAGGAAAAGAAAAACTAGCCTCATCATCCGCTGCTTCATCATCTAAAGGTATAGTTTTTGTAAAAGGAAGTCAAGGTAAGAATGCTCAAAATCATGTATCATCCAAACCAGTTCATTCAAAATTTCTGCATGATAAATTCATTCCTACTTGTCATAATTGTGGAATTGTTGGTCATATAAGACCACATTGTTTTAACTTTTACCAAGTGCAGAAAATGAGTGGTGAAAGAAATACAAAAAGAAGAGGAAAGAGTCTAGAAGATCAAGTTGAGAATATGAATCAACAGATAAATTTTTTAAGTCTCAAACTTGGGGAATTGGCAGATTTTTGTTTCCAAAACAAGATTTTACAAAACAGTGCAAATGAAAAGAATAAGCCAAAAACCAAAGTAAAATGGGTGAATAAAAAGGATGCTGTGTGCTTTGTTGCTCACATAGCACTTAGAGCAAAGAAAGATAGTTCTTGGTATTTGGATAGCGCTTGTTCAAGGCATATGTCTGGAGACAAAGCATTATTCAAGAAGATTGAACCAACAACTGGAGGCACTGTGACTTTTGGAGATGGAAGCAAAGCTGCTGTAGAAGGGAAAGGGAGTATTGAAATACCTAGATTACCCTCTTTACATAATGTTTTGTTTGTTAATGGTCTAAAAGCAAATTTACTCAACATTAGTCAATTTTGTAATGAAAATCTGTCTGTGCAGTTTTCCAAAGATGAATGCAATATATACAATCAAGCTGGAGAATGGATTCTAAAAGGCACTAGAACTTCATATAATTGCTATGGAATCTCTTCAAATTCAAGGTTAGAGTGTTATAGGACTATACTTGATGAGTTTGAATTATGGCATCAACGTCTTGGACACATCAATTTTAAAGAGTTATCAAAGATGTCAAGAAGGGAAACTGTTGATGGACTGCCTAAGGCTATTAAAGTCAAGAAAATAGTATGTGGAGCATGCCAAGAAGGAAAGCAAACCAGAGCTCAACATCAAAAAACTACTCACATACTCACTTCTCGACCACTTGAGCTGTTGCATATGGACTTGATGGGTCCTACTCAAACCGAGAGTCTTGGTGGAAAGAGATACATTATGGTGATTGTAGATGACTTCTCAAGATTCACATGGTCTATTTTATTGAGAGAGAAATCAGAAGCTTTTGATCTTACCAAGAAGCTGTTTAAGAAGTTACAAATTGAAAAGGAAGTTTCTATCTCTAGAATACGTAGTGATCATGGTAGAGAATTTGAAAATATTAATTTCACTAATTTTTGTGATGAACAGGGCATACATCAGGAATTTTCTGCACCTATTACTCCACAACAAAATGGAGTAGTGGAAAGAAAAAATAGAGCAATTCAAGAGATGGCTAGAACCATGTTGAGCAACAAAAAGATGGCATTGCACTTTTGGGGAGAATCTGTAAATACCGCTAATCATATCCTAAATTGAGTGGTTCTAAGACCGGGCACCAAGCTTACTCCTTTTGGTTTGTGGAAAAATAAAAAACCTACGGTAAAGTATTTTAGAATTTTTGGAAGCAAATGTTATATCTTGAGAGATCGAGAAAACACTCATAAATTTGAAAGCAAAAGTGATGAAGGAGTGTTTCTAGGCTATTCTTCAAATAGTAAGGCTTATAGAGTTTACAACCTACGCACTAAAACTGTTATGGAATCAATTAATGTTGTTGTTGATGATATTTCACCTGAGACTACTATGGAGGAACTTGAAAATATGAAGGAATTGGTGCAAGATGTTGAAAATGACTCTCAAGAACAAGATGAAGAAAATCATACAGAAAAAACACCATTAAACTCACAAGAAAAAGAACCCTCTTCTAGAGTCACTCAAAATCACCCAAAAGAAAATATGCTTGGTGATCTAGATGAAGGTATGAGACTTAGAAAAAGAGTACTAAATCAAGTTTCCTTTGTGTGTTATTTGTCACAGGTTGAACCGAAGAAAATTGAAGAAGCATTGAATGATGAAAGTTGAGTTAATGCAATGCATGAAGAACTTCATCAATTCACTAGAAATGATGTATGGGAATTAGCTCCTAGACCAGAAAAATACAATGTTATAGGAACTAAGTGGATCTTCAAGAACAAGTCCGATGAACACAGGACCGTTGTGAGAAACAAAGCAAGGCTTGTTGCACAAGGCTACACTCAAGTAGAAGGGATTGATTTTGATGAAACATTTGCCCCCGTGGCCCGTTTGGAATCTGTCCGCATTTTACTTGCACTTGCATGTTATCTAGACTTCAAATTATACCAAATGGATGTCAAAAGTGCTTTTCTAAATGGACTATTACATGAAGAGGTATATGTTGAACAACCTAAAGGGTTTACTAATCATCTTTATCCTGACCATGTGTACAGGTTAAAGAATGCCCTTTATGGGTTAAAACAAGCTCCTCGTGCGTGGTATGACAGATTGACAGCTTACTTACTTGATAGTAACTTCACTAGAGGACAAGCTGATAGAACTATGTTCATAAGAAGATCAGGTAAACAACTTCTAATTGCTCAAATCTATGTTGATGATATTGTCTTTGGAGCTACACGTGAGTCTCTTGCACATGATTTTGCAAATGAAATGAAATCTGAATTTGAAATGAGTATGATTGGTGAGCTGAATTTTTTCTTGGGCATTCAAATAAACCAAAGTAAAGAAGGAATTTTTATCTCCCAATCTAAGTATGTAAGAGATCTTGTTAAGAGGTTTGGAATGGAAGGAAAAAGCAATGCTCGCACTCCCATGAGCACTTCAGTAAAAATCAACAATGATTCTACAGGTAAAAACGTTGACCCCACTCTTTATAGAAGCATGATAGGAAGTCTATTATATATCACAGCTAGTAGACCCGATATAACTTTTAGTGTTGGTGTATGTGCTAGATTCCAAGCTAATCCTAAAGAATCCCATCTTACTGCAGTAAAAAGAATCATAAAATATCTTAATGCTACTATTGATTATGGAATATGGTATTCAAAAGACACTAATCTAACACTTGTTGGTTATTCGGATGCTGATTGGGCTGGGAATGCTGATGATAGAAAAAGTACCACAGGTGGATGCTTTTATGTAGGTGGTAATCTTGTGGCTTGGATGAGTAAAAAACAGAATTCTATTTCTTTATCTACTGCTGAAGCCGAATACATAGCTGCAGGAAGTTGTTGTACACAGCTCCTATGGATGAAAAAGATGCTTGATGACTATGGTTTTTCTCAAGATACTATGACAATCTATTGTGATAATTCTAGTGCTATAAGTATTTCCAAAAACCCTGTCCAGCACTCACGAACCAAGCACATTGACATTAGACATCATTTTATAAGAGACTTGGTTGAATCTAAAATAGTATCCTTAGAGCATGTGTCTACTGAACATCAGCTGGCTGATTTATTTACCAAACCCTTGGATGGTCTCAGGTTTGAGTTCTTAAGGAAAGCCATTGGAGTGTGTGATCCCAAGTAAGAGGCCTTTTTATCTCATTAGTTTTAGCTTTTATTGTTTTTTTTTTCTCTTCTACTTCTTATTTTTTTCTGTTTCAGTTTAAAATATATATATATATATAAGTTTTTTTTTAGTACAAGTACATGGTTGATAAATCTAAGTGTTGAGCATGTGTGTTTTTACTTGATAAAAATTCTACAACTGTGCACTGCTCTTTATAGTACAGAACACTGTATGCATACTAACCCTATGGGTCATCTTGGCAAAGTTCATATTCTATGCACTGTGAGAAACTTGTACATATGCATGTTATGCTCAAAAGATCATTTTGTCTACTGCAATGCTCATAAAAGGGGATGTTTGTGCCTTAAATTGACTAATACTAGTTGAACCTAGTACATTAGATAGCTCTCCTCTTGCCAAACACAAAGAGTGATCCATATAGAAAAAGTCGGTGTTACATCATTGTGGAAAAAGACAAACACCTCACACGGATCAATCACCTTCAGTCCTTATAGAAAAAATCGTTGTTCAAATCATTATGGAAAAAAATGAGCAACAAAAATGGACTCAAAAAGGGGATTATGCAAACTAGTGTTTGGAGGAGATACTTGTGTATCTAGGCCCTAGCATAAAGTTTGACTTTTAAGGTGAGTAACAACCTCTTGTGAGCATATATTAGAAGCAAAATACTCATGAATAGAAGATTCAAAAAATAAAAATAAAAAAAAACTATATATATACAAAAAATAAAATAAATAAATGAATACATATATATATATGTTTTATGGCATAAGTATCTCACTCACACACTCACATGACTTTGACATTGATGATTTTATGAGGAGTGAATATTCTATAGTGACTGTTGCTATTTAGAAGGTGGTACTGATCAGATTTTTCTTTAGTTAAAATCCACTATGTTTGCACTAAGATGAGGATATACATGTGCTTTGTTTTTTTTTCTTTATATATATATATATAAACTTTTTTAATTAAAAAAAAAGCGTGTGTTTATTGCTTTAATAAAAAAAAAAAAAGAAAGAAAGAAAGAAAGAAAAAAAAAATTTTTCCGTTACACGTAAGACAAGTGCCAAGTGTTTAAGTCTTTTATGCTTGGAGTAAGTCCCAGCAGGTTGGTGTGCGATAAGTGCCTAAGGGCTAAGTGTGTTAGTGGAGGCACGTGCATAGGCATACAGCTTTTAAAGAGTTTATTTTCCTTGGTTGTTGGTTGCCGTATACACACACAGACCCCCCCCCTTCTTTCTCTTCTATTTTCACACGGACTGAACCTCCTTCACATCCTTCCCTCCTCATTTGAGCACACAGATTCCTTCTTTCACTACCATTCTCTCGGTAAATTTTTTTTGTAATTTCGAAGCTCATCTGATTCTACTATTCTCTGCATCTTCAAGGTAAATCTGTTTTTTTTTGTTTCTTTTATTTCTAGGGTAAGTGTGGATTTTAGTAGATTTATGAGAGGCTATTTATTCTCTGTTTTTTTCTTGTTGGGTGGTTTGAAATCAATATAAGTTACTCATTTGAGGTGGGTTGTTTACATGTATTGAGGATAAGGATATATTGCTCACGTTGTTTTGTTTTTTGGTTCTTTCGAATGCCCACCAAGTGCTTGTAATATTTCCTGACTCATCTCAGTTTTTTCTTTTGAACTGCTTTTCAGGATTTTCTTATACACACTGTAAAGCTCTCATGGCTGAGTAGTTTTTTTTCTGTTCACAACAAAAATATCATAAAAATATATATATATTAAACTATATATATCACATTTATTAAAATAGGATATTAATCTCTTTTTGATTCTCACATTTTTTTTGTTATTGTACTGCTTCAGATGAGGTTCAAAGAAAGGGCAAAACGCAAAAAGATCACACCTCCTGTGCCATCTGAAAACTCCTCAAGTGAGGATGTTCCATTACTTGAACCTATGCAATTAGGAGACACTTCCGCTCCTCCTCCATCACCATCTGTGACTGCTCCCACAGCGCCAATCCTGATCGCTTCACGTCGATTGAAGCTGAAACTGCATATAGGAATACCTTCTCCAAGAGACCCGTCTTGGGTGAAAGGGAGATAAGCATAAATGACTTCCCTACCGAAGACTTTCAATTGATTCGCCGGATATTCATTGAACGAGGCTGGGAGAAGCTTACTCATGCCTTACCTACACCTTGTGTTGAAGTGGTTCGCGAATTCTACTCGAACATCGCCCACTTTAATTTAGATGATCATAGCATCTCTTCTATTGTTCGAGGGATTCAAATTGAGGTATCTCCTGCAATTCTCCAAGGTTTGTTCACTCTTCCTGAGGTAGAATCCCCTTTATTTCCATACAAGGGCATGGGAGCTCCAACTAAGACCGCAATGCGTAATCTCTTTGTTGGTCCAAATGGCCCCAAATGGACTGCCAAAACGAACAGACTGCCTCTCCACCATATGCTGCCTCAGTTTCGACTTCTGGCCAAAATAGTGCTGACCAATCTATGGCCTATTAGTCGCCACACAGAAATTTCTTTAGAAAGAGCTTATTTCATGTATGCTCTTGCCACTGGCGTTCCTATAGATTTTCCACGGCATGTCATTGACATTATTCATCGCTCACATGTGGAAAAGGAATTAAATCTCCATTTTGGAAGTCTAATTACTAAATTGGCCATGCTTGCTAAAGTTCCACTTCGGGCCAATGAACCTACAATGAAGCTACCAGGCCCCATTTCAGCATTAACTGTGGTCAAGTCTAAGGCGGTTATTACTAAGAAACGCCCCCTAACTACTGAGTCAGCATCTTCTCCACCCGAACCTTCCATTCCCATCTCTCAAGTTCTTGAGCAATTCGCTGTGCTATCTCAGAAGATTGATGGCCTTACAGCCAAATGGGAAGCAAGTTAGTCTAAGATGGAGCAACAATTGGCTGCTGTCTGCTCTGATTGTGTGCAAGCAAACGATCGCTTGGTTCAACTTTCTTTGGATGTGCAAACTATTATGGCCAATGTAGCTGACTCTGATGATGAAATATAGATCTCCTTGCTGATTGTTGACCGAAAGGGGGAGAAAAGTTTGAGGGGGAGCAGCAGCATCAAAGGGGGAGAACCTTATCATGTTTTGTTAATCATGTTCTTAACTCCTTGTTTAGTTGTAATTCAAAAACAATTTGGCATGTGTTTTGTTTAGGATAACTGCTATTTCTGATTTGGCATGTGTTTTGTTTAGGATAAACTGATTTTTCTGCTTTTATTAAATCACAACTCTTTATCATTTCCTATTTTTCTGTGATTTGCTAATTGACATATTTTTCAGGGTAGTTACATTCATCAAACTGGTTCCGTCATCAATCCGCCAAAGGGGGAGATTGTTAAGGCAAAAATTGGCTAGGATTAGATGATGAGATGATAAGGCTTGTCTTATCATATTATTTGAAATTGTTGATGAATGTAAAAATAATTATTTATCTCTAAACAATGTTAAGCTTATCTAGAAGTCTTAGGTGATGTTTAGATAAGTCTTTGAAGTTAAAATCGAGTCCTGGTATATCTTGAAGAAAGCTGGACAGATTAGTCAATCCAGAAGATTGTTATTCGCGAAATGTTAGCAGTCCGTCGGCACACGTTTTCGCGACTGTTGCTAACCGTCAGCAGAGTCCTACTGTGACTGAAACTCTTTCCAGACTTTCTATTTAAAGGGATTCGGTTTTGTATTTTCTGAGAGATTAGAGAGCCACGAATTTCAGAGTGGTTATTCAGAGCATATGTGTGAGAAAATTCATTTGAGAATTTTCATGGGGTTTTTCATCTCTCTTTAAGTGTGATCGTGCTCCGGTGTTGGAGGATCGTGTGATTGGAATTCAGCCTCTAGAGTTCTAGAAGGAAAGGCAACATTTGAAGATCGCCAGAGGTTCTGGCTGCTACTGTGGTAGAAGACAAACGGGTCGTTTGTCTTGGCAAGTAAGATAGTCGAATTGCAAAGGTTTTGTAATTGATGATTGCTTGTATTTGTTCTTCAAATAATAAAATTGACTTTCCTGGGTTTGGCTGCCCCGTAGGGTTTTACCTTTAAAGAGTTCTTTAAAGGGTTTCCCTTCGTAACCAATCTTTGTGTCTTGCAAATTTGATTGTTTATTCTAAATATTTGATTCATTATATAATCTTGATAATTGAGATCTAATAAATTTGTGCAAAGAAATTGGTAGACACTTTTGTGGTTTTACAGGGGTACTTTGGGAATTTCAGTCCTCTTACTAAACACAAGTGGTTACCTTTCCATGTTAGTCAAAATAGTTCATCTCTTCCCTTCGAACTTATCCACTGTGATATTTTGGGGCAATTTTTTCCTCAATCTATAAATTGGCTTTTGTTATTTTTTTTTTACCATCACATGGCTTGTGTTTTATTTTTGTTCTTTCATTTCTTTTGAATGAAAACAAATCATGTTTTGGTTTACCATTGGGGTTTCAACAACATGTCCCAGATCCAACATCATGTCATGCATGGATATAACAATGGATATAACATGCCATGGAATGTTTTTATATACGTCATGCATGTCAATGAATGTATGGTTATACTTTCATTTGTTTACCCTAATAGCTAGTTATTTGGACTTAAAATAATAAGAGTAATGTTAGATATAAATCTAAGACATACAAGTCTCGTACAATCTAATTTAAAAAATATATATATAACTCATCATATAAAAAAGTGATATTTTTTCAAGTGGGTGTTATTTTTTTTTTCAAAGAGTCTGCATGAGACTTGCATATCCTATAACTACACAAATTGAATTCTAAATAATAACAATTCCATTACTATTTTATCAAAAATTAGACGCTAATAAATATGGTTCAATTAACCCTGGTTCTTGCACACAACATGTGACACAAAAAAATAAAAATATTTTTTTACAAGAGAGAGAATTCATTCAAATGAAATGAATCAATACAAAGGAGTCCAAACAAAATACAACATCCAATATTCAATTACAATCCAACATCTACCAATATTCTAGCCATGATAAAGCCTGGACATTCATGTCATCATTGAACTGTATTTTCAACCAACTAAGCATGACAAGCAAGCAAGTAGGTAGCTTCATTACCCTAAAGACCAACATAAAAAACCGCCTAATCCTCAAAGCTTTGAAGTAGATGCTGAATTTCCACACGTATGGGGCCTTTCTTGGAAATATTAGGTTCTCTAGATTTTAAAGCTTCAATAATAAAAGAAGAGTGCCAATACCAAACTAGAGATCCCCAAACGAAATATCAATTGTAACTCCCAAAGAGCAGCCAATGCTTCAATATCATCCACTTCAAACATACCTACTTCCTTCCTATTCATTGCCATAATGACATCACCCTCAACATCCCGAAGAATATCTCCAATACCAACGGTTGAAGAAGATCTAAATAGAGCCCCACAAAAATTCAATTTAAACTTACCCTCAGGTGGAGGCTGTGATACCTCATATTTACATATATTTTTACTGAAGGATTATCTAAATTATTATAATAAGTGGTTCTCTTATTTTAAATTAAACGTATTTTCATTATATTGTTTTATGATTTTTAAGTTTGTGAAATTTAAATAATGTGTTTTCTTGATATTAATAATTACTTCGAATTTAAATTAATCTTTAGCTTAAATTGTTTTATTGTTGAGTTTTAACTATTTTATTTTATTAATATTGAGTGTTAGTGTTTTATTTGGCTTTTATTTATTTTATTGTGCTCTTTATTTTAAATTAGTTTATTGTTCGATTTTATTATTTTATTTTACTAAGTTACTGAGCTTAAATTATTTTATTTAAAATAATTGTTGTTTTAAAATCTATTTCGTTAGATCAGTTTGAGACCCGAGTTGAAAAAACTAGATCTCATTTTCTTTCCCTTCTTTTTTCCTTTTCCTCTTTCTTCTTTTTATTTTTCTTCTTTTCCTTTCTTTTTCTTCATCCCCTGCCTTCCAACCATGCGACTTCCCTCCCCTGTTTTTCTCTCCGTGCAGTCTCTCCCCCAGCCCACCACCGTGCGCCACTCAACCATGCCACCACCCACCTCATCGGTTCACCACCTCTCCGACGACCTCCCCTGCACCAGCCACCACTCATCACGCCTCACCCTCTCTCTCATAGCCGTGTAAGGCCGAAATGGCCATGAATTTCCTGCGGTGGCATCTGGTGCAGCCACCACCACCACAGCTTCCCCTCCCACCAGCCAACATCCTCCACCAATCTCAGCCCCTAACTTGCCGACATTTGCCCCCATGAAGCCCATCAAGCTACACAATCTTAGCCTCCCAACGCCGTCATTGGCCACCACCTCTTCACCATATCATCACCGATCTCCTAGCTACCTAACCCACCCAACCCCAGCTCCGATCCGTCATCGGTGAAGCTCAACCAACCCACTTTCCATTTTGGGATTTTTGGCCTTCAACCACCGTTTGTGCTGCCACCCACGGCCAACCACCACTTCCATTAGTTTCATCAACACCCCTAAATCCTATCCTAGTCTTCCCTAGTCTTTGTTTGTCCCCTTTCAAATTTGGGTATTTTGTGACCCACGGCCATAGTGCATTTTGCACTGTTACATTACTTTTCCACCGCCTTTTGCAATTCGTTAATCTTCGAAAAATTATTATATAGCGCTGTAAGTATTTTCCAAATTTTCTTTTAAATTTAAATATATTTTTACTTTAACAATAAATTGTGATTGGTTGGTAATGCCAGACTGAATCCGAGGAGTCGGGGGTCGGATGGATTTGAGGACGGAATAATTTATGTTTTAATGGTTTTGATTGTTGGGTACTTTGTGTCATGTCATTTGCATTGCATGGTGGATGCATATACATGTGTTGGAATTGAAAACTGGATTTTCATGCGTAAATGAATTTTGGGTGCGTGTGTATTATGACCTCTAGCTGAGATGGGACATTATCTGAGTAGAGCTCCTCTGGTCACTCAGGAGTGAACAATACTAAGTGACATCTCCTGGGTTGTCGCTGGGCGACAATCGGATCAAACGATACGGTAACGGTGTCGGTCGAATCAGTGGTTCCTCGGCTAGCCGGGACTAGAGAATGCCTGGTCATGGTACGCACTAGGCACAGAGCTGGGTCTCGCTCGTGTAGATGTCACATGCGTAGTCGTTACCTGCAGTGTGACATAGAAGCCAAAGTGTGCGGGTGATCCCTAGGGAAGATCATGGTGCATACCTTAATTGGAATTGGTTTCAATAATGGATATGGGTCATTTTCTGGGAAAATGACTAGTTTGAGTAAAGGATATTTATGGGCCATTTTTTGAGGAAATGACGAGTTTGATTAAAGGTTTACTTGTGAGCCATTATCTTGGATAATGGCAAGGATTTGTATTAAATGATTTATTGTGGATCATTATCTGGGATAATGGCGAGAAAATGTTTTTAATGGAAATGTTTGGGCCAAAAATGGAATTTTTGGCATATGTTAGAAAATGATTATTTTTGGATCTCATGCATATTGCATCCTGATCATGCATGTTGTTGAGGTTTTAACATATTTTTATCTTGCGAGCATTTGAATTATTACTTACCTACGGTACCGTCTTTGGTACCGTAAACTTTGTTGCAAATGAGAAGAAGGAGGCTAATCCTGAGGAGGCGGCTCCACCAAAGTACTGATTATGAGTTGTATTGTTGGAGATTTTTTTCCCTCGCCTTTATTTTATGTATTTTGGAATTTGAGACAATGTTGAACTTGTGGTATTTTATTACACTTGTTTTTAAGCGAGTTTGTATTTAAACAAAATTTTGGTACTTAACTGAAAGACTTTTTATTACCGATGCATTATTTTTATGTACACGTGTTGCATGTACACACACTTGGCACTTAGAGATGGGATGCGTGACCCGTATTGTCATCATCCCGACACCTTGATTTCCACGTATCCGTATGTGGGATTTGGGGGCGTCACAGGTGGTATCAGAGCAGTTTGGGTTTGGGTAAAACCATATGTCCCGTAGATGCAGTACTAGAAAGTTTTAAAGTCGTGATTTAAAATTATTTTGTTTGAAGTATGCTATTTGATTTGTTTTTATTTAATTTGATTTGATTTTTATTGATTTGAAATTATTTTTTTTGTTATTTGAATTTATTTATTAATTTGATTTTTATTTTATTTGAATTGAAAGTATGTTATTTTATTTGTTTTATTTATTTCATTGTATGTTATTTTATTTTATTGGTTTATTCTATTTTATTTTACACTATCTTTTTTTTATTTTAGTTCGTTTTGTTTTGTCTGGAGTTGAAAGTAGAGTTAAGGCATTATGCTATGGCAGAAAGATGGTACTATCAAGAATACCATTGTTAGGCTTGGATATTTAGTGTAGAAGGCCTAAATTCCTAGCGATTTGATTCTTTTTAATGTCGAGACTTGAAGGGAACGTCATGGTATAGCAAACTCTTTGGAGTAGGAACTCAAGTTACAACTGAGGAAGGAGGGACAGTTTTAAATTGTTTAGGATACTTGGGGTTTTAGATTTCGTAGAATTTGTGAAATGAGTTTATAAAATAGGAGGGTGTAAGTTCAACAAACTTCAAGGATAGATTTAGGAAGATTTCATTTGTAGTTGAGGCCCTATAGATTTTAGGAAACAAGTTTATGGAATTTAAGGTGGTAGGTTCAACAAGCATTGAGGGATTAATTAAATTAGAAGTTTTAGGATTGCAGATTTGAAGGACTTAATTGTAATAAGATTTGAGTTCTTAATTCTATATACTTGATTCGCTAGCTTAATCTATTCTGGTGATGGATTAATCTGTAACCATTAAAATATGATTGAGCAGGGTTGAGTTTTTGACATGAGAATTTTTCAGTAGAGTATTCTTTGGGATTTGAAGTATTAATTTAGTTCGTGTGCTTCTCCGAGGATTAAAACTTTGGATCGAATTCGGGAAAATAACTGTTATAACTCGAGGTTGTAGTGACAGGTTTAGGACTTGATTCATGTCAATTTTAAGGATAATAAGTGGTGCAAAATTAGGAAATGATTCTTATTGATTTCGAGGATAGAAGTCCAGATGATGGAAATGTAGTAATGGATCACTTGTACATTTGAATGATTATTGGTTTGGCTAAGAGTGCATGAGACCGATGCGTAGTAGTGGTGAGTGTGTATGGATTTCGGAGAATACGGATCCTAGTCTCATTCTCGACTCGGAAGAAGTGACTTTGGTAGGTGTTGAAGTGGATTCGATATAATAGTATTACATTCAAGAGATCTTGACTGTAAGTTTTTGGCGAGTTGATCAGAATGTTTAGCCGAAGCGTGATACTCAACGAAATGTTGGTTGGCAATGATTGTAGTGATTATCTTTAGGAATTAATTGTGACTTGAAGCCACATAGGAATTTAAATTTTGAGACTATACTTTCCTTTGGAGATTGAGTGTCCAGTTGGAAAAATTATAGACATTATTATTTAACTTGAAGAGAGATTGTTGGGTCACTATGTGTGGTGGATAATGAAATCATGAAAGTGGAAGCTTAGACATCAACGATGATTAGCCTAAACAGATACGTGAGGTAATAAGCAGTAGGATTCAGAAGTGTAGTGCAATAGTTTTGGTGGATTAGAGATTTGAACAACATGGCCTACCTTGAGATTTAATTGTGTATGAAATTGAAGGAAATAGTTGTGCTAATATTAGGGTTATGAGAATAGAAATAGGTAAGTGAGTTTCCAGGAAAGGTTCATTAAGGTTATGGTGAATTCAATAGTGGTTCGTAGTGAGTTTAGGCATCTCTAAATTAGATGAAATTCATAATTTAACTGATGAGCTTGAAAGTGTAACTTGTCAGGTAGAAGTTATAGGTGCTTTTATTGGTTGGTCGGGACGGATTCGAGTCTTATGTTCTTTATCTTAGATGAGACTGGTGTACTTTGAGATACTGTTACTTGTTTTTAATTTGGAACGTTGAAATTGATTGATATTGGTTTTTGTCAATGATCATGGGTGTTATTGCAGAATTTTGATTTGATTAAGGTAGTTAGAGCTAATTGAGGGATAGAAGTGATAATTCATGATTTTGGGAGGCAGTATTTTCTACCAAATGTGGTAAAGGTTTTCTTGTTAGTAGGTGTTGATCGAGCTTGTACTTGATGGTGTTAATTTATAAGGACATTTTGCATTTTGACGAGTTATCAGAGTGCGCTCGAAAATCATGATTTTTGGAGATAACTAGGTATTTAAATTTTGTGCTGATTTTGAGGAAATTGTGGTGACTTGAAATTTTGAGAAAATGCTTATAATTGGAGATTAATCATTTGGTTGTGCAAATTTGTTTATGGAGGGTTAAATTTGAAAGTGGCTATTTGGTTACCAAGGTGTAGTATACAATAAAGGTTCGGAGGTTATGGCATAAGAGTCGATTGAGGTTAGTACAACCTATTGTAGGAAATAATAATCATTGGGATTCTTTGGGTGTTGTATTAAGGTTATTGCAGAAATTGGGATTTTGAATTACATAGCCACCCTAGGAGTACTAGGAGTGATATACCACTGGGAGACTAGTGTAGGTACGAGGAAATTGCCTATAGAAGTAGATTTGGGAGAGCTTTGCTCATGCTTAAATGGGAATAGTTGATGGTATGTTTTCTCAAATGTTATGAGTTGTACCTTGTATCCTGCTTAGCACTGATGTTTGACCTCACAAATTTCGAGAACGAAATTTATTTTAAGGAGGGAGGATGTGATACTCCATATTTACGTGCATTTTTACTAAAGTAAATTATTATAATAAGTGGTTCTCTTATTTTAAATTAAACGTGTTTTCGTTGTATTGTTTTATGATTTTTAAGTTATGAGATTTAAATAATGTGTTTTCTTGATATTAATAATTACTTCACATTTAAATTAATATTTAGCTTGAATTGTTTTATTGTTGAGCTTTAACTATTTTATTTTATTAATACTGAGTTTTAGTGTTTTATTTGGCTTTTATTTATTTTATTGTGCTCTTTATTTTAAATTAGTTTATTGTTGGATTTTATTATTTTATTTTACTAAGTTACTGAGCTTAAATTATTTTATTTAAAATAATTGTTGTTTTAAAATCTATTTCGTTGGATAAGTTTGAGACCCGAGTTGAAAAGACTGGATCTCATTTTCTTTCCCTTCTTTTTTCCTTTTCCCCTTTCTTCTTTTTCTTTTTCTTCTTTTTCTTTCTTTCTTTTTCTATATTTTTCTTCCTCTGTTGTCTTCCAGCCGTGCGACTTCCCTTCCCTGTTTTTCTCTTAGTGCAATCTCTCCCCCAGCCCACCACCGTGCGCCGCCCAACCATGCCACCGCCCACCTCATCGGTTCACCACCTCTCCGGCGAGCTCCCCGCACCGGCCACGACTCCCCACGCCCCACCCTCTCTCTCCTAGCCGTGTAAGGCTGAAATGGCCATGAATTTCTTGTGCCACCACCACCACCACAGCTTCCTCTACCACCAGCCAACATCCTCCACCGATCTCAGCCACTAACTCGCCGCCATTTGCCTCCACAAGCCCATCAAGCTGCACGGTCTTAGCCTCCCAGTGCCGCTGTCGTGCCGCCGTTGGCCACCACTTATTCACCACATCATCACCGGCCTCCCAGCTACCTAATCCACCCAACCCCAGCTCCGATCCGTTACCAATGAAGCTCAACCAACCCACTTTCTGTTTTGGGATTTTTGGCTTTCAACCGTCGTTTGTGCTGCCACCCACGGCCAACCACCACTTCCATTAGCTTCATCAACACCCCTAAAACTCTACCCTAGCCTTCCCTAGTCTTCGTTTGTCCCCGTTCAAATTTGGGTATTTTGTGACCCACGACCACAGTCCATTTTGTACTGTTACGTTGCTTTTCCTCCACCTTTAGCAGTTCATTGATCCTCCGAAAATTATTATATAGCGCTGTAAGTATTTTCCAAACTTCCTTTTTAGATTTAAATATATTTTTGCTTTAACAATAAATTGTGAGTGGTTGTTTATGTCAGACTGAGTCCGATGAGTCGGAGGTCAGATGGATTTGAGGACGAAGTAATTTATATTTTAATGATTTGGATTGTTTGGCACTTTGTGTCATGTCATTTGCATTGCATGGTGCATGCATATACATGTGTTGGAATTGAAAACTGGATTTTCATGCGTAAATGGATTTTGGGTGCTTGTGTATCACGACCCCAAACCGAGATGGAGCATTATCTCGGTGGAACTCCTCTGGTCACTCGGGAGCGGATAATACTGAGCGAAATCTTCTAGGTTGTCGCTGAGTGACAATCGGATCAGACGATACGGTAACGTTGTCAGTTGACTCCGTGGTTCCTCGACTGGCGGGGACTAGAGGATACCTGGTCATGGTACGCGCTGGGCGTGGAGTTGGGTATCGCTCGTGTAGATGTCACATGCGTAATCGTTACCTGCGGTGTGGCTTAAGAGCCAGAGTGTGCGGATGATCCCTAGGAGAGATCATGGTGCATACATTAATTGGAATTGGTTTTGATAATGGATATGAGTAATTTTTTAGGAAAATGATGAGTTTGAGTAAAGGATATTTATGGGTCATTTTCTGGGAAAATGGTGGGTTTGATTAAAGGTTTACTTGTGGGCTATTATCTGGAATAATGGCGAGGGTTTGTATTAAAGGATTTATTGTGGGTCGTTATCTGGGATAATGAAGAGGAAATGTTTTTAATGGAAATGTTTGGGCCAAAAAAGGAATTTTTGGCGTGGTTTGGAAAATGATTATTTTCGGATCTCATGCATATTGCATCCTGATCATGCATGTTATTGAGGTTTTAATATATTTTTATCTTACGGACGTTTTTATTATTACTTACATGCGGTACCGTCTTTGGTACTGTAGACTTTGTTGCAAATGAGAAGGATGAGGCTGAGCCTAAGGAGGCAATTCCGCCAGAGTACTAATTATGAGTTGTATTGTTGGAGATTATTTTCCCTTACCTTTATTTTATGTATTTTGGAATTTGAGACGATATTGAACTTGTAGTATTTTATTACGCTTGTTTTTAACCGAGTTTGTATTTAAACAAAATTCTAGTACTTAATTGAAAGACTTTTTATTATCACTGCGTTATTTTTATGTACACGTGTTGCATGTACACACACTTGGCACTTGACGATGGGATGTGTGACCTATATTGTCATCATCTCAACGCCTCGATTTCCACATGTCTATACATGGGAGTTGGGGGCGTCACAGAAGCTTTCAAGAAAGATCCATCCCACACTTCGTTAACAATGAATTGAGTTAACCGAATAGAAATAAAGTTGTCCACATACCCAATGCAATTATTGAAAATCTCTAGAAGAACATAATCTGAATTTTCAAAGATGCTAAGATTCCTATATTTCTAAATACCCCACAAAATAGTGAGTACAAAAGGAACAATAGGACATTAGCCTCCATTACAACCCATAACACATCGTTTATCTCCAAATCAGTATGTAAAAACTGAAAAATCAAGATATCTAATTTCCCATACTGCCTGGTAACCAAACACCACCAAAAAATATTATTGCAACTCTCCACCTCCAATTTGTATTGATACATATATTCTAAATATATAGTTAATCACCTTCATGTTAAGTTTTTTAATTAGTTATTTGGAGTTCCTAAGACAATCATCGTTATAAGTGAGATGACTATCCCAAATAATTTTTAAGAAATTCAAATTTATAAAACCTTTTTGATGCCATTCCATGTACATACTTAATTAGTAATTTTTAATTTTATAATTTAAATAGTTATCATATATGATATAAAAGTGGTAGGTCTTCATATAAATTTTACAAAAAGAAAATTATACAATGGCATAACTTAATAGGATACATCAAATATACTTTATAATCTGATGGATTGCATTAAATCATATTAGCTTATAAATCATGTTAGCTTATAAATTTTCTTCAAAATTTACGTATAAACCAATCATTTTTTAGCATGGACAAACGTCTTCTACAACAAAGCCGAGTCCCTTGACTTGCCATAATGTAGAAGTTGGACACAAGTCCCTTGACATACCGACCCGATCACTAATAAAGCCAATTACCTTGACTTGTCACAATGCAGAAGTCGAGCAAAAGTCCTTCGACTTGCCGACCCTTGTGCTAATAAAACCAAGTCCTTTGACTTGCCGCGATGCAGAAGTTGGGTACAAGTCCCTTGACTTGCCGACCCTCACACTAACAAAGCCAAGTCCCTTGACTCGCAGCGATGCAAAATTCGGGCAAAAATCCCTTGACTCGCCACGATGTAAAAGTCGGGTACAAGTCCCTTGACTTGTCAACCCTTGCGCTAACAAAGTTGAGTCCCTTGACTCATCGCAATCCAGAAATCGGACAAAAGTCCCTTGACTTACCGACTCTCACGCCAACAAAGGCGAGTCCCTTAACTCACCTCGATGTACGAGTCGGACACAAGTCCCTTAACTTGCTGATCTTCTCTCTAATGAAGTCAAGTCCCTTGACTTGCCACCATGTATGAATTAGACTCAAGTTTCTCGATTTCCCAACCAGTTGGAACAAGTCCCTTAACTTGCCTACCTTTGTACTACAAGCCGAGTCCTTCGACTCGCAATGATGCAGAAGTCAGACATAAGTATCTTGATTTGCCGACCCTCATGCAAACAGAGCCAAGTCATTGAAATCACTCATGGACAGCAATACCAACACAACATCTTCTCCAGCAAAAGCCGAGTGTTACACTCATGCCATAATTGCCACTAGAGGGCTACCTTCGAGAACAAGCCTCCGAGCTCTAAAGTGTCTAGTGCAGGTTACCTTCGGCAACGAGTCGACGGGCTTAGAACTGCCTAAGATGAACCCAGATAGTCGATAGACTCCCTAACCACTTAGTACGGGTTACTACTAACAAACATCAGCAACGAAACGAAAACACCAACAACATTTTACATCAAGGGCAAAACCCATCAACGCCATTGAAAACAAAAAATAACCTCATGCAACCTATAAGGCAAATGTCTATACAAATGAACTCACGAGCGAGAAAGGCCAAGGATCGTCCGACCCTACCCATTCCTTGCAGAGAGTCAACAGTTGGGCCAAGTCACTCAACTGCCCGACCTCCCTCGACGAACTCATGGAAGGGAAAGGTCAGAGACTGCCTGACTTCCCAGGCAACCAACGATCAGGCAAGTCACTTGACTTCAGTCAAGCCCATCTCCTGACAAAGTCAAGCTCCAAGCTCGCACCTTACGTGGTCGAGCCCATCTCACGCCAAAGCCAAGCTCCGCACCATACACACTCAAGTATATCTCCAGCCAAAAGCTGAGCTCCACGCCACACCTTACGCTGATGTGCCCATCTCCCACCAAAGTAGAGCTCCAAGCTCGCACCTTACACAATCGAGTACATCTCCTACCAAAAGTTGAACTCTGCGCTCACACCTTAGGTGGTTGAGTGCACCTCCCAGAATTTATTTCTTTATGGATCTCAAAGAACTATCTCTGACGCATATTTTATTTTAAAAATTATCAATGCCTTCTTTTAAAGCAAATCAACCTTAAGAAGCGTGAGCAATTGAAGGTGATAAAATATCTCAAGCCCAACCTATCAAAGGGCCCCCACTAGAAGACAACTTAAGGAGAGAGGAAGAGGAGACAAATAGAGGACAAAGAAAAATAAGATGTCAAAGGGAAGGGAAGGAAGAGACAGAAAAGAAAAGAAAAATGAAAGTAGAGAAAAGAGAAGAGGTCAGACACGCAAGGAAAAAGGCTGCTACTCCTCACCACTATTAAGGGGCACTTAGAAAGATGAATTGTATGAGATAAAAGGACAGGGCCATATGACTCTAGGGGGGCTTCTTCAATAATTCATTCAACCTCACAACGAGAGCTCTAGTGAGAATATCTCTTCCAGTAAAGAGATTTTTGGTTTCCATTGCATAGTGATAAATGAGAGACCATCAAAGATTGTAAAATACTCATATTATAGTGGATTTGTCATCCAAATGACCCGTAGACGTAGGCCGAGTGCCGAACTATATAAATTTGTGTGTCTCAATTTCTTTTATTTTCTTAGCATTTGTTTTCCATTCACTGCCATGGTTATACATATGGATATCGTATAGCTGCATTGGATCACCACTGGAGGTTTCAAGCCACACCGATTGAGGCCCAATTGCTATAGCGGGTCAGGAATGACTTTTTTTCCCATTCCAGCCTGTTGTGCTATTTTTATACATTAACAGGCATCATTCTATATAACAATAACATTGTTTTAAAGAATAGCGCACCATAATACTATAAGTAATGTTATCCAAATTATTATTCATATTATGATTAGTAATAGCTAATAATTATGGTTACTGATAGCTAATAATGTTGAATATTTGAGTTAAATGAACAAAACAATATAAAGAGAATATTCATTGGAGGGGGTCTAAATGGATCTATACTAGATATAGTCATGGTTTGTGCAAGTGCTGCATATTCTTTTTTAAAAAGTGTAGAATCTACTGTTAAAAATTTAACTTTTTTATGTGGATCTCATTATTATTTACTTTTTAGAAAAATAGTGCACAACACTTGCTAGTTTGATGAATGTTTCAAGATTATCCATACAAAATGGGATTGATATGGAACATACCTAATGGTATCAATTTCATATGATAAAAGTCAATAGTTGTTGAATTGACTTGTATATTCTATAATTCCTTAATTCGATGACACCCAACCTTATCTGCCTTAAAGGACTTGCAGCTCAACCCGGCCCATGATTGGGTCCTAGTGTTCAAAATAAATTGGGCCAAAACCGCAATCCAATAGCAATTTGGACTTTACGAACCTTCTCAAATTCTTAGGCCCAACATCACACTCAAAATGAATCTGAATCTTGTCAGCCTTAAAGATCACGCAGCTCGATCCAAATCCTGTCAATTCCCACAAATTGGGCCAGAACTTCTGTTTAGATCCAGTACCATCAACAATCTAATCCACTTCTTTTTGGGGCCTTCTAGGTATGAAGGCCCAATATCACACCCGAAGCCCGAAGCAATTTTTCCTATCGTGACGGCAAAGAAACTATATCGGGCTTGTTCCTGACTCCGCGCTTCCTTCCACCTATCGATCAAAGGCGTTCCAGAGACTGATAGTTCCTTTCCAGACTCTCTACCATTCCCCTTGGGTCACAGAGAGAGAAGAAAAAATGGAGGGAGATTGAATGATCGTGTCTCTTCGGGAGAAGAAAGACAATGGAAGCAGAGATGTGCTTCGAGTGTCTCCAGCGCCGAATCGAGTCAGATTTCTCTGACCGGCTCGTTTTCTCCTATGGATTCTCTGACTCCCACTCCGCTCTCCCTCTCGGCTCTTCTGCCGTTGTTCAGGTTCCTCTCCGCCTGTTTACGTGTGTGTGTGCGCGTGTGTCAAATGGCTCTCTGTCTAATGGAATTTGGTGTTGTGGTGGTGCAGATGTCTAATCCAAATGGTGACGGCTCAGCTAATCAGTTTATCTTGGTGTATATTCCAACTCATTACCGTAATTGCTTGACCAAATACGTGTAAGACTTTCTCATCCTATATTCTACATACCAATTCCAAATTTCATTCATTCATTCATATTTCTTTCCCAATTTGAGTTTAACTTCCTTGTTTGGCCTTCATTATGTTATTTAAACTAATAACATTTTTCTTTTAAATGCTTTATGTAATTCTGTACGCTAGAACAATTGGCTAAGGGAAATACGGAGAAACTTTTGAAAAAATGGAAATAAATATGTTCGTAGATGGTATATTTAAAATCATTAGCTATAGTATGTTAAGAATATAATAAAAATAATTAAAGTTACCTATTTCCATTAGTTTAAACTTAGACAAGTCGTGATTTTACATGGTATCATAGCAAAGGTCCCGAATTTGAATCCTGACTCTACACTCTATCACATTTAATTAAATATTCCACGTGTTGGGCTACCCATTGAAGAAAAGTCTGGCCCACACGTGAGAGGGAGTATTAATAATATGATACAAATAATTAAATCTACCTCTTTCCATCGGCTTAATCTTCCCATCAACTTAAACTTCTGAGATAAGTGGTGATTTCACATGGTATCAGAGTAAAGGTCTTGAGTTTGAACTCTTACTCTACACTCTACTCCATTTAATTAAATATTTCACATGTTGGGCCAACTCATTGAGGGGGACTCTGGCCCACACGTGAGGGGATTGTTAATAATGTAATATAAATTATAAAATCTACATTTTCCCAACATGTTTGTCAAGGTAAATATAGCCGCTCTTAGAGTGCTAGAGTTTGGATTTCTATTCCAATGTGCCTTTATGTGTATGGTTTAGTTAGAAACAAATACTTGGACAGATTCAGGCCTCATTTGTTTTCAGAGATGAGAAAAGATAAGATAAGATAAAATCTTTTGAGATATGTTGAGAAGAGATGAGATAAGATGAGATTAGATGAAATATGTGTTTGTTTATAGAGATGAGATGAGATTAGTTTAACTTTGTTATAGTTAGTGATATGATGGGACCCACAAGTACTTGTAGTGCTTTTTATAGTATTTTATTTGTTTAACCGTTGGCCACGGCGCCATTTTATAGCATGACAACTTTCATGCTTTCCGTATTTTGACTTTTGTTTTTTTTTACCATTTGGTCAATTTTTTTTGTTTATTTTTTTGCTACTTCCTTTGTTTATTTTTTTACCAATTGTGCATTTTTTTTTGCTTTTTTCTTTATTTATTTACCTTGTGTAAATATTTTTTCTTTTAATCAAATATTTTGTTGCACGTTCGGTACAACTTTTACTTTTTTTTGCAGTGTGTATTCATGTCAATATACTGTTTATTTAAAATATATTATTGAAGGGAACAATATTGAAATAAGGTGAGATCTGGAGAGATGAAAACTTGAGAAGAAACTTGAGATCTTTTGAGATGAAAACTGGTAGATCAAAATATGTGTTTGTTTTTGTAAAACCTCTGACGGTACGAAACCTTTGAGAAGTTTTCAAAGTTTTGGTTTGCAGTCACGAAAGCAAACGAGGCCTCAACGAACTTCGATCTCAATGGAATAAAGATTCCTGTAGTTGCTGTGTGCTTGAAAATCTACATTTGTGAATGTTTTATCCACTTTTAATTTTTTTTTTTTTTTATCTTTTGGACTTTGGTTTTAATTTGTAATTTCCTAGCTTGTAATTAGGTGTTTTCTTTTGTATACTCCCTATGTATGTGGGTTTTGCCTAATTACTTGATTTAATAATATATATTTATATATATTTGTTAGCAATAGCTCTTGTATACTTCATGTATACTGGGGCATACTCCTCTTTTTCATAAAATGATTATTTACCTAAAAATAGAGTATGTTCGTAGGGAGTCTATCAAGTAAAGGATGCGAAATTTTAAACTCTTTTCCTTGTTTTCTTTTACAGAAATGAATATATTGAAGAAAATCTTCTAGAAAGTTATAGTAATTGTGGGATTGATAATATTAGTCAAGATCAAGCAGATGTCGCCATACTAGAAACTCCGAGTGATAAAACAATTTCCGATAGTTCTACATGTAACCATTCTGCTAGGTTCTCTTGCTCAAGGATAATCACTGCGTTGGCCTCTATCGCTCAAGTTGGGATTTGTTCCTACTCTGTTTTTGAAGAGGTTGTTGTCAACTACCTGTCTGGGTCTCTGGAAGATCACATTTTGTGTTCACTTAGTCTCTTGGTTGAAGGGAAAGCTTCAGGGCGAGACAGCATAAATTTTCTTGGTTTACTTGGGATACCATCATTTCAGGAGAATAGCTTTCCCGGTTCCCTGAGGCATCCAAATATAGCTCCTGTTCTTGCAATTCTCAAGACATCTGGCTATACTAATTTGGTGCTTCCAAGAGCACCTTACACCTTGGAAAACATTCTCCACTATAGTCCAAATGCTTTAAAGTCTGAGTGGCATATAAAGTTCTTAATATATCAGATACTCTCTGCCCTGACTTACATTCATGGTTTAGGGGTTGCCCATGGTTATATATGCCCATCCAGTATAATGTTGACTGATTCATGCTGGTCTTGGCTGCGGGTTTGTGATAAGCCATGGTTAGGATTCAATTGTAGTACAAGACATAATGGGCACACTGATGCTACCCCTGCAAAGATAGGTTGCTGCATAGAGGGTTGTCCATCTCAATGTCTTTATGCTGATTTGAAGCTTTCATCGTCTATAGACTGGCATTCTGATTTTAAACGGTGGTGGAGGGGAGAGATGAGTAATTTTGAGTACCTGCTCATCTTAAATAGATTAGCTGGGAGAATATGGGGTGACCATACCTTTCATACGGTGATGCCATGGGTGATAGATTTTAGCACAAAACCTGACGAGAATTGTGATGCAGGGTGGAGGGATTTAAGCAGGAGCAAATGGCGGTTGGCAAAAGGGGATGAGCAGTTGGATTTCACCTATTCAACATCTGAATTCCCCCACCATGTATCAGATGAATGCCTTTCTGAATTGGCTGTGTGCAGTTACAAAGCAAGGAGGCTACCTTTGAGTGTTCTACGTACAGCTGTTCGTTCAGTATATGAACCCAACGAGTATCCTTCTACTATGCAAAGACTCTACCAATGGACCCCTGATGAATGCATTCCAGAGTTTTTTTGTGATCCTCAAATTTTTAGTTCTCTTCATGCTGGTATGACTGATTTGTCAGTACCTTCATGGGCAGGTAGTCCTCAAGAGTTCATTAAGTTACATCGTGATGCTTTAGAAAGTGACCGGGTCTCACGCCAAATCCATCATTGGATTGATATCACCTTTGGGTACAAAATGTCAGGTCAGGCAGCCATTGCTGCCAAAAATGTTATGCTGTCTTCTTCAGAGCCCACAAAGCCAAGGTCAGTGGGACGCCGACAGCTCTTTACTCGACCACACCCTATGCGTCAAGATACTGCCAGGAGAACATGTGATGGTGCCAATGGCTCGACTATGCGTCAATGCCGATCAAATGAATTGGAGAGTGAGGAATCTCTCCTCTTTGAAACTGCTTATTTACAAGAACTGGAAGAAGCGTCTGCCTTTGCTGAACATGCCAGGCATTTGGGTGCTCCTTATGGCTTCCACCCAGAATATTTTGGGAAGGATGTCTCTCCTGCAAAGGAGCCACCAGGTGAGAGTTCCAAGGGAAGTATGTCTATGCTCTCTGACATTGTCAGAAACAATGGAGTGCCTTTTGGTATTGATCTGAATTATCTTCTTGAGCATATTGAAGTTGAGGGTGAAGGTTCCATGGGATATCAAGATTTCCTACTCTGGAGGCAGAGGTCATCTTGTATGAGTATTTTTTCTGAAGATGCTGCGAAAGACATATTCTCTGTAGGTTGTGTTTTGGCAGAACTGTTTTTGAGGAAGCCACTTTTTGATTCAACTTCACTGGCCATGTACTTGGAGAGTGGCATATTACCTGAATTGATGCAGGAACTTCCTCCTCACACTAAAGTACTTGTTGAAGCATGCATTCAGAAGGACTGGATGAGGTATTGATTTTGTTTTTTCTACCTAAAATATAGTTGTTTTTCTTTTCCCTGGTAAGTAATAAAAATTTCATCAAAGAGCATTAAAGGTGCAATCCAATCAAGTACACAGGTCATCTGCATAATACTGAAAGTTCTTTATAAGTACATATAATACTATATGTTGTTTCATGGATGGTAAGCATACGCAGATTATGTTTCTAGAATGTGTTTTAACTCTTGTTTTTTTCTGCTTTCTTTTGGCTGGGGGTGGGGGGTTTCTTATATTTCTTTGTGTTTGTGGCTTTGCTCTTTGAATGTAACTGAGGTTGAATTCTCTTTCCTATTCATCAGGAGGCCATCTGCTAAAAATCTTTTAGATTCACCTTATTTTCCTGCAACCATTAAGTCATCATACTTGTTTCTTTCTCCACTTCAACTTCTTGCTAAAGATGTCTCCCGTCTTCATTATGCTGCGAGTTTTGCAAAGCAAGGAGCCCTAAAAAAAATGGGAACATTAGCAGCTGAAATGTGTGCTCCGTACTGCTTACCAATAGTATTGACTCCTTTGTCGGATGCTGAAGCTGAATGGGCTTATATATTGCTGAAAGAATTCATAAAATGCTTGAATTCAAAAGCAGTGAAGGCATTGGTCTTGCCTGCTATTCAGAAGATTTTACAGGCTAGTTACAAACTTTTCTTTTTAAAAATTTGTTTACTTTATAGTCTTTCTTTTTCGACTTCCAACTCATTGAGATATTAATTTCAGACTACAGGTTATTCTCATCTGAAGGTATCAATTCTCCAAGATTCATTTGTGCGAGAGATATGGAATCGAGTTGGTAAACAAGCATATCTTGAAACTATACATCCTTTGGTCATATCAAACTTGTATGTTGCTCCTCATAAGCGTTCAGCGGCTGCTGCTTCCGTACTGCTGATTGGTTCTAGTGAAGAGCTTGGAGTACCCGTAACAATTCATCAGGTTAAAATAGTTGTGTGAAAAAAAGGAATTCAAGTTTGCTGATCTATATCAATCTGCCCATTTTTATTTAGTAGAGATGTAGCACACGCCTGTAGAAACACAAACACCAAACACTGTTACATATTTCATTGCTGTTGTAGCATACTAATTTCAAGTTGTTGAACCAGACAATCTTGCCTCTGATTCAATGCTTTGGGAAAGGCCTCTGTGCTGATGGAGTTGATGTCCTGGTTAGAATTGGTATTCTTGGTTCTTGGTTCATGGTTATGTTGTATTTTTCTAGAATCGGCAAGTTCAGCCTTTAAGCAACTTTTATATTTTTATTTTTCAGGTGGCCTTTTAGGCGAGGTTTTTATTGTCAAACAGCTGCTACCATTGCTTAAACATGTTGTTCATGCCTGCATTGAAGTCTCATATGTGAAGAAGCCTGAGCCTGTCCAGAGCTGGAGTGCTTTAGCTCTTATTGATTGTCTTATGACATTAGATGGCCTGGTTTTATACATGTCAAGGGAGATGGTCGTAAAGGAGCTAATTGATGTATGTGATTTTATTCTATTTTTGTTTTATCTGACCGTTTGGGCAATGTGTGAAGACTTAAGAGCTAACATTTGCACCTCTCTTGTGATTTTGCAGGATCGGAGTTGCCTTCATGTTATGATTCTTATGCAGAAGAGTTTGGAATTTACAGTGCTTCAGGTGCTTCAAATTTATCTATTGGTTTGCTTTGTGTCCAGTCACACATGCTTTAGTAGGTTTACAGGACCTTATCTTGTTGCTTGTCCTATATAACATGGAGTTACCCTCGTAATACTTGCATCAAAATCAGGAAGAACAAATTGATTGATTATTGTGACCAGATCAGTTTCATTTCTGCCCCAGTTCTTCTGTAGGATGTTATACAGAACAACACACATGCACATGCCTAGAAAAATTTAAAAAAAAAAAAAAAAAAAAAGTAGATGTTTGTGCATGTAGATGTTTTATGCTGATATAACACATACTAGATGGATGTCAGATTTGTGACTCTTCCAACTAAAGATGAACTGCATATGAAGACCAATAAAGCAATAAGGCATTTGCTTTTTCTGTGCATCCAAGGAGTAGGTGTGCAATTTCATGGGTTGAAAAGATCATCTGAGATTTTCCTTGCATTTCTAATCAGATCTTCAGGGTGTTGCACCTCATATTGCTCCCTTTAATGCTTGGCTATTGTTGTCTTAATGGGTTTTTAGGTAGAAAAAAATTAATTTCGACTTGTCTTTAGAACTTAATTCAATCAATCATTGAGACTTCCCTTACTTATGTTGTAGCTTATAATGGATTGATTTTGTAGTTTCATTATAATCAATCCTCTTTTCCATTTTTTGAATCTCACTAGCCTATTAATTAGTTCGAAGGTGTCCAACAGTGCAGTATTCCTTCTTTTTGGCCAGGTTGCTGCTACGACTCTCATGGCTGTTTGTCAGCGGATTGGACCAGATTTGACGGCATTGCATGTTCTGCCTCAACTTAAAGGGCTATTTGATGAGCTTGCTTTCTCACGTGAAATTAGTGAAGGGCCTGCTCCTCTTGTGAGAAGAAGCTCGAAGGTTTATAAACCCAAAATTGATGGGGAGGCTCAAATCGAAAGCCGTATGGACCTAGCGTGAGTGCTGATCACATTTCACACCGCCCTATTAAAAACTTGTTCGCAATGAAATTTCAATTTCAATCAAAATTCCTGTCTCTTATCATCCTATGAGTATGTAGAGAATTTTCTTGCACATTTGCAGGTTGATTCTGTATCCTTCTTTTGCATCTCTTCTTGGTATAGAGAAACTTCGACAGGGTTGTGCAACATGGTTGCTTCTCGAGCAATATCTTCTACGGTCTCGTAATTGGAAGGTATGGAAGCTTCATGATTCTGAGGGCAGTATCAACACAAGAGTTTGTTCATGAATATTTGTGCCGTACATGCAATTTTTTTTAAGATTCAAAGTTTGTTGTTGATATGAGTTTGTTCGTGTGAGGTTTTGTCTCACACACAAATTCTTTTAATTCATATTTCTGAACGTGTTATGATTCAGTGGGAATATACAGGAGAGTTGTCTCGAAGTGGCTTAGAAAGTGTAATCCTTAAGAGACCTCTGTTCAGCAAAGGCTTGACATCAGAATACAATCCTGCTAAGCTGCTACTTAATGGGGTTGGATGGTCAATTCCACAATCTCAAGGAGTTAGAGGTGCCAAAAACTTGATTCCACAGAGATGGATTAATGAAGTACGTAAAAATCCAGTTGAAATTGATGCATCAACATCAAACCTTGTGAAGTTCGAGCCATGGTTTTGGTTCCCTAGCCCAGCTTCTTGCTGGGATGGGCCTGATTTTCTTGGGCGTGTAGGGGGTCTAAAAGATGAACTTCCATGGAAGATCAGAGCATCTGTTATATACTCGGTCCGTGCACATCATGGGGCATTAAGATCTCTAGCTGTTTGCCAAGATGAATGTACGGTCTTCACTGCAGGAATTGGCCCAGGATTCAGGGGAACTATTCAGAAATGGGACCTGACGAGAATTAATTGTGTGTCTGGCTATTATGGTCATGACGAGGTATATTTCAAGAAAATTTTGTGCTTTGAAGGAAATGTTTTATATTTGCATTTCACAGCTATATATTGTGGTTGTGTCTCTGATTGCTTTACATATTTTAGGTTGTTAACGACGTTTGTGTCTTGTCGTCTAGTGGAAGAGTTGCATCAAGTGATGGAACTATACATGTTTGGAATAGCCGAACTGGGAAACTAATATCAGTATTTGCTGAACCCTCGGTGGATTTCACACATCTTGCAAGCCCTTTGTCTCCTGTTTCAAAGATTAATGCTGAACAGGCCAATATGCTTAATTCCAATACACTATCAAGTGGGATATTGACTAGTGCCTTTGATGGGAGCTTGTATACTTGTATGCATCAATTAGAATCTATTGAAATGCTTGTAGCTGGCACTGGAAATGGTTCTCTCAGGTGAATAGATATGTTTAGAAGCAGATTGTGTTTCAACCTTAAGGTGAGAAAATGTTCCAAAGCAGTTCAGGCTTTGATCTTTTCTTATACCATACAGGTTCATTGATATTTCCCGGGGTCAAATGCTTCATCTGTGGAGGGGTGATTCTGTTGAATCTGGTTTCCCTTCTCTTATTTCTGCATTATGCTCCTGTGGGTCTGACACCACACAAGCTCGTGGAACTCATGCTTCACCGTCTTGGATTGCTGCCGGTCTAAGTACTGGTCATTGTCGGTTATTTGACTTGAGGAGTGGAAATGTTATTACCTCATGGCGAGCTCATGACGGATATGTGACAAAGGTATGCTTAATTTGCCAGAAAAAAAAAACCCCATGTTATTTAGAATTCGAGTTTCATTGACATTATTACATCCAATTATTTCTAGAATCTGCCAATGTACTTATCAAAAACATTATTGCATCCAGTTGGCTGCACCAGAGGACCATTTGCTTGTTTCAAGCTCTCATGACAGGACTTTACGAATCTGGGACTTAAGAAGGTAAGTGCAAAACTTATCTGTTTGATAATGATTGGTTCTATAATATGCTTTTTGAAGTTTTTCTTCTGTCAATTACTTGTTTTTATTACTAATAATGGTTACGGGTTCTTTTTCTTAATCAACTACACCATTCATGCATGAATGTTCCTACCAATCTCTTCCATCAGGGGGCCATCAACTCTAGTGTCATATATAGGAGCATCCAACCCAAAAGCTTAAGCTATTAGGTGAAGAAGCTTCATTAGTGCATAAACTTATTCCAAAGTCGACTCCCACCGAATGTAGGACTTTTTAACCCACTTGGGCATGCACGGAGACATGTGTACTTGTGCAAAGCAGCCCTCCCTCATCTTCAATGGTTGTGTGAGTACATGCTCTAGTGCCCATCTTGTTCTCGTTACATAATTTACATAGATGTTCCAGAGCTTGCACAAGCTCTCTGAGAGGTGAAGATGAAGGGCTGTACTTTTTTTCTTTTATTGCTTATTCAGCATTTTAGATTTAGATATTTTTCTAACACTAGCTGTAAGATTACGCCTTGATTTTATAAAAGACAAAACGTAACATCTATTGAAACAAATGGCATTCTTTAGCTCTTTTTCACCAAATCACCTCTCTTTTTCCTTGCAGAAATTGGCCACCTCAGGCTACTATTTTCAAAGGTCACACAGATGGGGTGTCCAGCTTCTCTTTGTGGGGCCAAGATGTTATAACGATCTCCAGGAATAGGATTGGTCTTACCTCTTTATCTAAATCTGCTGATGAGGTACGTAAATAGCAGCATATTCTTGGTTAAAATGCTTACATGTCAGGTGTGAAATAGGCTAGTGGGCTCTCTATTGCTAATTTGCTATGACACGATATTGAAATATGTTTTTTTTTTCTTTTTTTACTTTTTTTTATCAACTAACAATTTCTCACAAATATTGCTTTAATTACATTTTTGATTTTCTCATGTTTTACGTTAGAATATTGAAGCTTAGGCCCCGTTTAGATAGTGAAAGTGTTTCATCTCATCTCATTTCATCATTACAATTTTCTCAAATTTCTATATAAAATATAATAAACAATTCAACTTTTTCAAATCCCAAAACAATAATAATATTAAAAAATAATATTTTAATAATATTTTATTCAATTTTCATTTCAACTCATCTTATCTCAACTCATTATCCAAACGGCACCTTAATCTTATATGTTTGTAAATTCTCAACCACCCCCGCGGGGATTTGGGGGGGGGGGGGGATAGATAATGAACTAATTACTGTTTATGGAAGAATCTATAAAACATCTGCTTTAAATGGTTTTAAACTGATTTCAAAACGGCAATGGATTCCATATTACAGTTCTTTTGGTGGTGTTCTGCGTAGATTTATCAGTTTTAAATAAAGTTGCATTTTACATGTAAATATAAAGAACATATGTATCGTGCATAAGCTATAGATTTTAATGGAAAGTGTCTAGGCTTTTAGAGGATCCTAACCTGGTTTTAAAATGCACTCCCTTAGACTGGATCTAATAGAAACTATTAGGTAACAACTACTTGCCCTCCTTTTATTGAAAGGATGGCATTTTTTTAGTAATATTATCCATCTTAGGATCGGTTCTTCAGGTATAGGTTTTCCATATAGTTGTAATGGATGTTTGTGATTGTCATGTGGCAGGATGGGCATCTTCGGATCATGCCTCAGAAACTCTACTTGGCGGATAATGGAACAAAAAACTTATCGATGTTATCGAGTATAAGTATTCTTCCCTTCTCGCGGCTGTTTCTTGTTGGAACTGAAGATGGTTATCTGAGAATCTGTTGTTAGATACATGTCGATGCTTCCAAGAAGAAAAAAAATCGGCTTCATATTTGATACAATAGGCTCTGGAATGGGGATTCAAGTTTGCAATTTACAGCATGCTAGGTGTATATACTCTCTCTCCTCTTACAGTTTTACCCCCCCGGCCAGGTGAGTCATTTACAGTAGTAGGAAGAAGTATTTAGGGGAGTGGGAGTGGCTGCAAAACATCTTAATCTGAGATTGCGTGGGTTTTGTGTGATTTATGAAAATGATTCTTCTTTTTCGATTCAAGTAAAATGTAAGATTTTTGTTTAGTCATCTCTCAGGTCTCTTCCGATTTAATGTGCACACAACTTAATTCAAACGAATTCTTTCATTTGTAGGGTTGTTTAGTACTCTGCGATTTGATTTATTTAGAAATGGGATTCCTTGTTAATTTTTTCGTCCATCAACGATAACCCTGGCTCTTTATTCTTATTCTTCTACTTTTTTTTTTTTTTTTTAGTTTTTTTTTTAATAATAAGAATTTTTTGTTTATTATTAAAATATATATATATATATATATATTTCTATTTCTATTTCTTTTCAAGTTCAGGTTGTTTGAGAAATTAAAGCTGACACATGGCAACTTATGATTGGTTTTTGGTTAACGTTTATGAACAAGAAAATTAAGAGTCTTAATTCTATTTATTATTGAGAAATAACATTATAGTCTTAAAGTGTATAAATTTTGAGCTTTCTCTTTGAAAAAAAATTAGTTAAATCTGAGATTTACATAAAAATATTATTTTTTAATGATAGATCTCATTTTCTTTTCAAATGAGTATGCGTTGTACAATCTTAAAATTGTATCTAATATTACAGACACAGGCTTGATATCAACTCCCACGTTATTAAACAATGGCCACTTCCTTGTGATTGCAGACGTAATGGCAAAAGAAATAGGTTTTTAATGAAGAAGACTTGTTGAACTTCAATTAACAAGAGTGAGGGGTTAAGGGGTTAGCTAGCTCCCCTGCCATGCTGCTGTTTGGGCAAGGTGACTATTTTTAATGAAGACATTAGAGCCCATTTATAGATTTTTAAACCTGAAATTGGATAAGTTGAGATGTTAAAAAAGATTAGGATTGTATTAGAACTTCAAACTCTAATCTAGAACCCTACGTGGGATTAGGGTTTCAAAATTGGAACTCAATTCTAATTCCACCCCATACAACACAAAATCTCAATTTCAACTTGGACATTTGGACACATAGATAAGATGATAAATTCTTAAAATTTCTCACAATTTTATTATAAAACATCTCTAAAAAAAAGTACTTTTCAATTTCAAATTTTTAACTTTCATCTAATCATTAGCTATTTATTATCCAAACACAAAAATCAATACAACTTTTTCAAACTTCAAAACAAAAAGTAAATTAAAAAATTATATTCAAAGTTAATATTTTTCAACTTTTTCTTTCTTATTTTTTAAATTCCAATCGAACATCTTAACTCAAATCATTTTATTACTATTCACAGAATTTTGAAAGACTCTAAGTTCCAAATGAAACTTTAAGTTTCACCACATAAAATTAGAATACAAATCACAATCCTCGATATGAGCCTCTTTCACTACCCATAGTTACAGATTCACAATTTAGGTAGTATGGATTAGGTTGTGACTTTGTGAGCTTGTGTGATCCTATATGAGCTGTGAAAGTTTATGTAATTGTGTGAGCTGAGAAACAAAACCATAAGATAAATGTCTTTATCCCACAAAATCACGGCAGAGTTTAGGTTGTCTATCCGAAATCCGTGAGGTACATGACAGCGTGGGAAAATCTGGCAAGAAGACATTGAAAAGGGATTGAACCATCCAACAGAAAGACTCAGAAAAAGGCTTAGTCAAGACGTACGCAGAGGCCATCTTGAGTCCATGTGCTGGTTTAGCCATTAGAAGAGTCCATTGTAGGCTGGAGAGAGCACCAGGAAGAGATGGGAAGACATCTAAGGGCTTGAAGAGCAATCTGAACATTTAAAAATGGCACGATGTTACAATTGAAGAGATATGTCGAATACTGTGTTCTAATACATTGCCTACCTATAAAACTTATGCAACAAGAAAGGGGGCACTCTGCGCAATGGCCACAGTGCAGAGCAAATGATCTTAGATAGCCTAAATAAGGAGATAGAAGAGTTAAGGGAGACAATCAACAATTTCATTCAAAAGGGTAAACCATGGTATGGGCCTGGGCCTAGAATTTGAACATAATGGGCTAATGGATTGTGGGTTGCGCTTGGGAGTAGGAGTTGTACGCCTCGAATCTCATGGGCATAAAAGGCAAGAAGCTAGCCCATATGGTTTCAGGACCTACAACCCAACGTTGGCGGATCAAAAATACCCGGTTCACTTCTTTCAAAATCAAGTCTTGCTCCAAGACTATGAAATCATTGTTGAAGCTAATGAACTATGGGATGAGAACAACACAAAAAGGATTGACAGATGAGGGCGACCTAGTGGACGACATCCCGGGCAATGTTATGGTGGCGACAATGTCAAAAATAACCAAGGACGTTATACTAGTCTTGGAGCTAGAAAAAATAGGTGAATGATGATAAGGCATGTGACGCCCCCTGACCCCACTTGGGATTTTGACAAAGACTGAAGTTTCAGGACATGTAACACAAGGTCACATACCCCTCATTCATAACAATTAGTATACAAAGCACTTAGCATGTTTTGAGTAGTATGCAATAATCGCAATGGAATAATTCAAAACTAGTAAAAGTTTGAGCAATTTCATATGGCACTAAAACAAAGTACTATTAATCTCAAAAGTAATTGTTTTAATCATTCATACAAAATAAGGTCTTAAAACCTTGACCCTTCCAAGTAATCATCATAACATTGTCTTTATCACATTAACCATACTATCATCTAGGAATCCTTCTTGTCCAAAATCTTTTAGAGGCCTTAAAAAAGCTCTAAAACTTCACAAATGAACTTTTTGGCAAACTCTAGCCTCTCCACAAGTGAAGGGTCTGTGGTTCTTTCAAGATTCTTTTGGGCTTCCTTAACTACTGGGGGCTCATCGCTCTTAGGCTTCCTCATAGATATCCTCTTGTCCTATCATAACTTCTACCATTCCAAAAGGAATTGTAGAGAAAACTATTACAATGAGATTTCAAAAAAAAAATCTCAGTAAGTTAAACTAAAAACATACACAAAGATAACATATGCATATAATAAGGTAAACAATGACGATGAATGCATAAGCATGTATGTGAAATTTTTTCAAGACACATCTTTTTGCCCCACCTGGATTCATTTTTCAAAAGCATTAATCTGGTAACCATGTAAGAGCACTAATAGTGGGTTCAACAAAGTTAAAATTTGGTCAACATTTGACTAGGAAGCATAAAAAGGGTGACAAGGAAGCATAAAAAGGGACTGCAGTGGACTCAACAAAGCTATAGTAATTTTAGCTTTGTTGAAATCCACTAGTCAAATTTATTGAGCCCCCCAGCTGACCAAAATATTATTTTGCATAAAAAATACCATTTTCGTTTCTACTCATTTTGCGCCCACTTTAAGCACGATTTCATTTATTTCTCAACTCCAAAAGCATGATTTCATGTTCTTCAGAAGTAAAATTGCGATCACAAACCATCAACGCCACAATAAAAATTGTTGGGAAACCCACGAGATCGATTTCCATAAGTAAACGTAGAGGTAAAATCAGTCCATTTCATCTTCTTCGTGCGTTCCACTTATGAGATTTTCTTCTGTATAGGTAAAATTAGTTGAAGTACAAGTGTTTTGTTTAATTAGGAGTTGAAATCCCAAAATACCACGTCGTCATCTCAGATCCCACGCTGAAATCCCATTCTAGTAAGCATCTTCTAGCTCAAATTTTGCCCCTATGTTGACTTAGATGCCAGGCTAACATTGCTAAAGATTCACGCCTAGTGGTTAGAAGACATTGTTTGAAGGTCTTAGGTTGGGCTTAGAAAAGTATTTTGCTCGATTTTCATCCTTTTATTGTCATCGTCGTGCCTTTTCTCCAGGTTGAATTTCATAATGTGATTGAGTCAGTCTTTATATTCAGCAAGCTTTGTGCTTGTTTGCATCTATTTCTTGGAATTCACAAGGAAGGGAAAGCCAGGAATCAAGTTTCGTTTTGGGTTTCCATTCGGATACACCACCATTTAATTTCTCTAAGGTATACTTTGTACTTTTCGCTTATTCATTTCATGTGCTCTGTGTATGATTAATTCGTAGGCACATCTTTTTATTATGCTTGAAACATCTTACTTGATTGTCTTAGATTGTACATGTCAGACTTAAATTATAGTTCAAGCCTTGCTCACTAAGTCACTAGGGATATTTTTAACGAATAAATATTCAAATTACAATTAGAATTAAAATAATTGAAAATGTTAAAATCAATATTTTAATAAAATAGTGATAGATTTGTTCAATCTGTTATTTGATGTTGTTGGAAAGTAGCTAGCTAAATTTGTAAAAGTGAATTTATTAGTCAAATTTTGGCCATACTTTGTTGAGCTCACTACTAATGTTATAACAAAGTAACAATATAACCATTTCCTTTTAATGACTTGTACACTTATTCCATATAACAATGTATGGACACCTCACAGCTGCCCCTATAAATCGTGGGCTCCTTGCTAGTTATCGCATCACATTACCAGCCATTTGACCGAGAGATTCCCTATCTCTATTACTATTTTTTTCGTAATGGAAGCATTTAGTTTGGTAGTTATTTATCCAGCTTCTCAGTGGAAGAGGCAAACACTGGCTCTCTCGATATATCCCATCTCTTATTTGTTGACAATATCTTGATATTTTGTGAGGCCAACCATGAACATATTCATGCATTGAATTTCTTCTATATTTCAAAGTTGCCTTTGGATTGAATGTGTGCTAGGGCAAATTAGACATAGTTTTGGTTGGACAAGTACATAATCGGGGACAGAATTAGGATTTGATTTTTTTGAGCACGGGGGAGTGGGGGTGATTGACAAAATGTGGTATGTATGAGTATAAGTAATATATGTTTTATGCATGGGGCTATATAAAAAATAATAATCATACGTAATAAAATTGTGTACAAAAAATCCATATCTATAAATTATCTTATAAGATAATTTTTCTTAAAATTTATGTAATTTGCTAGAGACTATTACAAAAAGAAAATAAACTAAAATGTCAACTTAGGATTTTCTCTTCAAATTAAGCTCAACGATGATCTTTTATAGAATAAATTTCATCTATTATCATTTCTAAAATAAAATTTTTGATAATTTTTTTCTCAATATAAACTAGGAAATGATATGTAAAAAACTTATCTTCTATTTGAATTCATAATCTAATTTTTATAAATAAATCTAATATTACTATTGGTGACTGCTAATCAACTGGAAAATATGGTTTGTGCAACTATGATTTAGCTTTGGCCTCTGGCATGAGTGTTGTAGATTGCATTCTTGCAAGGAATGAAAAGAAAGCTAGACACTAGACACGGGTTGTGTAGTAGAGAAAGCTGACAAATAAATGTGATAATATAGTAATATGTGTTTTATAATATAAAGTCAAATAGGGTATTAGGTGTTAAGAGTGTCAGGTGTCAGATGGTTATTGTATTATATTAATTTTTAAAAACCATTTTGTGGACTATGTGAATTTTGGTGGGGGCAAAAGTTTTGGACATGGAGGCTACTGAGTAATTTGGAGGGACAATTTCAATTAAATTGAAAAAAATATATAATTATTTATATGATAAATTCAATTTTTAAAAACTTTTGGGGGGCAATAGCCCCTTCTACACCATTCCGCCCCTATACGAAATGTGGATTGTATGGCTTCTGTCTTGGGATGTAAGATATCTTATTTACCAATGAAATATCTTGGCCCCCATTAGGTGCTAAATACAAATCGATATCGATATAGAATTAGGTTTTCGAAAAAATGGAGCAGAAGCTTGCTAGCTGCAAGCGGATGTACTTATCCAAATGTGGTAGAGCCACACTTAATAAAACTACCCTCCAACTTACCAACCTATTTCCTCTCCTTTTTTTTTTCCCTGCTTCCATCAAATGTAGCTTACCATATGGAGAAAGTCCAATAGGATTTTTTTTTATGGGAGACGAATAATATATTCAAATTTCATATAGTAAAATGGGTCATCGCTTATTCCCTAATTTCATAAGGAGGTTTGGGTATCTAAAATTTGTAACTTTTTTTAATAAAGCATTGTTGGGCAAATGGATATAGAGATATCCCATAGAACAAGGAGCCTTGTGGATAATAGTTTTAGGGCATGTTTGGAGTATCTCAAAAGTTTGCGAATAATAGTGGAAGAGTATGAGAGAAAATGTTTTATTGGATTTTGGGAAATGAAAGTAAAAATGTTGAATAAAAGTATTTTTTTTTTAAATAAGTATTGTATTGGAGTTTGTTAAAGTGAATAGATAAATTTAAAACTTTTTTGTAATATTATTTTTGTTTTAAAGTTCATAAAAGTTGTATTGATTTTTATATTTGAGTAATGATTAGGTAATAATTAAATGAAAATTTTGAAATTTGAAATAGAAAAGTATTTTATATTGAATAATGTTTTGGAATGAGAAGTTTTGAGAATTTCAGGAACTCTCTTGTTAACCAAACGTCCACTCAGACTCAGAGTTGGTGCGCGAACGAGGTGGGTGGACCTTATGAGTGGGGCTCTAGAAGCACATTAGAAGAGGATGGACTAAATTTTTTAGTTTTACCCGTTTTGAGGCAATGATAAGTCCCGATCAAATTCTGGCATGACATATGGTGTTGTGAAATGGCACTCAAAAAAGACTATCCAAATTTCTACGATATAGCGAGAATGAAGGAAGCCTCGATAGCGCGGATCTCCTATACCAATTTGATGGCACTCTCTAATGGAATGTCAGATTCTTTAGAGCTACCCAAAATTGGGAAGTTGAAGCAATCTATGGATTTTATAATCTAGTCTATTCTATTCCTATGAGGGGGGAGTTGAAGACAAGCTTTTTTGGCACCCCTTGATGAAAGGAAAGTTCATAGTGCGCTCTTTCTACCAATCCATCTATAAGAATAACGCAAATCCATTCTCACGGAAGAGTATTTAGAAGACAAAGGCCCCATAAAAGTATCCATTTCTTGTGTGGACAACTTGGTTGGAGAATATTCTCTCTTTTGACAACCTAAAAAAACATTGAATCATTGTCTTGGATTGGTGTTGTTTGTATAAAAAGAGTGGGGAATCCTTTGATCATCTGCTAATACATTGTGCAATTGCCACAACTTTGTGGAATGACTTTTTTGCTACGGTGTGTATAGCTTGAGTGATGCCAAGAAGGGTGATCGACCTCTTTATCTTCATGGATAAGCCTCCAAGGCAATTCTCATATTGCCATAATTTGAGAGATGGTTCCAATCTGCTTATGGCAATGTCTTTGGAGGGAGAGAAATGAGAGAAGTATCAAAAATCGTGAAAGGTCAATGGATGAACTTAGAACTTTCTTTTTTAATACTTTATTTTATTGATCGATTGTAATTGATTTTAATAACATGAACATTCATGAATTTCATCGCCAGAACAATACTCCTAGGCATTGCTCTTGATATGAAATGTGAACTTAGGGTTTTGCTTATTCTTATGATCAATAAAATCTAATTTATCAATTAATAAATATTGCAATGGAAAAATCAGAACTAATTAGCTAAAAATAATGTCTTCAAAGTTTTAAGGACATTGGGAATTGATACTACTATTGTGTGTCTATTCTTATATTTCATTTTATGTATTATGAAACCTATTCACTTATAAATGACCAAAAGTTTACTTATCTTTACAATATGAGACTAACAAAAAATCATATTGGAAGAAAACTTCAAAAGAAGTCAAAGTCAAATTGGAGGGAATATTTGAAATAATCCAAAAGTGGGTGATTTAGCTTTTAGTTTAAGGTTTATAATTGCAGAGCTTAAGTAATAAGTGTTATTATTGAAAAGTTATTTACCATTTAGGAATCAAATATCTATAACACTTTTAAACATGTTACATTGTTTGGAAATTAAAACAATTTTCAGTAAGTATAATGAAAAAAATTCCTTCAAGGATACATAAATAAAATAGTAATACAATTATGCATAAGAAAAAGAGCAAAGTTATAATTATGTAAAAGTTATATGAGTTTTTCATTAATTGACAATTTTTTTAAAAGTGTAACTACGTTCCCCAATATTCAGAAAAGTGTGTTTCAAGAAAATTGATATTGAAATGTAACTTTTAGCTTTTTATATTAAAATATATATTAATACGTGTCAACTAAATAACCTAATTTTATTACTAATGTGCTTTTAAAACTATTTAAGCATTATTTAACCCTCCTAAAGCAACCCTAAACATGCCCTATATCAAGAGGAAAATAGCTTATGCTCCTTGTGGCTGAGTTGGTAACTCGATATCCTGGAAGGGCGGGTACATTTGGGTACTAAGATAATCTCAGATGATCAGTGAATAGTAGAGAAAAAGTAATGATAAAATATTAAATAATAGTGAAAAATAATAAAAATAATGATAAAATATTAAATAGTAGTGAATAACAGTGAGTCCCAAACACAGTTTGAGCAAGAGCTAGCATCCGCCTCATATGCTGGACCTTCCAAATCCAGGAAGGGTGGAAAAAAGAAGAGATAAATATATCTAATACTGTGATTGCTAACAACAATCTTCCTCTCAAGCAAGCATAGGTTCCTAATTTTTCTTTATTTCTTTTATTATTATTATTGTATCCCAAAGCTCAAAATATTTGAGAATTTTGAAAATTCTTTTTGAGATTGAGGTTCGGGTTAGTAAGTGAGATGAAAATTTTGAGTTTTAAGATGAAATATTAAAATATTATTATTATTTTGAAATTTGAAAAAGTTAATAAAAAGTTGAACTATTAATTACATTTTGTATGAAATTTTGAAAAAGTTGTAATGATAATATGATAACTTTGAGTTTGAGATGAAAATTTTATATTGTCAAACCGAACCTGAGTTTTGAGAAACTAGAGATGGAGTTTTGAATATTTTTTGAATAAGTGTTATATTAGAGTTTGTGAGTGTGGATAAGTAGAATTGAAAAAAAAAATTAATAAAATTTTTTTAAAGTAATTTTGTTTGAAAAATGTTTTAGTCATAAAAGGATTTTACAAAAATAAACTCAAAGATTGATTGGCTTGATATACATCAGATTGTAAAGCTACTTTTGTTTTAAAGTAGATCTTATGTATCACATAAAACCACGTTATTTTGTGGATTTATTTTTGTGGTTGTAAGAGCACTCACAATGGGTGTAAAACCCATTGTTATGTAAAATTTAAAGAAAAATGGTCTAAAACATGCATCCAAATGCTTTATTTTTTTTCTATTTTACATTTGTGTACAGTGTTGCCTCTGGATGTAGAAGCAACTGTACACAAATGTAAAAATATTTTAATTGTTTTCTATCTTTCCTTGTACTTTTTCTTTAAAATTAATTTATTTTATTGTACTTTTTCTCTTATAAAATATTAAAAAGTATAATATTAAAATGATATGAAGAAAAAATAGATAAGCTAATGTATGATGTATTGTAAAAATCAGTATGTAAAATAGAAAAAGTGAAATTTAGTGATGTATTTTAAAGGATAGAATGAAAAATCCATTGGGAGTGCTCTAACAATTCTCTTTTTTATTTTAAAATTTGTAAAAGTTATATTGATTTTTGTATTTGGGTAATAATTACATGAAAAGTAGAAATAGAAATTTCGATTTAAAGATGCTAGTTTGATGTTCGTTTGATTTGAAAAATAATTTAAGAACTTCGTTAAACCAAACGTGGCCTTATTGGCACACAGGCAATATGAATACGACTCAACCTAAATTATATAAGAAATGATATTTACAATCCTAATGTATGCAAGCTATACGTACTCATTTTGAAGAAAATGATTATATATGTGATCTATATGAAAAGAGTAATGCTACTCATCATCCTAATTCTCATCATTCTCCTATCATCCTACAATTTGGTATTTGATGATTGGAGATTATTTATTATATTTCATTTGTAAACCTATCATTTAATGCCACATCATAGGATGAAGAGAATTAGCATGATGAATAGATTTTTTCATATGAAAAAATTAATTTTTTAATAATACATCATACTTTTTTTATAATAAAAAAATGTGCAGGATTTGTACACCCTTAACCAGTATCTAACATTATTCAAATTATATATTCAACTTTGTTGCTATAGGAATTATTTGTTCATTTTTACTCAAAAGAAATATTTTATTTATAATAAAATCTTATAAAAATATGATTTGATATAATATATAAAATTATAAAATTATTTTACTATCTGTCACTTTACAATACAAAAACTCAGGGCTAGTTTGGATCCTCAATCCACTTTAACTCATTTAAATTAATTTTATCTAATTATTACAATTTTTTTAAATTTCAACGCAAAATAAAATAAATAATTTAACTTTTTCAAATCTCAAAATAATAATAATATTAAAAAATAATATTCTAAAAACATTTTATTCAATTTATATCTCAACTCAACGTTTAAACACAACCTCAAAAATATTATTAGCGAAATAGTGATTCCCATGCATGTCATGAGTCATTCGAAAGTTCGAGGCTCGAAACACACTTGACACGTATGCTGATTGAAGACCCAACACATGTATAAATAAAGAAAATAAAAAATAAAAAACAAAAGTGGTTGAAAATTAAATAGTACGGTTGGTTCGTGCCTTTCCCCTTAAATTCTTTTATAGCTTTTCTGCCAAACTTTAAATATTTTGGTCCTTACGTCAAGAAGAAGAAAACATAGAAAAAAAAATTTGATCCTGCCTTCGCCATCAACCTTTAGATCGTCTCTCCTTTTCTTTTTTTTTCTTTTCTTTTCTTTCTTTCTCCTTTTTTTTTTTTTTCAAAACTCTAAAATACTTTTCTCCCGATCAAAAGCTCTCTACAATACAACATTAAAAAACTATGTGACGTTTGTTTTATCTAAAAATTGAAAATATATACGATGGTCGAATCTGCGTAGTTCGCCATGCGGTGGTTGGATTTTACCCTTTCCCATGGTGAAGTTTTTCCTTTATAGTCTTTGTTAATAATGGAGTGATCAAACTCGAAGGGGATTATTTGTGAAATTATTTGTGAATAGCAGTGAAATGATTTAAGTTATAATATTTTAGTAGATTTTGATAAATGAGAGAGAAAATATAAAATTAAAATATTATAAAATTAAAATATTGTTAGAATATAATTTTTTAATTTTATTTTTTATTTGAGATTTGAAAAAAGTTGAATTAATTTTTATATTTTATTTGGAAGTTTAAAAAAATTGTAATAATTAAGTAATTATTAAATGTAAAAGTTAAAAATTTAAAATTTAAAAGTGTTTATATTTAAGTAATGTTTAAAAAAGATATGAGATGTGATGAAATTAAAGTTAATCCCAAACAACCCCTAAAAGAAAATTAGGTAGAAAAATCTTTCCTGCTAGGCGATTGGGGCGGAGGTGAATATGGCCTACTAACCAACCCATGGTGGTTGAACCCATGTGATTTGGTCATGTTGTGACATTGTGGCATGGGCAACCACGGGATAGTTGGATTAAACATTTTCCCACGATAGCTGGGTTGGGGGAGGAAGTAGGTCTGTAAATTAATCAATCCGTATGATTGTTTGCCCAATACTTATTCGACTATACTCAAATCGAGATTAATTTGTAAAAGAAAAAGCTCAGTCATGAAAGTAGAAATCCGCTTGATTAATAAATGACAAATACTCGATTAAACTCGTATCAACTTGTTTAAGTCTTGTTAAGGCCTCATTCATTTATGTTCGACTCAACTCGTTAGCTCAACACAATTAGAGCTCTTCTATAAATCATTGAATATATATATATATATATACATGCTTTAAATTTAATAATATAAGTATAAAATCTTTTATAATGAAATAGTAGTATGTAACTCAGTTACTTATGCCTATATATGAAGGGTCTGGTCGAGGTTGCGTTAGAAGTTTTAAAAAGTGCTTCCTTATTAAAGAATAATTCTATTTGCAGTCCCTACTTGAGGCCTGCACATGCAAGCCCTTTATTAAACGAGAAAAATTATCATTTTAAGAGAGATATTTTTATAATTTTGAAAAATTTTAAACATAAAATTGCCTAAGCCTACATTGCAGTCCCCAAATGGGGATTGTATGTAGCATTGCTCTTCCTTAAAAGCGTTTTAACAGAAGAAAAAACAGAAGAATTAAGTTGTTTGAGTCATACATATTAAGTACTTTTTAATCTCAAATAAGCTAAAAAGTATGTTTGAAAAAAAAATCATTCTGATGTTTTTTTTTAAAAACATGCTTTTTCGAATAATCTGAAATATAGTTTAAATTTAAAAATAAAAAAAATTGTCAATCGGAAAAAATACCCATACACTTTCAAATAATTATAACTTTCAAACTTTTAAGGATATGGTCATAATTTTTTTAAAAATCAAATGATCGTCATTTTTACCTCATAAAGTACTTTTTTAATGTATTTTCAAACAAATGTAACATGTTTGAAACTGTTTTAAATGTATGATTACCAAATAGAAAATAACTTTTAAATAGTAGAACTTATCACTTAAACTATAAGTTATAAGCTCTAAAACTATAAGTTATATTTCCCACTGCAATCTCAAATATACACTAAATATAGTTCATAATTATACGTTAATTATTTGGGAAAGGTTAGGGGCCGAATGTAGTGCTAAGGTGGGATTTACACCCTCAAATAAACTTGTGACATGTATGATTTCTAACAAATGAAAAATAGAAGTTGATTGTAGGTAACCAAATCTCCAAATCCTGTATATCTCATCTCTCTCCCCCGATCCCTGATCTCTCTTTCAGACTCTCTCTCTCCTCAGGTCGAAGCACTTTCTCTCACCCCTCCCTCACTCTCACTCTCTCCACTCAAGCCATCGCACTCTATTTGTGTTTAGAGTCTAAATGCAAGGAAATGAATTTGATACTTTCTTAACTATGTGGAAGATTTTATTTTATTTTTATTCGATTCTCTCTTCATTACAGTGCTCTTCTTTAGCACTGATTAATGGGAAGAAATGTTCTTCCAACAAGCTTTCTTGAACAAAAAAAATATGTGCCTATGCTCACTGCTCAAAAGTATTTGTAAATAGAAATATTGTAGTTGTAAATTTTGTTGGATTTATTCCTCCATTTGTGCTTATATATGTAAATTCATCACCACCAAGTAGACATTCAACTTGAGAGAGAGATAGAGAGAGTGGGGAGAAAGAGAGAGAGCGACGAGGGGATGGGGATGTGCAAAGTCCTTGAGGCGAGTTGTATTCTTAATTCTTAAGAAGCACATGTGTCTCAATTTTATTGGAGGGTGTAAATATGCTTTTTTCACGTCTTATTTGAAGTTTTTATCTAATTAATTAAATTTCACATACTAAAATATAGGAAATATATTCATTAAAATGTTATTAAATCTTATAATTCAATATAAGATTTATATATTAATTGTAAAATTTTTATTAATTTTAGTTTTTTTTTTTTAAATTTAGTATTTTTAATGATTCAATTCGTTCAAAAATAAATAAAAAATCAAAATAGTATAAGTAAAACTTGAGTAATAACTCCACTCGGCTCGGGCTTGTTAAAGAGCAAAGGTAAAGATCAATAAATAATTTGATTCGACTCAAGCTCGTGTTTGATTAGCTCAAACTCAACTCGACTTGGCGAGCTGTCAACTTGAGCTTGAACTCGAATTCAAGTTATTTGAATTTTTCTCAACTCGATAATCTAAAATATCGACTAGATTTGATTACATTCCTAGAAAAAGAATTTCTATGCATGCTGCTCTTTATTAGCAAGGAAGGATGAAACTTTTAATTTATTATAGCACATGTTTATTACTAAAAACTTTTAATTTATTATAGCACATGTTTATTACTAAAAAAAAATGAGAAATGATATTTTCAGTTGGAGAGTCATTTAAATCTCTAATAGAAGGCCCAAGGATACAAAATAAAAGGCCCACATAATGGGCCCAATGAGACATGAAACATACATGAACACTACAGGTTCGAGTTCACACGATCATATCACCTCCAATAAGATTATTATAGTAACCAACCTTACTAGCAGATATATACCGCTGAGGGAATGGCGACATACTTGGGGTATTATTCTCTGGAATGTCAAACCGTTCTTTCTGAGATCATATCCCAAGCATATGGTGATCAGAGCCCTGAGATCTAAGGAAATATATACTATCCTTATCAACGAAAATTCACCCTTATATAAGGGACCAATACCAACAAACCCATGTATGATTTTCAGATTCTTTTTTTTTTTACCAAGTAATACATCCATATTTCTAACTTAGGCATCGGAAGTGTAGCAAGCACACTGGGGCCCTTTTTCTTCCTTGTTGCAAGTCCTTGATTGAGATCAATGGGTGGTGAGAAACGTCATCAACATTGGTGCGTCTATGGGATCCTAAATCTGCATATGATAGTTTTCCATAGGAACTTGGTGATATTTCTTGTCATGATCGTTGCCAAGGGCTCTACCTCCATCCATTTGGTGAAGTAGTCTATAGCGGCAACCACGAATCTTACTCCTTCTTTCCTTGGAGGGAGGGCTCCTACTAAGTCCACCCCTCCCCCCGCCAAACTATACGAATGGCCATGGGGACATTATGAAGGCCAGCTTCACTGGTGGGTAGTGTGATATAGGGGCAAACATCTGGCACTTCATGCATCTTTAACAAACTCTTTCACATCCTTGAGGGCATGGGGAAAATAGTAGTCTACCCTTATAACCTTTCTCGCTAGACCTCTTCCTCTAGAGTGGTTCCAGCACACTCTTTCATACACCTCTGCTAAGACGTATTGTACCTCTTATGGGCAGATACACCTTAGCAAGGGGGTTGAGAAGCCTCATTTTTTGACTGGTAATTCTCCCATATTTAGGTACCTCACCATTTCTCGAGCCCACTCTGGCTCTCTGGGTCCTATCTCTATGACTTCGGTCCCAACAGCAGGACTTTTATCACCCTGCTTTCAACCTCCCATGGCAAGGCAAAGTCTTCCATTCCCAAGATGGTTCATATCAATTTGTTTGCTATGCTGTTACTCTCCCTTGGTATTTGCTCAATGCTGAAATGGCAAAACCCGTCTCTCTTCTCCCGTGTTAACTACAAGTACTTCTTTAATTTTTTGTCCTTTGCTGCGTACACCCCCAACACCTGATTAATGACCACTTGGGAGTCTGTCTTTACCTCAACCTCTGTGGCCCCTAGTGCCTCTACTATTGAAAGTCCTGCCACCAACGCTTCATATTCGGCTTCATTGTTGGTGGTTTTGAAAGCGAGTTTTGCCATGTAGTGGTGTTCATGTCCAAAGTCACTTACTATGTATATCCCTACTCCCCCGCCAGCACTGTAGGATGAGCCATTGACGAAGACCGACCAAGGTTTTTCGACTAGAATAGTAGTTATGCTTTGAGAAAGTTTGTAAACCAATAAAGTCTACCACGGCTTGTCCCTTTGTTGCTCGTCTTATGAGGTAATTGATGTTAAATTCACTCAATTCAATCAACTAGCTCACTAGGCATCCAGAGGCTTCTGGTTTCTGAAGTATCTTCTTAAGGGGAGCTTTCATTAAGACCTTAATGCGGTGAGCTTAGAACTAGGGTCACAACTAACTCGCTGTCGTCAACAACTTGAAGGCTAGCATCTCCATTCGCAGGTATCTCGACTTTGCTCCCTTTAGGGCACGACTTGTTTAGCACACCGATTTCTGAAGCAATCCTTCCTTTTTAATGAGTGTCGTCAACATGGCATAGGGAGAAACTGCCAAGTATACATAGAGCATGTCTCCTCGTTTAGGCAGGCTTAGCAACGACAGGTTGGATAGATACTACTTCAACGCTTGGAATGCCTTGTCACAATTGTCGTTCCAAGGGTGTACTTTGCGCAAAACCCTAAAAAGGGATAGGCATTTGCCAATAGATCTGGACACGAATCTATTTAATGCTGCCACTTTGCCGGTCAGTCTCTGGGTTTCGTTGATATTCTAAGGGGGCCTCATCTCCATGATTGCCCTAATCTTCTCTATGTTAGCCTCTATACCCCTTTCAAACACTATGAAGCCCAGAAATTTTCTTGAGTCGACGTTGAAAGCGCACTTTGCCAGGTTCAATTTCATTTTATACTAACTTAACACGGTGAAGGCTTTCGTAAAATCTTCCAAGTGTTAGGCCGATTCTTTACTTTTGACCAGTAAGTTCTTGAACATTCGATTCACAAGTCTCTGGTATGTTGCCCCATGCTTTTCAAGCCGAAGAGCATGACCTAATAGCAGTTTAGCCCTCGGTCTGTCACAAATGAGGTTTTCTCCTAGTCCTCTTAGTTCATTCGAATTTGGTTGTAACCTGAGTAGACGTCCATGAAACTCAATATTTGGTGTCCTTTTATGGAGTTGATGATCACGAAAATCCGTGGCAGTGGGACACTGTCCTTTAGGCATGTTTTGTTGAGATCAATGAAATCCACACACATTTCCCATTTTTCATTGGACTTTTTTACTAGTTTGACATTGTATAACCACTTAGGATAGTGGGCTTCCCTGATGAACCCTGCAGCAAGCAATTGGTAAATTTCTTCAACTATGGTCGCGTATTTCTCCATGTTGAATGCATCTTTTTCTGGCAGACTTTCTTGATGGTAGGGTCTACAAAAAGATGGTGCTCGATGACTTCATTGTTTATTCCTGGCATGTACTCGTGGCCTCATGTCCATGATTGCCTTGAAACAATTTCTAATTGTGTTTTAGGGCTTTTTGGACCTCGTGCTGGAGTCTGGTCCTAACCCATGATGTGGTTTCTGGCAGCTCTAGGTGAAGGGCTATTAGTTCTAATGGTCTTCATCTCGTGTCTCTACACCTTGGTTAAGAAATACGGGGGGTGGGGGTGGAACTTCGTCTCAACCCTCACTGTTTGTAATAAGGACGACTGCTCCTCCTGGCTGTGATAGGTACAGTTATCATGCCCAAATATTGTACTACATCTCTAGAGAATTCCTTCAATGGTATGGGTGATGGTCTAGGGTATATGCCCATTTTGGTGAAGGCGTCCCAAAAGAGGATATCGATTTAGTTTCCGTTATTGATCAAAATTCATTGAGTGGTGTAGTTAGCAACCAACAGTCTTACCACCAATGCATCATCATGCGAGTACAAGACTCCTTCACAATTTTCTTCTCCAAAAGAAATATTATCTGTGCTCCCCTGCCTTAGTTGCTTGTGTGGTTTGTCAGTCGCATATACTTCCTCGTATCTTACTTTGCAGGTGTGTGCTTTTCTATCGGAAGCAGAAGTTCCTCCCTCGGCAAACCCTCATACTATAGTACGTATCTCGCCTAGGGGTGCATTGTTGTAGTCCGAATCCTGGCAAGGGGCATCACGACCATCCCCCCTTGACTATCCTTGCCCTCTTGGACTTCTACTTCACCTATTATCTGGATCTCACTTTGTTCCTCACCTTGGCACTTGTTCTTCTAGCTTCAAGTGTTTCGCAATTAGACGTTTCAATTTTAGTGTTCCTCTTAGCTCCTCGACTTGCCTCTTTAGTGTGAAGTAGTCCTCCCTCCAGTGGGTATCATTTTGGTGATAAGCACAAAAATGTTGCTTTTTTTTTGCTCTGCTGCCTTCTGTGCAATCTGTCAACCAGTCAACTGACAGCACACTCAAGTTGTTGTGATCGGGCCTCAAGTCATGTCTCCTTAGGGATGCTCACTTTTCCTATCTTTTGTCGCTATAGCTTTGGCTAGTCTTCTCCAATACTCTTTTCACCTGTTGGACCTTTAAAGATCCTTTTCTTCTTCTTCTTTTTTTCTCCCTTGCTTTCCATGGCACTATTAAGACTTGAAGTGTGTCTTCAATGTTGACGAAGTCATTGGCCTTATCCATAAATTCTCTTAACCTTGACGGAGTTCATCGTGTAAGTTTTGCCATAAACGAACTTCGGGCCCACACCCCATCTAGAAGGGTTTATAGCGTAATCTTCTCATTTTGGTCGTCGGTAGTTAGTCGGTCTTTATTGAACCGAGTGAGGTATGTCTTCAGGCTTTCTCCCTTGTTCTGTTTGATGGTTAAAAGTTACGCTGCGGGTTGTCTTCGCCTCCTGCTGGCCATGAATTGTGTTAGGAATTGCTTGGCTAATTCCTTGAAGTTGTCAATCGATCATTGTCGTAGCACCCCAGCCTAGCCTCTCGCCATGCTCTTTAATTTCAATAAGAAAGCCCTACATGCTACCTCTTTGGGGAACTCGTGAAGGGTCATGTGTGCTTTGAAATTTTTCAGGTGGTCAACCAGGTCTCGTGACCCATCATGCATCTCTATTTGTGGAATTTTGAACTTTGGTGGGAGTGGGACGACCATTACTTCCAAAATATAAGGTAAGTTTTGTACAGTTAAACAGCTAATCGACTGATAATAATCCTCCCATCCTTCTAGCCATCTCTTCATATTTGTCAATGAGGTTGCACAATTCATCATGCAGCTTCTTTTTCTTTGCTTCCTTGGTGTTCGTTTAGCTTGCACTGTGCGCTTCTACTTCCAGTCGATCACTGTGGTCTGCTGCGGCTCCCTCACTGTAAGCAGGATTTTTCCATTTCAGGCTTCTTTCTCTTGTTGGAGGGTCTCCATCATTTCATTCATTTTCTTTAATTATTCTTCCATCTCTATAAGTCGTGCCTCCATGTTTGCGGAGGCGGTATCTTGGTCAAAGGTTGTTTGGGAGCGTGTCATAGTGTGCATATGGAAATCTCATTAATAGGTGTTCAAGAAATTTGTATTAGGATCCCACAAATGGCGCTATTGTGGAATGACGGGAGGTCTGGGAAGGGGAGCCGAGCTCCATTCCTCTACTATATATGGAGGCGAACTCTGATACTTCCCTTCAACCCAGAGCTGAGCGGGGCCTGGGTTTCAATTCCTTCTTTTCATTTCAGTGCCTCTTTGAGGGGCGAGGAGGGGGTTTCTTCACCTCCCATTGCTATAGGGCTTCTTTCTTTCCCATTTGGATGGATGGCGACTAAGCAGGTATAGACGTGGTGCACTCGCTACCTACTTTCGAGGCTGGCCCCTGAGGTCAATCCCAACCCTTACCTTCTAGGGTCTTTCCATGGCTCAGGGCCTTGCCCTGAGGCGATGGGGGCCCTGGTTTGTCTCGGGTTCTACACACTTGGGGTCTTGGAGAGAGACGATTCTATTTGTGCCATGACATCCTGATTGAGGAATTTGTTTTTCTCGGTAAGTAATTTGTCAAATGGAGTTTTTGTTTCTCCTTTTGGGCTTAGATCCTTTTATATATATATATATGATTTTGGTAGGGCGTAGACTAGCAAGCGGCCTGGATCGTCGATGAACGGTTTGACCTCGAAGATGAAGTACGGTCCAAGCGTATCTTCGCCTTCTTGGCGCGAAAGGAAATTGTGCGCTTGGACAAATACAAATAGCCAATCTCAGCAAATGATGTGATAGACACGAACATTTCCTAATCTTTAAATTCTCACCATGCCAATGTGGCAGGAATTTGAAGGTAACTGGAGAGTCATTTAAATCCCTGATAGACAAGCCCAAGGATACAAAGTAAAAGGCCCGCATAATGGGTCCAACAAGACGTGTTTCCAACACTGTAGGTTTTGGTTCATAGGGTCACATCGCCTCTAATAAGATTATTATGATAACCAACCTTAATAGCAAATATATATCATTGTGGGAATGTCAAGATACTCAAAATATTATTCCCAGGGATGTCAAACCGTTCTTTTTGGGATTATATCCCAAGAATATGGTGATCAAAGCCTCGAGATTTGAGGAAAAATATGATATCTGTATAAACAACAATTCACCTAGATATCTAGGGACCAACACCAATAAATCTAGATACAATTTTCAAATTCTTCTTTTCTTTTAACCAAGTAATACATCCATATTCCTGACTTAGGCATCAGAAATGCATTAGGCACACTGAGACCCTTTTTCTTCCTTTTTGTCGGTCTTTGATCAAGATCAGTTGGTGGTAAAATCTATCATCAACATCAGTTATAGAGTGTGTAAGTGTCGTGTATTTTTTTTGAAAATTTTTTTAAAAAGTGAGTAAATATGAAATCAATATGAAAAAATTAATTTTTTAATGATAAATTCCTTTTTTTTTTCAAAAGTAGTATATGATGATTGAATAACTTATAACTATATATGACATTACTAAAAAGATACAAAAAAAAAAATCTCAATGGGATGATTAACCAAATTTCGATAGTAAATATATGAAAGATCTTATTTTGAGATGAAGAATGTAACTCATTATTCTACACTATATATTTTATATATTTTGAGATTATTTGTTATTTTATTTTTTGATTATTAATTATTAAATTAATTAAATTATTTTATTTATTATTTATATACTACATATTTATTATAAAAAATAAAAAAAATTTAAATAGATATAATATATGAAAATAACAAGTAAAGTTATTACAATGAGAAGTCAGACTTTCTCGAACTAGGAGGTTGTTTTCATTTTTCTGCACTTTTTGTTGCTTTTTATTGCACTACGACACAAAGCCAGAACCAGGAACAAAAACACAAATCAATTCAGATTTCACCAACACTACTACAACAGATCATCAGATGAATCTGGATTCCCTCATTTCCCAAACTGCAGCTCTGTCATGGCACGACCTCAACCTGCAACCAGCACCAGAATCAGCTCAAAGCATTTCCAACAAAATTCTGATAGGCAGGTTAGTAGCAGATAGGCCTCTAAACAAGTTTGCAATACACTCATGCATCAAAGCATCATGAAACTTCATTCAAAACTTTCTTATTGAAGACATGGAAACAAACAGCTTCATTTTCACTTTTAGAACTACCCAAGACAAACTTAGTGTCCTTAACCAGGCCCCATGGAATTTCAAAGGTCATTTATTAGTCCTAAAACCGTGGCCTACTGGAGCAACCCTTCAAGAAGTCAACTTAAATTATGCCCCTTTTCAAGTGCAAATCCATGGATTGCCTTTAGACTATATTACTCTAGAAAACGCCATTGAAATAGGGAAAGCACTTGGAAACTTGATCAAGGTGGAAGAAGATCCTCTCTACGGGTTAGCTTTCAGAAAATACATCAGAATTAAAGTTGAAATAGATGTCACCAAGCCACTACAACAAGGTTTTCTGATGCCAAGGTTAGATAACAGTGAAATCTGGATAGCTCTCAAATATGAAAAACTACCTGACTTCTGCTATGCTTGTGGAAGACTCGGCCACTCTCAAGTTTTCTGTGGTTTTCTAAACTCATCAACGACAAGACCAATTTATGGACCATGGATCAAGGCCGAGTATAATAGCTATCAAGGCACAGCTCAAGCATTTCAACAAACAGGTCAAGGGCAACAACCAAAAACCGATACAATGGAACAAACATCAGACAAACAAATCTCTATGGCAACCCAAACTGAGAAAAACAAACAAGCTTTACAAAAGTACAACAAGATCTAAAGTTTTTTTCTTTGAGAGGCCATCAAGACCTTACCAGAAGACCACCCGATATGGTGAAGAACAACATACCAGATTTGATACATCTTACCCCATCATCATCGGGCACCAAAAAATCTACCGGAAATTTCAGGCACACGTCCCCAGCAAGCTCTCAAACACTGTTCTGCTACAGTGAACCAAACTCATTAACTTCCCCACCCAGAATAAATATCTTCACTGTAGAGCCACCGACCGAATCTCAAAACCTTACCTCAAGCTGTAGCAAAATATCCCTTTTGACTTCAAATCCAGCTCAAGACCAGCAGGTAACGGACGAGACATCTTCATCTGTACCAGGTACTGCTTCTTTAACTCTACCGACGGAAGCAAGACAAACTCCATGGCATACTCAGTGGCAACAAATTTATTCGGCTTTCAAAGGCTATAAGACTAAGCAGACCAGTCACGGGCTTGGACCTCTAAAAGCCCATCAATCTGAGCCCAACATCAATCCATCTAAATACAAGTAGGTCACCCACCCGGAAGCCAACAAAAATACACATCTCCTCAACGTGGCCAAGCCATCTTACTTCCTCAAACATAGTCCAGCCCCACAAATATTCAGTTTTCTAATAATCCAGCACCAAGCAGTCCAGCGGTTTTATTTGTTCCAACTCCACATAGTAGCTCAACATCAATCCCAACTTCGAATTCAATTGATAAAAGATTCAAGCCCTATGCATGTTGATCAATCGGCTCCACCACTGGAAATATCATGAGAAACAGATTGCAAGTATGGAAAAAAGGAAGCTACAAAGGCACCACAATTTTCTGAGAAACATCCTACTCGAATGCATTATCAGACTCATGCTCTTCTTCCATCCAAAAGGCAACAGGATATGGAGTCTACTGAAGAACCAAAAAGAAAATCCCAACGCCTTCTCAAAATAGAGAAAAAAGAGCCAGTTGCTGAAACAGTTAAAATGCTACACTCAGAGGAATCTACAACAGCTCTCACTCTTCTGGAAATGCAATCAAGCATAAAAGGAAAGGAAAAAAAATCAAAAGGCAAAGCAAGATTGAATCCGTACAGTAAACCAGCTCCACATTCTCAAAGCAAATCCAAATCAGTTAGCGAGGCAAGTTACAAAATGCCTCCACAAGCCAAATGAGTACACTGGCCTGGAATTGCAGGGGACTAGCTCGACCCAATGCAATCAGAAACTTAAGGGCTAATATTACGAAATATAACCCGAATGTAGTTTTTTTGTCAAAACCCTTGGTGACGGATGATCGCACCATATCTATTGTACATAGTATAGGTTTCCATCTTTTTGTTAGCTTTCCAGCTGTTTGTAAAAAAGGTGGCATTCTTCTTATGTGGAGACCGGGTATGGAGATTGAACCGGTCAATATGAAAATGAATGCTATTTCTATTTTGGTGTATTCGGACCCTTCTCATCACCCTTGGTTAATCACTTATGTTTATGCTCCAGCGCAACAGAATCAAAAAGCTAATTTTTGGAGTCACTTGGATTCAATACACCAATCTTTTCAAGGCCCTTGGTTATGTATAGGAGACTTCAACGATGTGATTAATCAAAATGAAAAGCATGGGGGAAGACCTTTTCTAACCAACAGTAACAGAAGACTCAAAGCTATTATGGATAGACATGGCCTTATAGACATAGGCTATTCGGGTCCTCAATACACTTGGTCAAATAACCGAGGTGGAATGGCACTTATCAGAGAAATGTTAGACAGAGCAATAGCAAATCAAGAATGGAGATTACTCTTCCCAGATGCATCTCTACAACATTTGGCCTCGTCAGCTTCAGATCATCATCCGTTATTGCTTTATACAACCACCAACCAGAAACGTGCATCTTCTTTCAAATTTGAAGAATTTTGGATTCATGAACCGCTTGGTCAAAATATTATTAGAGAAGCTTGGAACAAATCTTTTTAGGGCAACCCAGCTTATATACTTTGCCAGAAAATCAAGTCTACAAAGAAGCCCTCAAACTATGGAATAGGAATCATTTTGGGCGCATCCAAGAAAATATTCAAAATCTAGAATCAGAGCTCTTTAACATACAAAGCAAACCGATTGGTGAATACAACCAAGAAAAAGAGAAAGACCTCCAATACCAACTTCAAAAGCAAAGAACACATGAGGAAACTTTGTGGCGTCAAAAGTCAAGGATAGCATGGCTCACTTCAACTGACCTCAACACCAAATTCTACCATCTATCAACAACTATCAGAAGAAGGAGAAATTCAATCAACGCCATCAAACTGGGCCCAGGTATTTGGTCTATGGATCATACTCTTATTGAAAATAGTTTCATAAGTCATTTTCGATCCATTTATACATCTTCAAATCCAACTTTCCCGGAAAGTTTAGACAATCTTTTTGAGAAGCAAATTACAGACCAAGACAATGTGATTCTACTAGCAGTACCAAGTGAAGCAGAAATATTTGGGGCCCTAAAACAAATCTCAAACCATAAAGCACCAGATCCAGATGGTATGACAGTGCTGTTTTATAGACATTATTGGAGTATCATTAAAAAGGAGGTGGTGGAACCAGTACAGAATTTCTTTAGAAGTGGTAAACTGCTGAAACAAATCAACCATACCAACATAGCTCTCATTCCCAAAATTCCAAACCCAAACAACCCGAGCCATTACCGCCCAATCAATCTCACCAATGTCATATACAAAATCATAACCAAAATAATGGCCAATCGTTTCAAAGTAACCTTAGATGCCATTATATCTCCACTGCAAACAGCTTTTGTCCCAGGGCGCAATATAAAGGAAAATATTATTATTGCACATGAACTGTTTCACCTTCTCAATAGGAAAAAAGGAAACAAAGGATTGATGGCCCTTAAACTAGATATGGAAAAGATTTTGACCTGGTAGAATGGGATTTCTTATTTCAGGTTATGAAATTAGTAGGATATAGTTCAGGCTGGATCAACCTGATTAAAGAATGCATCACCACAGTAACTTTTTCTATTCTGATAAATGGCTCACCACGGGGTTTTTTCAATTCTCAAAGGGTATTAAGACAAGGAGACCCAATCTCCCCTCTTTCTCTTTATTCTAGTAACAGAGGTGTTATCAATGATTCTTTTAAAGGAAGAAGCAAGAGAACAATTGGAAGGAATAAAGTTGAGCAGACAAAGCACACCAGTCTCACATATTTTGTTTGCAGATGACATGATCATTTTTGCCAAGGCAACCACAGACAATGCTCAAGTAATCTCTGAAAACTTATCAAAATTTCAACAATGGTCAGGGCAAAAGATCAACATGCAAAAATCCACCATCTTCATTACAAGAAATGTCAACTCTGTAGCAAAGTCAGCAATTCAAAATAGTCTTCCATACAAAGTCTCCTCAGAAAAAATGAAATATTTGGGCCTCCCAACTACTTTTGGCTGAAATAAGAAAGAAAACTTCAAAGATCTTCTAAGCAGAGTGGAGAAAAAATTAGAAGGATGGAAAATGAAATTATTATCACAGGCGGGTCGAACAATGCTAATCAGATCCATAGCCAGTTCTATTCCAACATACAACATGTCAACCTTTCAGCTTCCAAAATCAGTGTGTAAGATCTTAGATACAAGCTTCAAAAACTTCTGGTGGGTATTTCCAAAAGATAAGACCCACAATCTGACTTTGAAATCATGGAAATCCATTTGCCAACCAAAAATCTTAGGTGATCTTGGATTAAGACAAATGACAAACATGAATCAAACTCTTCTAGCAAAAACGGGATGGGAAATTTGTGAAAGTCAGAATGGATTATGGTATGATATTTTAAGAGCAAAATATCTTAGACATTTGGAATTTTGGCAGGTACAACAACGGCAAATAGATTCTTACTTTTGGAAATGAATTCTACAAACCAGAGACACAATCAGAAAAGGAAGATGTGTTCAGATAAATAATGGCTTCACAACTAATATATGGGAGGCACCATGGATACGCACTATGGAGAATTTCATACCTAGACCACTGCAAGGAAGGGATCAAACACACCCAGAACTAAAAGTCTCAGGCCTCATCATAGACAATCCAAGACATTGGGATACAAGGAAAATGCAAGACTTATTTGAACAAGAAAGCATTAATGAAATTTTGAAAATCACTCTACCGATCTTCTCAACCAACCAAGACAGAACAGTTTGGGCCCCATCTCAGAATGGTAAATTCTCAGTTAAATCAGCATACCAAGTGATAATCAATGGGCAATAAACATCTCACCAAAATGCATCTCAAAGCATATTCAAGTCAATATGGAAGCTAAAAGTTCATGATAGACACAAATTATTGGTATGGAAGCTGTTATGGAATATTCTTCCAACCAAAGCAAGAGTGAACGAAGTCATCATAAACTCAATTTCAGAAGAATGTCCGATGTGTAATCAAGCTGAAGAAACAACACTCTATCTCTTTGTCAAATGCCCAATAGTGAGAATACTCTGGAGTCAAAGCTCTTGGCCTTTAAATCTAGAAAATCTTCCAATCTTTTCAATTTCAGATTGGATCAAAATGGTTATTTTCCCGAAGGAACATCTAGGCCTTCAAGATACAGAAATTCACTCTTTTCAACTCTTTGCAGTTATAACTTTAGATTTTATCTGGAAACAAATAAATGAAATAGTGCACAACCAACTCCAATTCTCCTTTGAAGATGCAATACACCAGCTGAACCACATCTATCACAATTATCAAGAAGCTTGGAAATCAAAGCAAAAGGACAAGCTAGATATATGGCAACCTCCACCATCAAATTTCCTAAGCTACTCTTTTGATGCTGCAGTTAGAGACAATTTCTCCACTATTTTAGTTATCTGCAGAGACCACACAGGTAATATTCAAAAAATTCAAACTGAAAAAATCCAATCTCAGAATCCTCTAGTGGCTGAAGCAACGGCAACCCTCATTGCCACAAAAATGGCGCCATCTTCCCAACACACTCGGGTATTGTTTGAAGGAAATTCTCAAATAGTTCTCTCAGCAATATCAGAACCATCTTCAACACCGAATTGGATTATTTCTCATATCATCAAGGATATTCAACATCTGCATGCAAGTCATATGCTTTGAAAATTTATCAAAATTCATCGATATGCAAATCGATGTACACACTCAATAGCGCAATGGACAGCTACCAACCTTATTTTTGGAAGCAGACTCCTTGATAGTTCTTTTAAGTTATTTTTTTTGATCCACTAAAGTTATTACACTGAGATGTCAATAATAACTACTAGAATCTAAATATAGTGGGCCACGGGCGAATAAAAGCGACCCGTACCACATCAGATTTTATCCGACCTGTCTTATCCTTTTGCTGATGTGAACACAAGGCTTCCGATCCCTCTCGCTCGTCTTTTAGGCCTTTTCAGTTGTTCAGTGGTTTTCACGCGCTTCTTCTTCTCTCTCTCTCTCTCTCTCTCCCCCCAAAGTACGTCCCCTTCTTTACCCCAAACCTCCATTATCTTCCATTGCTGCTAGGGTTTCCATTTTTTGCCGGCAATTTTCTCGGTGATTCGGTTTTATTTTTCGTTCATTGAGCTCTAGTTCTCGATTGGCGTTCTCAGAAATTCTTTTTTTTTTTTTTTTGTTCGCAGGTTTCCGTATTGGCTTTCTTGTGAATTCGTAATTGGAGCTATTGCTGATGAAATCTAGGGTTTATGGCTGAGAGTAGACTATACGTTAATCAAACATTAGGTCTGGTTTCTTTTCCTCGTAAACTCTCTCTCTCTCTCTCTCTCTCTCTCTCTCTCTCTCTCTCCCTCGCTCCGTCGCTCGCTCTCCGCATGCTTCAATGTTTCCTCAGGTTTATTAGATTAGAACTTGGTTAGTATAAATGTACAAAGGACTCAATTGTTTTCTTTAAGGGGGGGTTTTGTTGAAAATGTTCAAAGCAATGCTTTTAGATAACAAACTAAGGTGCTTAGCAAGTTTGAGGGTACTTATTTTCTTTGCATTTTCGAGTTCTTGTGAATGTTATGCAAATTTGGTAGTGTGTGTCAAAGCCATATGCTAGAGCTCCCTCATATTTCTCATGCACACTTGTTGCAATGTTGAGTGCTTTGCATGAGGACCGCGATCCTGAAGTACCTTATTGCGCATGTTGAAGTTACGATTGAAGTGCTTCATTGCATTCTGTGAGATGAGTGCGTTGAGCAATATTTTTTTTATTAGGCTTGGGTCTCAGAGGTCTATTTTGAGCTCTGAAATTTTTTTTGATAAGTATTAGTTCTGAAGTTCTAGCTTCACCAGATTTGTATAATGCAGCAGCTCCCTCTTGTATGGAATGAGTGCATTGATGGCTATTTCTGGTGATGATTACCGGCAATATTCCCTTTTTTTCTTACTTTAGTAGATCACAGATTATTATAGGTTAGTTTGTGCACTTTTGGGTGAAGCTGAAGGCTTTTGAGTTTTTACCAGAAACATGGAGGTCCTCAATAAAATTTTGGAGAAGGGCATAAGGGTTTGGAGGTCTGTAGTTATGAGTTGTAGTGTTATAGTGTGGCTGGTGGCTATGGTGGAAGTAGTGTTCCAGGCGGAGAACTGGAATTCATAAAACACATGCGTGAAGGAAAGAGAGCCTTCGTGGCTCAATGATACTCCAACTTACATGGTAGATATTTAACTGTTATTGAATATGGTGGAGGAGGTTGGCGGGGTGTTCTAGTCATTCTGAAAAGGTATGAAAGTATAGGATGGGAGAAATTTGATGTCGAGTTACGCAGAACCGCTGCTCCGTTTTTCTCCATTCATGGTGATGGGTCGTGGGGGGAAAGCTAGATGAACATATCCGATCATAAGAACAACAATATAGAGTTGAAACAAAAAGACTTAAGTGCAACCATGGTGGCAAGGTGATCATATGTTGCAGCTCTGAATATGGGTCATGCTCCGGTGACTCAGTTTGATACTAGGGGCAAGAAGGGGAACTGTGAAAGTGGTCTGAAGCCTCTACAGATCATGTATGGACAAAACCTAAAGCAGGAGGGGTTTGACTCCTCTGAAAGCACAAGAACCGATTCTTATGTAACAAGGGATGGTTTTGGAGTTCCCCAATGGTAGAATGGGTGAAAGAGAGATGCACATTTCATTAAAAGAGATGCAACCAGCTTGTTGAGTTGAAGGTAACAGTTGTCTTGTTATCTATGAAAATCAACTTGCTTTTAGGTAGCGGTAATAGGGTTGTAAGGCTCTATAAGAGGGAGCACAAGATAGGTCCGAATCATATGTCATTTACAAAAAAAGGTGGGCTGGGTGCGATTAGATAGGGGCCTAATTCTATAAAACCAAAAAAATGTAAAAAGAAAGTTGGGTTTGGCTCAGTTTCTATAACTAGATCCAGGAGAGTGTGCTGGGTCAAAAGGAAAATTGGTTCATCTACATTTGAATTGGATTCTACATTGGGCATCAGCGTAGAGATGGCCAAAACAGACTGCCCTCCATGACGGGTGACACAAAATTTTGCCAATGAGTGCTACACCCCTAGTCAGTGTTTTCCCTGACACGATGGCACCCATTATGTAGTTGAAGGAAAATGGTGTAACGTTGAGGCCTGAGGGCGGTGTAGGGTTTGTTGGAGTGGCACAAAAAGGATCGCTGGTGAGTGACACATCCTCGGTCAATGTTCTCTTTGACGAAATGATGGCACCCACTTTGGAGGTGGAGGAACTTGATGTATTTTCGAGACTTGGGCAGGTTTCCAAGTTTGTCGCCTACCCAGAATTTCCAATGGTGAACATGGCTCCACAATCCATGACAGAGAGAACCAATTTGTTGGTATCTCTTTAGGCACCTTGTGGGTCAACACATAGCTTTGGACAACGTATTGACAACAACGATGGAGTTGTTGATGAGGTTTGGGATTTGTATGCAGGAGATGGTGTGGAGGAAATGATGGGATTGTCATTGGTGCCTTGTGAGGAGAAATATTTAGGGCCTGGTGTACAGTTGGGGGCCGACTTTTTGGAAGATGTTGTACCCCTGATATCTCTTCTATTGATCAACAATATAGCTGGTTCATCATTAGATTAGGTTTTGCAAAAAGTTAATGAGATACAGCGGTATGTGTGTGTGGGGGGTTGGGGATTACGTGTGGAGGATTTGATGACCAACTCATAGTACTACTCACTGCAATTGAGGTAGGTCACTTAGTTAGAACAAAATCAAGATCTAAGAAGACTAGGGAGTTAAGGCGTCTTACTTGGGCAATCAACTACCGCACTAAGGGAGGTAGTCCAAGTCGAGGGAGGACTAGAGGGAGGGTAGAACCAGTTGTATTATGATGGCTTCCTTCGTTCTCGTATGATCATTATGAATTTGTGGAGTTACCAATATGTAGAATGGTCCTATTTAGCTTCTAAGGGAGCTTCGGGTGAGTATTAGTTATGTGGAAACAATGATGGTGGAGAGAGTTTGAGTATGTTGGGGTATTTAAGTGAGATATTGGGGGAGGTGCGTCTTTGTCCCAATTGGGCTTGGTCTAGATTGGATAGTTTTTTAATTTCTCCCTCTTGGGCATTGTTTGGATCATTTTCCTATCATGGGCTTAATGTACATGATTTCCTTTTATCTAGTTCTGCTTCCTAGCTAGGTGTTTTCTCTTGTATACATGCAGTGTACTTGGTTACACCTATTGATGTTTATAAATTTTTACTTATAAAAAAAGTATAATTCAGCGTGTTAGGTATTAGGGTGCATCGAGTGTTATTGTTAATGAAGGTTTTTGTGATTCAACCTTTTTTTTTTACGAGGCATCCCAAAGACCGTGTTAACACAACATGTCTTTACTCAATTAATAGATCCATGTAAGCTGTCCCATCACACAGATTAGATAAAGTCATCTACTTTTCATCAATGGGGTGTGGTGATAGAAATTGTTTGCACCCAAGGGTTTTAACCTTTGACATGAAAGGAGCACACCTCAAGACCAAAGCCCTTACCACATAAGCCAACCCGTAGGGGTTCTGATTTCAACATTCATGGCGATACTGCATATTTACTATAGAAGTTTTTTGTATCGGTAAATATTTACTGTATAAGTATGGATTTTGTTCCTATTGTTGAATCTTAAGCTTGAAATTCTTGAATTTTTGCAGACCTTGACAGGATACTGACAGAAGCGCAATACCGTTGGCTTCGGCCAAGTGAAATTTGTGAAATACTTCGCAATCATCACAGGTTTCAATTAAAGCCGGATCCACCTGTCCAGCCTCCAGGTTGTCACTTGCATGCTTCTTTGTGTCTTATTTCAATCTTGTATATAGGTGTATAAAATTACTGCAATACATCTTAAGTTTGTGCGAGGATGTTTCTTCTTTTATATAAGTAATCAAATATGTTTTATTAAAAAAATATAAAAAGTATGGTCCAAGTACACATGAAGTATAGAAGAGGAGCACCTGACTAGAAATAGAGAAACAGACAAGAAAATCTTGAAAACTCAGTCCATTAAAATCTATAGAAGCTGTTGAAGAAAGAGAGCATTAAAAAAGAAAGTTTTAAGCTCCTCCAACATTCACCCTTTTACTCATAAAAAACCAATTGCTCGCTATCCTCAAAATTTGCACCATACTTTTCCCTCCAAATACACCACACTAAGAAAATTACCGATTTATTTTGATTTAATTACTTATCAGAATTGTCTGACTTAGTCTGTGAATTTTTATATTAAATTAATTTTATTACTGCTTAAGAACCAGCTACTTTGTGCCAGTTGTGTCGCATGTGCACAATCCTAGTATTAGAATTTAGGACATGAGGAGATATTGCAATTTCAACTGAGATTATATGGCTTTGTATGAGGGTAGAAAAATTTCATTGGCCATGTATGAATGGATAAACAAGTTTCTTTACTCAATTATGGCTGCCAAGCTCCCTTCCCATAGGGCTAGGGACGCCACATCATAACATTACATACCACTAGGTGTTAAGAAATTCCATAAGCTTTATTACCTCAAATTGTAGCTAAAAACTATCTCAAAAAGCCTCAATGTAGCCAAGAAAACAAGAATCCAGTATAAATACTTTTTTCAACATGACTGGTTTTGGCTTGTAGACTCATTAGCATCATCATCACTTTGGGACATTTTAACACAGAAACAAAATGCGGTGAATACCCAATAAATTAAGACATCATACATTTTAACAATCCCCTACCCATTGGTTAGGAATGCTACATTTTAACAATCCATAGCATCAAGTAATAAGAGATCATAGACATGAATACATTAAAATACATAACCATAGAGAAATTTACTTGGGCAGATGCTACACTTAATAGTATGTTGTCAACTTAAGTTTTCTCTTCGTACACTTAACACTCCGTACGTAATCTTTCCATGTCCGATGGTGGTTGTGGGCGTTTGACAGCGTTTCTGGCTGTATCAGAAGGAAAATGCCTTCTACGAAATGCGTTGCAATCGAGTTCAAGGTGTTTGAGGTGTTAAGGGATGGACACTATGTGCTATTAACTGAGAAAGGTTGGAAAGTTGTCAAAGATATGAGCTTGGGGCTAGCTACAGTTAGATAGTTTACTAAAACTTTGGAGGAGTGTCTGAAGACTCAGGGTAAGAAGTTTTACACTGCTCATCGGGAAGGGGACAGGGGCTTCATTGCACAACGCTGCTTTAACTCTTGAGGTTTTTACATGGCTATGGTGGAGTTTGCTGGGGGAGTTCACTGGAGTTTCATCTTCATACCAGGGGATAGGGATGGAATGGGCTGGAGGAAGCTAGTGGAGGCATTGAAGGAAGCTAGAAGAGAAGGTGGTCTTGCGCGTTTGTTACCACTAGCGACGATAGTAGCCACTTCTGCCACTCGGTCATACAGGGAGGTACTCCAACAACTGTGGGTTTTGGAGCTACCTCGAGAACATCTTAGACTAGGAGTAGTAGGTCTAAATGGTCAGGTGGCGCCACCTTTTCGGCGGGTGCTCAAAGACGTGAAGGGGGTGGCAGGGGTGTTGTCGATCTTAAAAAGGAAACATAGCTTCAAGTGTTGTCTGATATGAAGAGCCAGCTTGGTGAATTGACTAATAAAGTCAATTGGCTAATATGGTGCGTTAAGGAGAAAGATGAGGTGGGCTTGGGCTCAAGCTTTTTTGATCAAATGGGTCAGGGTTAGCTTAGCAAGCCCAAAGGGAAGGAGAAAGATTTGGGTCAGCCTAAAGGGAAGGAAAAGATGCTAGGCCTTGGTGTTGGGCTTCAGCCCATGGGGAAGCCTTCTTCCAAACAACAGATAGGCCCGGTCTAGAGGAGACTTATGCAGGTTGAAGCTGGCCCATCAGCGAGTAGGTTCGAGCCACCAGCGCCGGCGAAGACTTAGGTGACCTTGCCGAATGTTGTAGAACAACTGACGGATGCGATGCCGCCGGTGGTAGTATTCACAGAGCACGGAGATGAGAGATCACATAGCACTGATGTCCCCCTAGCCCCCAACATGTCAGAACCTACACAGACTAGCTTGACAGTGGTTGCCAATGAATCTACGACGACAACCCAATTGACTAGACTGTTGGGGATTGAATTTTTTGAAGAGGGGACCTACGAGACTACTAGGCTATCCCATTTTCTCGGTTGGGTAGCCATAGGGTGTTGTGCAGAGGCCACTGCCCCTACCTATTGTGTCCTAGCACTGGAAATCTCACCAGAAACTGGAGGAGTGTGCCCTCAAGGTAGTCACTTGGAGTTGGGCAACGACCTGAGGAAAGAGGTGCTCTCTGTGGGGTTGCTAGATGGATCGGATCTGCTGTTGGTTATCTGTGAAAGGGAATGCTTCGATTGGGGGGGATGCTGAACCAATATGCAGGCTCCCTCCTAGTCCCAATTCAGGGAGATTCATATCGGAGTGGGTGTTCAAGAAGGTTAAGAAGATACAAGCTTACTTTGGGGTTTCCTGTATAGGTTTTGAAGAGTAGTTCGGGGCCCTTCTTGTTGCCATTGAAGACGGTCGATCAAAGTCTGCCACAAAGAGAGACTGGGAACTTAAAAGGCTCAAATGTTCTATTAATTACGAAGTGAAGGAGGGGAGTGGCGGAAGGGATAGATTGAAGGGGAGGGGGGTCACGATTGCTCATGAAACCTAAGATCCTCTCTTGGAATGTGCGGGGATGATTGCAATAAGCGCCTTCATATAAAATCCTTATTGCAAACATGGACGGTTGATGTGGTGTGTTTTCAAGAAACAAAATTGCGGGTCATTGATAGAAGAATCATTCGTAGTTTGTGGGGGTGTTCGTATGTGGGTTGGTCCTATTTACATTCGTTGGGTTCCATAGGTGGCATTCTCTTAATGTGGGATAAAAGAGTGGTGGAGGCGGTAGGGAGTGTGTGGGACTTTCTTGGTCGCTAGTTTATTTATAAATGTGGTAGATGGTTGGGAGCGGGCTTATGTAGGCATTTATGGGCCTAAAATGGGTAGAGATAAGAGAAGGCTATGGGAGGAATTGGTGGGTTTATATTATTTATAGGATGTGTCATGGTGTATGGGTGGGGACTTCAATGGTACTCGCTTTCCTAGTGAGCAATCAGGGAATCATTGCAATTCCTTGGCCACGGAGGAGTTCTCTGAGTTTATTTTTTATTTGGATCTCATGGATCTCCCCCTTGTTGGGGGTGAGTTCACATGGTCCAATAGTCGGGGTTGGTCGAGATTGGATAGGTGTCTTGTCTCTCCTTCATGGGAGGCCCACTTTTCGGAGTTGTGTCAGAAGCGGTTGCCCTGTGTTTGCTCGGATCATTTTCCTATTTTATTAGATTGTGGAGGTATTCATGGGGACGCCAGTATTTCAAATTTGAAAATATGTGGTTAGTAGCTGATGGTTTTGTTGAGAATGTTCATTCTTGGTAGTCTTCTTATCAGTTCACGGGCACTCCCAATTTCATTCTTGCAGGTAAGCTTAAGGCTCTGAAGCAAGATTTAAAGAAGTGGAACTTGGAAGTTTTTGGCAGTGTTAACAACTAGAAGATTACCTTAATAGAGGAGCTACAGGGGTTAGAGGGCGGGAATTGACAGGAGACACCTCGGAGGAGGTATTGTTGAGGAAGAGTTCGGTTGTGACTGAATTGGAGAGGGTATTGTTGATGGAGGAGACCTCGTGGCGACCAAAATCCAGGACCCTTTGGTTAAAAGAAGGTGATAAATGCACGAAGTTTTTCAATAAAGTGGCTAATTCACATAGGCGCAAGAATGCTATTGAGACACTCCATTCAGGTACTCAAGTGCACTCTTCCCCCTACGAATTAGAGAACCATATTGTGCACTATTATGAGAACCTTCTCACAGAGCTGACTTGCTGGAGGCCGAAGCTCGATAATTTGCTTTTTGAGTCCATTGAGCCGCAATGTGCGAGCTGGTTGGAAAGACCTTTTGAAGAAGATGAGATTTATAAGGTCATTAGTGGTATGGCTAAAGACAAAGCGCTGGTTCCGGTTGGTTTTTCTCTGGGATTCTTTCAAGCTTCTTAGGAGATTGTGAAATGTGATGTTATGCAAGTTTTCCTTGTATTCCACTCCTTCAAAAATTTTGAGAAATGCCTCAATGCGACATTCATTGCTCACATACCGTAGAAACATGGGGCCGTGGAAGTTCAACACTTCCACCCTATAAGCCTAGCGAGTATACAAGATTATTTTGAAGGTTCTTACTAATCGGTTAAGCTTTGTAATGGAACAAATTATTTCTAAGCCTCAGAATGCTTTTGTTCGGGGGAGACAAATACTTGATTCAGTTCTCATTGCCAATAAGTGCTTGGATCATAGGTTGAAGAAGGGAGTACTAGGCATTCTATGCAAACTTGACATGGAAAAAGTATATGACCATGTGAATTGGGAATTTCTCTTTTATTTGGTTGGGAGGTGTGGCTTTGGTGATAGGTGGATTTCATGGATTCGACATTGTGTTACTACCGTTCGCTTCTCGCACCCCTGCTGGTTTTTGTAACAGTTCCCGTGGATTGTGGCAAGGGGATCTGTTGTCTCCCTTTCTCTTCGTTATTGTTATGGAAGCACTTGGTCGGATGGTGAAGGTTTCTGTTGAAGGAGGTTTTGTAGCTGGTTTTTCGGTGGGTAATGGTACTAATGACTATCATAATCTCACATCTTTTATTTGCAGATGACACTCTTCTTTTGTGAAGTGGATCTTGGCCAAATTCAAGCTTTATGAGCACTCTTGTTATGCTTTGAAGCTGTGTTGGGGCTTAAGGTGAACCTTGGTAAGTCTGAGATGGTGGCAGCGGGCGAGGTGCCTAGAATGAACAGTCTGGCAAGTCCCTTGGGTTGTAAAGTGTCTTCTCTGCCTATGAAATATTTGGGTTTTCTGTTGGGGACTTTTAAAGCTAGAGCTATTTGGGATGGGGTTATTGAGAAAGTAGAGAAAAGGTTGGCTGGTTCGAAACTGTTGTATTTATCGAAAGGGGGTTGACTCACACTAATTAACAGCATTTTATCTTACCTTTCGACCTATTTTTTATCTCCATTTCCGTTGCCTACAGGGGTGGCGACTAGGATCGAGAAGTTATTTCGGGCTTTCTTGTGGGGTGGAGTGAGGGAGGAAACAAAATTCCATAAAACTTGGGAGTGCGCAACTTGAGGACCTTCAATAAAGCTTTATTGGGGAAATGGCTATTATGGAGGTACCACTTGGAGGGGGACTTGTTGTGGAAGGAAGTTATTGACTTTAAACACGAAAGTACTTGAGGGGGTATGGTGTGGGCTTGTGGAAATTTATTTGGGGAGGCTGGCAATGCTTCAAAAACCATATCTGTTTTGTAGTTGGGGAGGGCACCGGAATTAGGTTTTGGCATGATGTTTGGTGTGGACAGTGTGCTCTTGAAAAGGCCTTCCCAACCCTCTACATTATTGCAGCTAACGAGGATGCTTATGATTACCGATCAAAGAAAAAAAAAGGATGCTTTTGTGGCGAATGTACTTGCTTTTTCTCATGGTTCTCACCAGTGGAATGTCCTATTTAATAGGGATAATCATGATTGGGAATTGCATACTGTTTCAGAAATTTTCAGATTGATATATTCCACAGGAAGTATAACGGCACAGGGAGATAGGATACAGTGGAGGTCCATTGGCAGCAAGAAGTTTATAATCAAGGCATATTACAAAATATTGGCATCACAAGGTAATGTACCTTTCCCGTGGAAAAGTATTTGGAGGTCTCGCGTGCCTTCCAAAGTAGCTTTTTTTGTATGGACCACTGCTCTTGGGAACATCCTGACCACGGACAACTTAAGGAGGAGGGGACTCATTGTGATGGATTGGTGCTATTTATGCAAAAAACATGGAGAATCAGTGGATCACTTATTATTGCATTGTGAGGTGACAAGAGTGTTGTGGAATGAGATCTTTAGAAGAGTTGATGTCGCTTGGGTAATACCATTGAGAGTGGTTGATTTACTTGCTTGTTGGAAGGAAATTCAAGGCTGTCCTCAGGTGGCATGATAGTATGGAAAATGATTCCGCTGTGCATTATGTGGTGTACTTGGTTGGAAAGGAATGCATGGTGCTTTGAAGATAGGGAGTGCACAATGATGGAGCTTCAAAATTTTTTTGTACACACATTGCTCTGGTTTTCAGCCATTGTGCTTAATGGAAACAATGTTCTTGACTTCTTATCTTTAATTTAACTCTTCTAGAATGTATTTAGCTGTTCTTTTGTAAAATTTAGCTGTATTTGGTTGGAAACTATGCTTTTTTAATTCATTTCAATAAGATTTACCTTACTTATTAAAAAAAAAAAAAAACATAACTTCCTTATCATGCTTATGTGGAAGATATTACTACTAACAAATACTGATATGTATTTATGTATGTATGTATTTGTTTAGAGCTTGGGAATTGACATTCCCCGGGTTTTTAAATAGCAACTGAAGGTTTTTCATTTTGCAGCGGGTTCTTTGTTCCTCTTTGATCGAAAAGTTATCCGGTATTTTCGTAAAGATGGTTATAGGTGGAGGAAGAAGAAAGATGGAAAAACTGTCAAAGAAGCTCATGAAAAGTTGAAGGTGTGCTGTTCAATTTATTCTTTGTAAGTTCACTTTTTCTTGTTTTCTTTTATTCCCACCCCTCGCGTGGCGCTGGGGGGGAGGGGGTGGGATGGGTTTATGGTTGGTTCTAATCAATCTAGTCAAAATTGTTGCCTAGGTAACACCCTCCTATAAGTGGACCTTCTGTCACTAGTTTTTTTTTTAATAGGTAATGATAATTTTTTAGTAGTTAAAAGAGGGTAGTACCCTAGTAATAGACAATGTTGGGCTAAAAATTTTATACAACCCGTGGCTTGACACGTAATAATAGGGTTAGGGTTGGGCATAATTGGGTTTGGGTCAATTCGAGTTGACCCGAATTTGACCTGGTTAATAATCGGGCTGTGTCAAGTCAACCTACGGGTTCACATGTTGACCCAAGTATCCAAAAGGAAAAAAAATGATAATATGGTCAATTTTTGGGTTGTTTAGGTCATGGGTCACTCTAGTCAACCCATAACCCGATTGACCCACCACAAATTTTTAGCTAGAAACTAAACTTTAAATTGAAAAATATAACACTTATTTTAAATATTTTCTTAAAGTTTTATTAAGGGATGCAAACGAATTGAGTCAAGCCAAATTTGAACGAGGGTGCTCAAGCTTGAGTAGCATATGTAGGGGTGAAAACCGAAGGACTTGATGCGGTTTTGGTCCAAAATCGAAACCGCACTGATATGCTGAAAATATATTTATCTCGACTGAAACCGGCTAGTGAAGCGGAGGAAAACCGAGACGTTGGTTTTCTTCCGATTAGTTCACCGGTGTCATCGGTGGCACGATGGGAGAGAGAGAGAGGAATGAGAAAACATAGAGATTCTGTAACAATCGGCCTTAGAGATTTAGAGAAGACTTCACTTTCCCATTCTGCGTATTCTTCTTGAGGTTCTCCTTCGTCTTCAACCTTCAACTCTTCTCTACAGCAGATTATTACAGATTCAACATTTCATAAATTCACTCGATTGATTCACAACAAAATCAACAAAATATCACAATATCAACAAATATCACATTTCACAAAATATCACAATTTGAGAGAGAGAGAGAGAGAGAGAGAGGGAGAGAGAACGGCATTGAGAATGAGAGGAAGAGAGATCAAGATACGGAAGGAGATTCGCTCAATGTTTTGAATACCGTACCGGTTAAGGCATTAGAACGAAATATTTCAGTACCGGTACCGTTTCGAGATAGTCGATATATGAATAAATTATATATATAAATTATATTCCAAAATAATAGTCTATATATGAATAAATTATACATAAATACATATATATAAATTATAAATAGTCTGATCTGAATTGGGGGCAAAAAATGAGTTTGAAGTTTGAAGAAATGAAAAAAAAAGTAAAGGCCGAAATACCAGTCGGTATTTCGACTGGTACAAAACAAGTAAAATACCTGTACCGGACCAATGGCCGGTACGGTATATATAGGTTGTACCGGCCGGTATGGTACGGTATTCACAACAATGGATTCGCTGCCGCTGGAGGTTGAGAGAGTTTTCCTTGAAAGTGAAAGCCGTGGGTGTTCATCGGGAGGTTGAGGAAAGAGATTCGAGAAACGGAGAAGAGGGAGAAGTGGAAATTGGAAGGACTGAAGGAGTTCAGTGGAGAAGAAGAAAAGGGAGAGGGGGAACCAAACGCAATACTTAACCCTAACCAAGAAATGACGCTATGAAACGACGTCGTTTTGTATAAGAAATATAAAAATATATATATAATACAGAGTATCGGCTAGTTTAGCGGTTTTCGCACAGTCTAAACTGGGACCAAACAGGTCAACACTTGGTTTTGCATATTTCCTACCGCTGGCTAACCAGTTCTCCACCAATTTCGACTGATTCCTGAATCCAGCAGTCGATGGAGGTCGGTCCGGCGATTTCCTATACACCCCCAAGCATATGTACTTGTTCGAACTAGGCTCAAACTCAAATATCCTTGTTCAATAGCTGGCTAATTATTAATGTTGTTCGAACTTGATTTAGGCTCAACTAAAAATAAACGAATGAGTTGAGCTCTAGTAGTACGAGCTCAAACTCGATTTTTTTTGTGAAAAATCTTATTCTTATCTTTTGATTAAGCACACCATTGAAACATTCGAGATATTTCTTACCTAAAAAGCTTTGTGTCAAACTTTAGCCCCTTTGAGTTGGCCACGAGGCAACAGCTTGTGACGCCTCACACCATTGCGGCAGGAGGGGGTTTGCCCATTTGCTTATTTTGCCAAGAGGTGGCAGGAGCACAACGACCTAGCCCAAACCTACTTAAACAACCTAAAGGGTGGCTGGTGTTTTCGGCATCCCATAGAAAATGCTTCTTTTATGCCTCAGGTATTAGACACAACTTGTATCTGTTGAAGACCTAACATTAATCCAAAAGCCCTATGACTGTTGGATACTAATTTGGTTAAACCTTTAACCCTCAGGATCATAGCATTCCACCACGCTTCCAAATTCAATCTTCACTGCGGCCCACTCTATCGACATTGATCCAGTGGTAGTCTTTTCCCTTTTGGTAGCTTCACTCATCTATCAATATTCAATGACTGAACATTATGCCCATACATTGTACCAAGTCATTTTAATTTAACCTATAGGTCGCCCCCTTCATGTCTTGAACTCATGGCGTGATCCTTGCTTTAATATCAATTGTCCAAACCTCCCTTCTACAAAACTAACTTCCTATGATATCTGCAACTCAAGAATGAAAATAACCCACACACACTTACTGGTTTGTTTGAGGAAACCAACCTCCCAAGATGAAGAATTGTTTTTATTTTCCGAATGACAATACAAGAAGCTAACTCCCTTTCTATTACATTTCTCTTTATTGACTAAAATCAATTAGTTCAACCCAGCTGAATATAATTGTCCAATGTAATGGGCTAGTTAAAGAAACCCAAAGGAAATCTTAAATTCAGGATCACATTGATAATTTTTATAAAAAGCTCTTATCGGAGCCTTATTCATGGCATCCTAAAGTTATGGATTGGAGTTTGATTCGATCGACCAGCAGAGTGCTCTTTGGTTGGAGAGTATGTTTGAAGGGGAGGAGGTGCACAATGTGATAAGAGGAATGGACAAAGATAAAGCCCCGGGACCTGATGGTTTCTCCATAGCTTTTTTTCAGGTTTGTTGGGACATTATTAATGATGACATCAAGAAGGTTTTATTTGAATTTCACTCTTTCATGAAATTTGAGAAAAGCCTTAATGCTACATTCATTGCTCTTATTCCTAAAAAAGTTGTGTCCGTGGAGGTAAAGGATTTTCGTCCCATTAGCCTTCTTAGTAGTGTTTATAAAATCATTTCGAAGGCACTTACTAAATTCGTTTGAGTGGGGAAGATCGTCGCTAAATTTCAAAATGCTTTTGTTAAGGGAAGGCAAATTCTTGACTCCATTCTTATTGCTAATGACTGCTTGGAGAGTAGAATCAGAAGTGGTATTCCCTGCATCCTTTGTAAATTGGATATGGAGTGTCGTTTGATCATGTCAACTGGGACTGTTTGGTTTATACTCTTGGTGGGTATGGTTTTGTGGAAAGGTGGTGTAATTGGATGAAATTTTGCATATCTACAGTTAGATTTTCAGTTTTGATCAATGGTACACCAGCTGGTTTTTTTAACAGCTCCCGGGGATTGAGACAAGGGGATCCATTGTCCCCCTTTCCTTTTTGTTTTAGTCATGGATGTGTTGAGTAGAATGTTGAAGGCAGTGTTGGATAGGGAATTCATCTCGGGCTTCTCAGTGGGCAGCGCTTCATATGGCTGTGTTAATGTCTCTCACCTACTCTTTGCAGACGATACTTTGATTCTCTGTGAGCCAAATTCTGACCAGATCCATTCTTTACGGGCCCTCCTGCTATGTTTTGAAGCTGTATCTGGTTTAAAGGTGAACTTGTCAAAGTCTGAATTGATTCGTGTTGGTTTGGTTAATAATCTAGAGGAATTGGCTAATATCTTGGGTTGTAAAGTTTCCAGCTTGCCTTTGAAGTATCTTGGCCTCCCTTTGGGGGCACCTCACAAATCCAAGGCTATTTGGGATGGCATTTTAGAGAAGATTCAATGTCGTTTGGCTGGTTGGAAAAGGATTTATTTGTTTAAAGGCGATAGAGTTACTTTAATCAAGAGCACTTTGTCTAATCTCCCAACATATTTTTTTTTTGTCTTTTTCCCTTGCGTATGGGTGTGGCCAATAAAATGGAAAGGATTTTTTGTGGGGTGGTATGGAGAATGAGAAGAAATTCCACTTGCTTAAGTGGGATAAGATTTGCACCCCTCTTTCTTTGGGTGGTTTGGGTTTTAAAAAGTTGACAATTTTCATTAAGGCACTTTTAGGGAAATGGCTGTGGAGGTATCATCAAGAAGGGGATGCTCTTTGGAGGGCTGTTATCGATGCCAAATATGGTAGTTCTTGGGGGTGGTTGGTGCTCTAGTGAAATAAGAGGGGCATATGGTGTGGGAGTGTGGAAATTCATTCGAAATGGTTGGGAGGAGTTTCATAGTAATTTCAGATTTGAGGTGGGTAGAGAAAACCAGATTAGTTTTTGGCATGACTTGTAGTGTGGGGATGAGATCCTGAAAAATGCTTTCCCCTCCCTTTTCAGAATTGCTTCAAATAAGGATGCTTCCGTGGCAGATTACATGGATAATTCCACTGGTTCTACTTAGTGGTCAGCTAGCTTTATTAGCGATGTACAACATTGGGAAGTGGGGGACATTACTGATTTTTACAGCGTGCTTTACGCTTTTAATATTAATTCTGGAGGGGAGGATAGATTGCTTTGGAAGCAGAATGGTATCAAGAAATTCTCGGTTAGATCTTTCTACAAGATTTTGGCGTCACATTCTTCCAATGTTTTTTTTCCTTGGAAAAATATTTGGAGATGCAAGGTACCTCTTAAGGTGGCTTTCTTCGGGTGGTTGCCTTCTCACGGGAAAATTCTTACCATTGATAAGTTAAGAAAGCGTGGTATTGTTGTATTGGATTGGTGCTTTATGTGCAAAAAATGGGGTGAATTGGCGGATCATCTTCTTTTGCATTGTGAAGTGTCTAAGGCTTTGTGGGATGAGGAATTTGCTAAGGTGGGTGATATGAACCTGTAGGATGAAATCCCTTGAACGCACAATCAATTTGAAAACTCATCCTAGAAAGTTGAAATCAAGCCAATGGAAAAACCTAGACCCATTGAGGAACTTGTTTTAAGAACCTAGATTATAGAGAATCTAGACCTGTTAAAGAACCTGTTCAAGAACCTAGATTGTAAAGAAGAACGCCACAAAGGTTGTGATTTACTTTTGATAAGTTCAAACATTCATTTAAGAACAAGAGGAGGTAAACTTAACTCACAATGAAAATAATTCAACAAATTTCATTAACTTTTTGGAACAGTGCGGCTACAGTAGTTTAAATAAGCAATCCCTAATTTAAAATAACCCTAGACAAAAATACCACCAAAAACCGTAGGCGCCCCACATGAGATCTTTCCCAAAATTAACCTAGCTGAAATTATCCCCAAGTTACCCTATATGGCCAGTGCCCCCTCTAATAGTTCATAACAAAAGAAGTTCTCTTGAAACCCTAGTTCATAAAACATAACTTCCCCAAAATGCCATTGGTCGAAAATACAAGGCCTTCCCAAGCCCTAACTCATCAAAATAGAACATATGTGGGCCAAGCATCATCAAGCCCAATTATTTTAGACTAATTCCTATGATTAATAACATAAGCCCTTTAAATGAATTAAACAGGTTCAAAGCCTTCAATAACAATTGGCCCAAGTCATGTCTTCCATAGATTGTATCACGTGGATCAAAACTGGATCTCTTTCTATCAAACCCATCTTGAATGTAGGGCTCTTGCTAGACTCGTCCTAAGTGGATTGTACCAATATTTGCATTGCTTCCTTGCTCTTCTTAGCTCTTGATTTTGTGATTGCTTAAGAATTGGTCCACATTGATGCCTATCAGTGGGTATTGCTTGGGTGATGCCCATTAGGGTGGTGGACCTCCTTGCATGTTGGAGAGGGCTTTTAGGAAATCGTCAGATTGGTACCATTTGGAAGATGGTCCCTCTTTGTTTTATGTGGTGCATTTGGAATGTGAGGAACGGGCGCTGCTTTGAAAATAGAGAACATTCGGTGGAAGGAATTAGAGCTTTCTTTTATCAGACTTTGTTTCTTTGGGCTTCAACTATTGTCTTGGATGGGATTAATTTTAATGACTTTTGTAATGTTTTTCAGGGTTAGCTTGTAATTAGGTGTCTTTCCATGTACACTTCCTGTGTATTTGGGCTTTGCCTCATTACATTTATTAATAAATTTCTTACTTATAAAAAAAAATCTGGTTGACATTGTTATCGATGCTTCAAAATACATTAGTAATTTGTATCCACATCAACAGATTATGGGCATTTGAGATGTGTATCCCTTGACATTGTTCCTTTAGCAAGTATTACTAGCGATTTGAACAAGCCAGGATAAGTTAATATCACATTAGTACTTTATACTAGTTTGTTTTTTAATAAACCCATGAATGCATAAAGGCTTGATGATTGGATGTATGATTTTTGCTTGAAATCATGCTTTGTTAATAGGTGGAGCTTTCTCTAGGGAGACCTCGTGGATACTGCTGTTTTAGTCATTTCTGAGATGTCAAATAAATGTGGTTTCTATATTTCTGGTATCTGAAGTCTAATATTTGTAACGTGCTGTTAATCTATATGATGTTTGTTAATTTTAACATTTTTAATGCTTTTGTAGATCTCTTTACTGTCGATTATAGTTGATTGAACTGGTATATTAATTAGCTTTGGACTGCTGAATTAATTATTTGTTCGCTGGTTCATCTGCAGGCTAACAGTGTGGACGTTCTCCATTGTTACTATGCACATGGAGAGGATAATGAGAGCTTTCAGCGACGTAGTTACTGGATGCTTGATGCGTAAGTGATGCTTAAAGTTAAAATTTTAACACCTGAAGAGTTTCAAATTTTGTTTTTGGTAGCATGGTATGAGATTACTTCTTTTCTGAATATTGCATAGGATGATGTGTTTGGCTCTAGCAGTGTACGATTCATTGAGCTCTTTGCATCCCAGCACAGGGAATAATGAATTTTTTTTCCTGTTGTAAAAGTTTAATATAAAAATAATTGTAATGACAAAGTTGAGTATTTGTTGGTAAGGACGAGTCTATATTTTGTTGCCTTCTGGCATCAATCTTGATGTGTATTTCCCTTCTCTTCAGGCGCTTAGAGCACATTGTTCTTGTACATTACAGAGAAGTGAAAGAGGTAATCTTTTGTGCTCATCTATGGCCGTCAATTTTTTAACTCTCTAGAGTATTCTGAACAGAGTATGATTTAAATTGTTGAACACCAGCTGTGTATCTTAAATGCTTGTGTAAATGAGTTCGTTTTCTTTATTGGAAATTGGCTAACACCCAATGGGCTTTAAAATTGACAAGATCACTCTTCACCCCCTTCCCTATGGAAAGGAGGTGGTATTTAAGTTAGAGCCAAGTGGCTTTTTGGGTTAAATGAATATTGGTCATGTCAGAAGTTGTAGCTATCTACGATCCTATCCATGATCTAAATTGAATGTACATTAATTGACTTTATTTGAGGTATTTTATTTTACTCTTTTACGTGGCTTAGGTATTGTGTTATGCCCTGTAATGTTATGTAGGGGTACAAGTCAGGCGTCTCTCGCTTAGTAGCAGATCCAGGATCACAAGCTGGAAGTCCTCAAAGTAGTCCTGTACCATGGTCTGCACAGGCAAATTCACCTGCTCCTACAGTTCAGACTTCCTATGCATCAAGTGCAAACAGAGTCGATAGAAATGGACTATCGTTGTCATCAGAATTTGAGGATGTGGATTCTGGGAGTAATCCACAAGCATCTTCTCTCACTCAACCTCTTTTTGGTTCTTTCTTGGATAACACCTCTTTGCTTGAACATAAAGTTGCAGGTAAAATTATTGCAATTAATACATGCTTAATTTAGATTAATGTGGTTGAAGTCGCTTATAAAAAATGTGGCTGGATTGTTATTACAACGTAATGCAAAGATTTATTTTTTTGAAGTTTTCTTCTGTATGGACTTTTGAACTTAGTAGGAGAATCTTTTAATTGGAGATCTCAATTATAAGATTATGTTATTGTGCTCTGTTATCTGGCGCTTTGAATTATCAATTTATTTTTTGTATTAATCATGGGCCAACCTATTCTGCTGTGTATAGTCATTGAACAGGAGTTTCTGCCTTTTGAATGTTTCTCTTTGGCCCTCTAGATATTTTTTAGGGTGTCTGTATCTTTAACTGCACATTCATTTTAATAATTGATTCTCTTTTGGATAATATGTTTTGGGAGTTCTCAAGATGTGACCAGGTGGCTATGCTGTTTTCAGGATTTCCGGAATTGTCGAGGAATCCCCCTGCTCTATGGGTGGCTGGAACTAAATATCATCAAGGTTCTGGATTATCTAACTGGGCTGAAACCAACAGCTCTAGCAACTCGAATGGTGTGCATGACCAGAAGCTTTTCACTGAACATCCTAGGGGAGCTGACTTTCTAACACATAAGTTAACAGATGCTAGATTGGATACTAATAGCTCTGTCCAGGATGTAACTAAGCCTAAGGGAGATAGATTGATCGCTGAAGGCAACCAGACATATATGGGAGCTTCTTCTGAGATAGTTCAGGTTTGTTTTGTGCGCAGGAAATCCGAGTTTGGGTTTGTGGTCTTTACCATTTGCTTTTGATTGACTTCATTCTGATACCAAATATCTTAAATAAGAGGTCAAAAATTATGTGCATATAATTTTCTTGATATTGATTTGCAGCACTAGAATTATGTGGGATTTCATTAACCCCTAGGGGTTGGCTCAAATGGTTAGGGCCTTGGTCTCGGTTTTATGCTCCCTCTAGGTCTTAAGTTCCAACCCTTGGGTACAAACAATTTTTAGAGGCCACGGGCTGGGGTCTCTCGAATTACTCAAGAGCACTTGTGGGAAATTGCTTGCTGTGAGGCTGTACACTTCTGGGATTAGTTGAGACTTTGTTCTCAGACACCTAGTGCTAATAAAAACAACGTTTTGTGACTTATTGATGGAACTTATTATTTTAATAATTAGACGTAGTGGGGTGGAGTCATGGTTGAATAATCCTGCTAGGGTGAATGAGTTGTATTTATCTATTGAAAAGGAAAGGAAAATTTCAGAAATTGATGTACTTATTTAAGATGTACATATCTTAAATAAGAGGTCAAAAACTATGTGCATATAATTTTCTTGATATTGATTTGCAGCACTATAATTATGTGGGATTTCATTAACCCCTAGGGGTTGGCTCAAATGGTTAGGGCCTTGGTCTCGGTATTATGCTCCCTCTAGGTCTTAAGTTCCAACCCTTGGGTACAAACAATTTTTAGAGGCCACGGGCTGGGGTCTCTCGAATTACTCAAGAGCACTTGTGGGAAATTGCTTGCTGTGAAGCTGTACACTTCTGGGATTAGTTGAGACTTTGTTCTCAAGACACCTAGTGCCAATAAAAACAATGTTTTGTGACTTATTGATGGAACTTATTATTTTAATAATTAGACGTAGTGGGGTGGAGTCATGGTTGAATAATCCTGCTAGGGTGAATGAGTTGTATTTATCTATTGAGAAAGAAAAGAAAATTTCAGAAATTGATGTACATATTAATGAAAAAAAATTAAAAAAGAAAGTCATACAAACATATATAGAATAAAAAAATTAAAAGTATAAAAACTCAAGGTGTATTGGAAGAAAAGGAATTATCATAAAATTGAGGATTGTGAATTGATGCTGGTGGAGCTCAAAATCTTCTTTTTCAAAGCTCCCTTTGGATTGCTTCTATAGACTTTAGGATGTCTCCTATATACATTATGTTACTTAGGTTGTGCCTTTTGCATTTTTTAATGAAGTTTTATTACTTCAAAAAAAAAATGATAAGCAAAAAAGGGGCAAAAACTTAAAAATTAATAAAACCAAAATAAAACATAAAAATAAAAAATAAAGGTGTCCCCCCCCCCCCACACACCCAATCCCATTGCCCTCTCCAACCTCATTGAGCAAGTGAAGTGGTAGGGATCACCTCCTCCTGTAATGCCCCAATAGAAGGCCAAAACCACATGACTTATACTCCAACATGACTAGTTAATGATGCAATTGGAATCCTATTGGAACCTTATAAATGGCAAAAACTTCTCTGTCCCAAGCAATGCAGGATTTCATGTATCACATACCTTTATCTTTATCATATGGGGTATCACAATCTACGCCCGTTAAATTCCGAATGTCCTCGTTGGGCCAGTCCATTATAGGTGGCACGGCTCAAGTCCTATATTTCTAGTTGGGATAGACTCTAATACCATTTGTAATGCCCCAATGGAAGGTTCAAACCATATGGCCTGGACTACTCTGATACAATTGAAGCCCCATTGGAACATTATAAAGAGCAAGAACTTCTCATTTCCAAACAATATAGGATCTCATACACTACCTACCCTTATTATTATCATATGGGGTATCAGAATACATTTGTAACGATCCAATGGAAGGCCCAAATCACATGGTTTATACTTCAAAAGGACTAGTTAATGATACAATTGAAGCCCTATTGGAATATTATAAAGAGTAAGAATTTCTCATTTCCAAGTAATGTGAGATCTCGTACACCATTTACTCTTATCCTTATTATATGGAGTACCACACCTCCAGACCCTGAAATGGTAGGGAGGGCCCTAGCCACAACCTCTTTTTTTCTACTCAAGCCTAACCAGAGCCGAAGATCCGGTTCATTGATTCAAACGCAAATTTGCTTTCTCTTTCTCTCTCATCCATACCCAGTGTGAGTTTTGCTCTCCCTAAACCCAACAAAGATTATTTGGTTCTTTGAGTTTGAAACACTCCTAACTTGGACCGACTCTTGTCATTGTTTTCCTAATTTTGATAAAATTGATTTGAACAAGGGAAGGCACAATGTCGAGTGTAAGCCCCCCGGTGGTTGATCCTCACCCACTTCATTTTTTATTTATGATTTACATTATTTATATATAATTTTTATGTTCTTTATATATATAATTTATCTTTTCCTTATTTTATGTCTTTTATTGATTTTTTAATGTTTTTTTTTTACTTGTATCTGAAGTTTTATTTTTACTTTTTATGTTTTACATTTATATTTTGCATTTTTGTATATGTTTGGACTCTTAACTTTTGATTGTTTCTTTTTCTTTTTTAGGCTTTTATGTTATTTTTCACCTCTAGTAGTTTTGTACGTGGCATGCCAAGCGTGATGCTGACAACTTCTTGGTTTAACCAAGAACAGAAACCTGATGAGTCAAAACATAGGAATCAATTAGTTTTTTCATCGTTTTAAACACATTGACCGCTTTTAAGAACATTTTCATTGGGTTCCCCATAAAATTCCCTATAATTTAACTAAAAATCATTCTCTAAGATTTTTTCCTAAATTTTATTCATCTTTTAAAAACCCCGTGCATCTCATTTTCTATCCTTATCTCTATTTTATTAAATAATATTTCTCTATTATTTCTTTATTACTTTTTTCTCACTTTCATATACAATCTTAACTTTAACTCTTTTGTCTTAGAGAAATTCTATTTGCAGTCCCCAAGTGGGGACTGCATGTGCAAGCCCTTTATTAAATGAGAACAAACATAATTTTATGAGGGATATTTTTGTAATTTTAAAAAATTTTAAAGATAAAATTGCTTAGGCCTGCATTGTAGTCCCCATTTGAGGACTATATATAGCATTACTCTATCTTATTATCTTCTTTTCAAATATTACATTCTACTAAATACTTATACGATTTTGACTACCGGATACAGTATTATTTTTCAAACCGAAATCCGTATTATAAAAATAATAATTTTTTTTAATATGTGCATTTTCTAACGTGATGATATTTTTTAATATCTAATCTTTATCAGTTTCTCTAATGGTAATGCCTATCCACGTATTAATGATAAAAAATTTTGTCATTTCTCTAACTGTAATATTTTTTATCCTTTCTCTAAAGGTAAGGTTTTAGAGACTCTCTAATGGTAACATTTTGAACTCCTACCTCCAACGGTAACATTCTTTGTCTTTTCTCCAATTGTAACTTTTTTTGTCTTCTCTCAAACGGTAACATTTTTTGTTCTATATGTAACGGTAACTTTTTCCTCTATAATACGCATTTTGCTTGTATTCACATTCTCACAAACTTAAGCCTCATTTGATCTAAAGAACCGAAATTCAACAGTCTCCCCTTATCTCCCACTCCCTTCATCAAATGAACCTTCTTTCGCAAATTGCTCACATACTTATCATCTGAAGATGAGTTGGATGTTGTTCTTAATGATGAGGCCGATGGACAGTCATCGAGGTATCGTGGCAATCGCCAATGCCGTAAGTTTATTCAGTGTGGTCATATTCAAAGGCACGAGCGCTTATTTCGCGATTATTTTACAAAAAATTCAGTATATCCCTCGAATCTATTTCGAATGAGATTTTGGATGAGACGTCTCCAATTTCTCCGTATTCTAAATGCGGTAGAGTCTTACAAGCCGTACTTCGTCCATAGAAGAGATAATGCTGGAAGACTCGGTTTATCTTCTATGCAAAAAATAACTGCAACACTTAGAATGATGGCGTATGGGGTTACTGGAGATTTTATAGATGAATATATATGTATTGGTAAAAGCACCGCAATGGAGAGCTTAAAAAAATTCTCTGAGACAATAGTAAGTGTTTTTTTAAATGAATATTTGCATTCTCCAAATGCCAATGATATTGCTCGTTTGCTTTCGGTTGGTGAACAACGGGGATTTCCAGGAATGATGGAAAGCATTGATTGCATGCATTGGAAGTGAAAAAGTTGTCCCGCAACCTGGAAAAGTATGTACTCCGGCCCCATTCGTGAACCATTATTTTAGAATAAGTTGCTTCATATAATCTTTGGATATGGCATGCATTGTTTGGTATGCCTAGTTCACATAACGACATTAATGTGCCAGAGAGATTCCATTTTCATGAAAATTGCCCAAGGGTGTGCTCCTCTAGTCAATTACATAATCAATGACAGCGACTACACCATGGGATATTACCTTGCGGATGGTATTTATCCCAAGTGGCGAACTTATGTGAAGATGATTCCATCATCACAAGGGAATAAAAAGAAAAATTTTGTAAAAGCACAAGAATCTGCAAGAAAAGATGTTGAGCATGAATTTGGGGTACTTCAACAACGATTTGCAATCATTCGTGGACCTTCCTGAATGTTTAAAGTCAAGGAACTAACAAATATAATGAAAGCATGTGTTATTCTACATGATATGATCATTGAAGACGAGCGTGATGATAGTGAGGGTCCGAACATTGAGTATGATTAACTTGATATGAAGTCCCAGAATTGTTGCGCAATCATACAACTGAGCTTACGGACTTCATCCAGCGTCGTCATCATATTAGAGACAGCTCGGCACATCATTAGCTCCAAGCAGATCTAATTGAACATCAATGACTATTATATTTTCAACAATAGACATGTCGCATAATTGATTGGTATTTCCTTCATGTTAGAGCACTCATTGAATTATCTATATCTAAAACTAAAGCTCATTTTTACTTATTAGACATAAAAACGACTTGCAATGGATTATCTATAATCAAATTTCTTAGCTTTTAGCTACAGTACATGTAAAGATAAAATCAAATTTGATAGTTACTGTTCCACGAGCAAATCTTTATTTTATTATTTTTTAAGTCTCTCTCTCTTTTGATAATTACTGTTTTTTAAATCTTTAGTATTTTTTAATCTATAATTTAAATAGAATATGATTACTAATTAACATATAATAGGTAAAATAGTAAAATATGATAAAATAAAATAAAATAATAATTAAAAAAATTAAATATTTTTTAATTTATTAATTATTTATTACTATATAATAAATAAATAGATAATCTAATGTAAAAATTTGATAGAAATAGTTAAAATCAAATTCATCTTATATTATTTTATTATTATATAATGACAATATGGCTATTCCAATGTGGAGATTTATGTAAATGGAATAGTCAATATCTAAATTCATCTTACATTCATAAAAATGTCATTTACATATGCATAATCCAATAACAATGCTCTTAGTAGTGACTATATTTGAGTTAATCAAATTTCCATTCGTATTTCCTTCACGTTAGTATAAACTATATTTGAGTTAATTAAATTTCCATTTGTATTTCCTTCATGTTGGTAGGGACTATATTTGAGGTAATCTGTAATAGTTTCTGAAATTGTAATGACTAATTTCCTTGTTTCAAAATATCAATTTACACAATCCAAAAAAAAAATTAAATTGTCTTAATATCAATAATATTGTCATCCATCATTGTCTAAACTAGAAAATAAAGAAATAAACTATTTTCAGAAAAATTTAATCAATCCAAATGTGCTGCAGCATTGTGTCTCGTCATGATTTCCCTCTGCGGTTCATGGAAATATAACTGCTACAGTCCTGGCATGGCACTCACGTCCATCATAATAATGTGCTGATCTGCTTCCTTCTTGGCAAGCTCTAGTTTCTCCGTCTCCAACCTCAGTCTTTCATTCTCTTGACAGATTTTAATTAGCTCTTTTTCCTTGTCATTTTTCATCTTCTCAGCCTCCAACCTCAGTCTGTCATCCTTGAGACGGATTTTATAAACTTTTTTTTCCTTGTCATATTCCATCTTTTCAGCCTTGAGGCAAAGAAACTCTTCTCTTGAGTATGTGACTCCTCCAAAAGCGTATACTTTAGCTTGCTGAGCACAACAATTTTCTCTATTGGCTTGCCTTGATTTTTTCGTTTTCCTTTCGCAGCTTTCCTTCCCATTGGTCAGTCCAATTCGATCACATCATTATCCATCACATTATCCGCCTCGAAATCAAAAACTGAATCTACCGTAGCGCCCGAACATCGTGTCGGGCTCGAAGACGGGGACATCATCTTCGTTTGCTTTGGATCCTCCTTTGTGGAACGCCAAATCCATTTAAGTTGGTCCTACAACAGGTGACAACAATGCTTGAACTAGAAGGAGCATTTCTCTAGCAATTGGTACATAACCTGAGCCTTGTCAAACTTGCATGTAAATAAAAAATTTTATATTAAACCAATTTACAAAAAGATTAATAATTCGTAAAACAAGTAAGAGTATGGATATTCTACATTGTCTTGCTCGGTCAAGCCACTTTGATTCAACCCTTCAACCTGGGCTAGTTTCGCACAAAATTTTTTTGTCGCCTTTTGAATAACCAACCAACGATGTATTAAAGATTTTATGGTCTGGTCATTTGTGGTTTCTTTAAATTGCTGTAAGTATTCAAAAATTTTTTTCCAAAGTTGAGTGTTTTTAATTTGTTCCCTGGACGGCACCAAGGCTACAATTAAGCTATGCGGAGACAAGTAACTTGTCTTCTTCGGGGGTGAAGTTTGCACCCCTGACTGATTTTCTAATACCAATAGGATCGTTATGGGGTAGGGGTGGAGAGTCATCAATAGTCATAGGAGAGTTTCCACTTTGCCCACTGTAAGTGGGGTTTAGTTGAGGATCTTGACTTAGGAAGTTGGTGAAATACATATGTCCAGGGTCTTGTGAATCCACCTCTAAAAAAGTATTGAAATGTTAGACACGTAATTATGAATTTCGGGTTTTTCCATCGCCGGCTCAAGAACCGAATGGTGACATCTACGAAATTTGGCCACCTTCTCATAGCTGCAACAACCGGTTGCCACTACTTGTTGGCCATCCAGGTTACCTAGCCATTGAAGAAATGATCATAAATTTCTTGTATCCCCACCAGGCTTTGTCATCATCACAGTCGAGGGGGTTTAATTTACACATTACTTCTCTATCAGAACATAACGCAAAGCAATGACACATCACAAAGCAATGTAATAGAACTGACCAATTAACATATTCACACAAAACAACAACCAAACAGGATGCAAATCACAATAATGCTTAAATAAGAGCATTCCTATCCAGTGCATATATATCGAATGTATAAATAAATAGGGCTCAGAATGGTGGAAATATTGACAGCATGCGTAAGCAAGGAACCCAACATGAATGGCTGCAAAACCCAGCCCAAACCACGATTGCCTTTTGTGGAAAGTACCACAAACTGCAATATGGCAATCCGGATGAAGATTACCGGTCCATATCTATGGGGCCCCATTAACACTTGTGAATTAACCTGCACTATAACACCATCATCACAGCCTAATAACAGCCCCCTCTCCCGAGAGATACGAAACATTGCAAAGGACCCAACAACATAGAACAAATTACGCATGGAAAGAGCAATGAAAGTGCACATAGCTAAGAAATTAATTTGAGGAAAAAACGACTGCAACTATGTAAACCATTTGTTTTGAATTATCTCATTCCCCCTTATGTGCGGGATTATATTCAAGTTTCCAGGATTATATTCAAGTTGCCTTGTTTGCATATATCCGCATGATAGGATACACATAATACCAACTATATATCCGCGTGTAAATATATCTCTCACATGACCTCACAGTTCATTGTTGTTCATTTTCTTTGTTGTTTCAATTTGTGAATCATCATTTAGAGAGCTATGTACTTTCCAAGGGCAGCCAAAAATAAAATAAAATAAAAATGCGGCTGTAAAGATGCTGTAAGAGTCTTAGTAATATAAAGCGACAATTCCTTTTTTTCGTTTTCTTTATTGTTTGAATTTGTGAATCATCATTGCAAGAGCTATGCACATTCCTGTCAGAGATTTTCAGTATACAGCTTATACCAGCTACAGATTAAGGTTTTAGTAAAATCTAGGGAATAAGATTTCAAAAGTAGTCAGAAAGAGGATATGATTTGAAGTGGAAAAGGAAGGGAAAAAACAGAGAAGAAACTAAGGTTGGTCTTATCTGTGTGAATGGTGATGTGAAAAAGATGGGCACAGTGGTTATGGGCGCAAAAGATGATGAAGCAGCAAGAAACCGAAAAGAAAAGAAGACGACAATGGGAAAGACACCCCTCCCCCAATCCTTTGCAGACCACCATTCAATTTTCAGTTTCACTCATAAACTTTGACTCAATGCAACTCGGATCCCAACTTAAAGTCTCTTAGGTTAGTTACACCACTAGTGAAACTGGTATAAATTTGGATAGAATAATAAATAAAAAGGCATGGATAACCTCAACATCTAAAACAAATGCAATTAAGAATTAATGGAGTTTTATTTTTTATATACATTCCCATATATATAAACACCGATTTTTCGTAGAGAATGGTATCAAACATTAAACTTCAAATTAGGGTTCAAGATGCACTGAGTAGAAGTTCATATGTATAAGTGAGACAGGAATGGTAGTTTATTGGGAGACATTGTAATTTACCTACACTAATGAAACTAATCCTTTCTCTTGGATCAAGCATGTCCTAACCTGAATATAAATAGTAAAAAGGCTATGTGAGAGATAAATTTATATTTGCAAAAAGGCTATACCAACTATAATATAGAATTGTGTGCAGGGAAACTCCACTTGCTTACAGAGCTTACCAGTGAAGACCATGGTTCCATTTCATTGAGAGCAGGTCCTTAAATAAGGCTCTCCCTGACGTTGAAAATGGAAAGTTAATCAAGAATTAACCCATTCAAAACAAAAATTAAAAGCTCTAGAAAGTAATTGTAAAGAAATTCAATTATATACAGCCAAGAACCACATTAACGCTAAAACTTGCTAACAAAGAAAATTGGAATCTGGAGGGGTCAAAATTTGGATATGCAATAAATTCACCCAACACAACCAAAAACATAGAGACAAAATCCAAACACAAAAACAATGATTCGCCAATTCCTCGAACAAAGCCCAAAATTTTCAACGTAAGCGAGAGAAATATCCAATTTCCACCAGCACAACACTTTCAATCTCTCTACCAAACAATGATTTGCCAATTCCTCAAAAGCCAGTAATTTTCATCTCAAATTTTGGTCTTGTTCTTTCAGGTCTTTTCTAGTTTAAAATATTGTAAAAGTACTCAAAATCCATTTCGTAACCACAAACTCCATCAAATTCTCCTCAAATCCAAAAACCCAATGCACCAAATCCTCAAAAAGCCACAATCGCAAGCCTCTCTTTTCTCTTCTCACTCAATGAATGGATCGATCAAGAAAAAGGGTAAAACATGAGAGACAAATTTTAAAAAAAATCCGTGTGAAAGAATCTCAACTTTCTCGGTAGCCAAATGGTCTTAGCGAGGATGAAAGAGTCAAAGAAAGTGAAAGTATAGATTAGTGGAAGAAATCCTAATCCGTAGAGATCGCCAACACAAAGAGACAATTGTAGGCAAAGATCTCTCACAGACTTGATCATGGCGTTGGGAGGAAGAAAAGGGGGAAGAGAGAAATAGAGAAGGAGAGAGATAGGAAAAGAAAAATAGAAGAAAATGAGGGAAGAGAGAAATATACGATGGAAAAGAAACCAAATTTCACTTACAAAAATTGCTGATGGAGAGGCTACAATCATTGGTGCTGCGTTGCGAGGGAGGGGCCAACCGTTGAGTGTAAACCCCCTAGCGAGAGAGAAGAAGACGCGGGACGAAGGGGAAACCGAATGGGGTTTGGGAATGATGGGGATGTACAGTCGTTCCCCAAATATGGGGATTTCCTGTACAGACCGTAAACACTAACCGTAAAATGGGGATTGGGATGGGGAGGGGTTTTTGTTCAAAACCCTATAATTTTTCCTAAATTATAGGGATAAAGGAGATATGCAGACCCGAATGGGAATGCTCTAAGAAGACCAAAACTGGGGCTATTTTTATTTTTCCCAAAAGAAAAGGAGAGGCAGAGAAAACTACCATGGCAGTGTTGAGGCTTAAAGACAAACATGTTTGTTGCAAAGTTCTGTGTTTCTATGCATTGAATTGATGCATGAGCATTTTTTGTTTTATGTTATGGAGTTTATTTTGACTATTGTGCTGTCTTTCTAGTGTCTCAATTCAAACCTAATATTGTGTCAGTTAGTCATCTGTGTTGGATCTTGTTTTATTGACTTTAGATGGATGTTTACCATTATAGTTCCCCAAGTGAGATTTACACCTTGTTGCAGGTGCGACGTGAGCCTGGTTTCATTTCAGATCATCCTCGGTTTCAAAGTCGTTCAGATCCACATATAGAAGTCAAGTCTACCTTTCATGCTGAAAAGAAACCCAAAGATGGTGTAAATAACAATGAAGCTGGTGAGCTGAAGAAACTTGACAGCTTTGGGAGATGGATGGATAAAGAAATTGGTGGAGATTGTGACGATTCCTTGATGGCTTCGGACTCTGGGAAGTACTGGAATACACTTGATGCTGATAATGATGATAAGGAAGTATCCAGCTTATCACATCATATGCATTTAGATACTGATATGCTGGGCCCTTCCCTTTCCCAAGAACAGCTATTTACTATCCATGATTTTTCACCAGATTGGACTTACTCTGGGGATACAACAGAGGATACTACGAAGGATTCATCAAAGGTGCGCATACTTTGGTTTGGGATGTTATTATTCCTGCATATTCTAAAAGTCACTTAGGCATTCTTGCTGCCTTTAGTCAATGCTAGAGAATCGGAAATATAAAATCATGCTTTTTTATTCTTCTTTTGTTCAGGTTTTAATTGTTGGTACATTTTTGGTAAGCAAGGAGATATCTAGCAAGATTAAGTGGGGATGTATGTTTGGTGAGATTGAGGTTTCTGCTGAAGTTCTGACTGATACTGTCATCAGATGTCATACACCTCAACATGCTCCTGGCCGTGTTCCATTCTATATCACCCGTAGTGATAGGTTAGCCTGCAGTGAGGTGAGGGAGTTTGAGTATCGTGAAAAGCCATCAGGAATTGGCTTTAAGGCAGTGAAAAGTGATTCAGAAGATGAAGTACGTTTTCAGATGCGCCTGGTGAAACTTTTAAATCTAGGCAGGGTGAGGAATAGATTTGATTGCTCAAATCAGGATTGTGATAAATGTAAGCTTAAGAGTATAATATATTCGATGAAAAGTGAAAGTGGAAATGATTTGGGAAGGGTTGAAGAGACTTCTACGAACTTAAATAGCAATTACATTATCCCTAGAGATGGATTGATACAATGTCTGTTGAAGGATAGTCTTTGTGAGTGGCTAATTTGGAAAGTACATGAAGGAGGTAAAGGACCACATGTCTTGGACGATGAAGGCCAAGGAGTTATACATTTGGCAGCTGCTCTTGGTTATGAATGGGCCATGGGGCCCATAGTTTCTGTTGGTGTCAGTCCCAATTTCAGAGATGCGCATGGAAGAACTGGGCTTCACTGGGCATCATATTTTGGGAGGTCAGATTGCTTTTTTAGATCCTCTTATGAGAATTTAATATACTGTCAACTCCTGATGAATAGAGTTTTGATTTCAAATGCTGGCATATGATTCATTTCCATTCTTCATCCAGCTATCTATTATATCAAATGAATAATCGATCTAATTATCAATATCGGATTTGATGTTTAAATTTATCAATAAAGTCATCCATTGTTGTCTAATGCCTTAGATTTTGTTTTTAAAGCCTTCAAAAATCAGTACTTAAAGTGGATCGTCAAATGCTGCATATGGTTTATTTCCTTTCTTCATCCAGCTGTCTATTATATTCAGGGAAAAAAAATCCAGCTGTCTATCATATCAAATGAATAATTGATCTAATTAATAATATCAAATTTAAAGTTGAAATTTATCAATATCGAATTTGATGTTATTAAAGCCTTCGAAAATCAGTTCTGAAAGTGGGTCCATTTAAAAAAAAAAAAATTCTCGGATAGGATTTTGTTTTCAAAACTGAATTGAATCGAGAAAATTGTGAATAAAATGTATGTAAGCGAGGGAAACTCCCTTATATTTTTACCCTTCCAATATATAAAGCTTGGTTTTGAGGTTAGCATGAATCTAGGATTGTTTATGTTTTAGTTGAATCTTTTATTTTAAACTTGTCAATTTATTAGTAGTGATTAAGTTACTGTTCTTTTTCTCCTTTCTGTAGAGAGGAAGCAGTCATTGCACTTCTTAGATTGGGTGCTGCACCAGGCGCTGTTGAGGACCCAACACCAGAATCTCCTGGAGGTAAAACAGCTGCTGATCTGGCATCTAGCAGAGGACATAAAGGGATTGCTGGATACCTGGCAGAAGCATATCTAACCAGTCACCTTTCTTCACTGACTGTCAACGAAAATGTAATGGACACTGTTGCTGCAAGTATTGCAGCTGAAAAGGCTATTGAAAATGCCGCACAAGTTGTCCCATTGGATGTGGCAGTAAAGGAGAACCACTCTCTGAGAGAATCTCTTGCTGCTGTTAGGAAGTCAGCTCATGCAGCCGCTCTAATACAAGCTGCATTCCGTGCTCGTTCTTTCAATCATAGACAATCATCTAAGAACTTCAATGATATTGCTGAAGCCAAACTTGACCTAGTTGCACTTGGCTCTTTGAACAAGGTCCGGAAAGTGGGCCACTTTGAGGAATATTTGCATTCTGCAGCTGTCAAGATCCAGCAAAGATATCGTGGTTGGAAGGGAAGAAAAGAGTTCTTGAAGATACGCACCCGCATTGTGAAAATTCAGGTACTCCTGTATATATGTAGTTTTCTTATGTTTTTTGCATCAAATTATCTTGTTTTCTAACCAGAATCCTTGAAGGAGATTTATTTTTTTAATTTATTTAGGTGTGTCTATTTTATACTCCCTGTCTACTTGAGATTGAATAAAATTATATTACTTATAAAAAAAAAAACAGAGAGAGCTTGCCAAATGCTAGGGTTTTGTCACATATCCTGTTTCATTCCTATTTGTGTTCACTGGTTAGAATGTTTTTGCCTGATCCATGTGATTTGGGCTCATTACACATTCAGGTAAAAGACATGTTGCATTTGCACCATCTCTGTAATTTCTTTTCATAAAAGAAAGAGTGTTCATTGGTTGCAATATGTGCTTTCTATAAACTTTCACAACATCACCGCCCCCCCCCCCCAAAAAAAAAAAAATTTCATTTATTCTGCTTAATGCTCTCAGGCTCATGTGAGGGGACATCAGGTTCGAAAGCAGTATAAAAAGGTTGTTTGGTCTGTTAGTATCGTCGAAAAGGCAATACTGCGTTGGAGGCGGAAAGGATCTGGTTTGCGGGGATTTCGAGTGGATAAAGTGATGGGAGATGTGGCATCAGAAACTGAGAAAACTGATGAGTATGAATTCTTGCGAATTGGCCGGAAACAAAAATTTGCTGGAGTTGAAAAGGCTCTAGCAAGAGTCAGGTCCATGGTTCGTTATCCAGAAGCACGTGATCAGTATATGAGGCTAGTTACCAAGTTTGGTAATCTAAAGGTATTTTTGCATTCTCTTAATTGCTTCTTCAATATTAGCTGTCATAAACTGTCTGCTTGCTAGTTATCGTCAATCTCTTAAGGTTCTGGTTGTTGCAACCAGATTCAGACTCAATTTCTTAAAAAGGAAAAAGAAAAGGTTATGATAGTTTCAGCAACAACTACTAGGTGTGACATGTTTTTCTTTTCACAGGAAGGTTCTTGGATATATTCTCGCATCTATGACATATTTCTTAAGTTAGTTTCTTAATTAATTGATCTGTTTTTAACATGATTGATTATTTTATAAATTTGTTATGGGTGTTGAATTCAACGTCCTTGTAACTCAACAGATGGGTGATGAAGGGAGCAGTGTGATGCTTCAAGCTGAAACTTCACAAAAGAGCAGAACAGAGGAAGATTTGCCTGCACGTACATCGGATCAGTGATCTACTTCTCTGTGCCAAATAGCGAGTAGAATTAAACTGCCTGAGCAGGTACTGGTCATACTATTTTTTACCTGTAAGTAGTGTCTTAACATATTTTACTCGTACTCTGGTGGAGAAAGAGGGGTGCATGGTGGAAGGTTGTAAATATCTTTTTCCCCTTTCTCTCTCTTTTCCTTTTTTCTCTCCCTTGGGACTGGTGGTAAAGTTTTACCTGGAATAGGGTTTAGGAAGCGGACGACTCTTAATGGGAACATGGGAATAGTTGAAATTGATGCAGTGACAACTAGTGGTTAGTGTTCATTTCTGTACATGTTATGCAAGGTCGAAAATGGTATTGTTGCTGATTTATACTCGTACTTCGGCCGGTATATATGTAGTTGAACTATCATTATGAGATCAAATTTGATTTAATTCTTTGATGGTGCCATCTTTGCTTTGTGATGAATATTAGCTTAAGTTTTTTTTAGCTATCTCATCTCATCTGATCATTACAACTTTCATAAATCCCCACACAAAATATATAGTAAACAATTCAACTTTTTCAAATTTCAAAATAACAATATTATTAAAAAATAATATTCTAACAATATTCTATTTAACTTTCATCTTAATACATATCATCTCAACTCATTATCCAAATGGCACCAAATTCTTTCTGACATCAATTCTTAGATGCTGCCATCTTTGCTTTGGCATTCTTGCATATGCCTTTATATCATTAATGTTCTTCATCTTTAGATTTTACTGTATTCATACTTATTGATGTGATATTTTTAAGGAAAAATATTTTAGCCATAAAGAAATTACACAAAAGTAAACATCTAACCTGATGTGGTACGTGAGATTGTAAAATTACTTTTATTATAAAATAAATCTAACAGATTTCATGAAATCATATCAATTTGTAAGTTTACTTTGTGTAATCTCTGTGTATATACCAGTTCTCATATTTAAGTGGTTGTATATTTAGGTGATAAACATACGATGCCAATTAGAATGTCTACCGCTCAAAGTTACAGTTAGTGTATTTTATTTCATTTTTAATGTTTAAATAAGTTACTACTAGTGCATTTTCAAAGGGGATTTATTTTATTGTGCAGAAATATTGTAAGCATGGTTTTCCTTCACCTCAGTGAGGGTTATTAATAATAAGCTAGACCTTGTTTAAAATAATAATAATAATAAAAAGATAGCTAATGAAACGAAAGATGGGAGACTATTTAAATGAAAAGTCACTTGAAGTATTAATATATCAATTAGTGTGATTGGGGGATGCAAAATAACAAAATCCAGGTGAAGAGCAACATTTCTTTTATTAAAAATAATAAAACCATGCACCAAGAATAGAATAGGTTGTTGCAGTTGTAGCATTGGTGTTTACAAAATGGGACCTACTAATGTCATAAACTTTATTTGAAAAATAGTTTGCTAAAGGAGTAAAGGATGAGGATTCAAATTTAAACGATCGGTAATGGGTCCAAATGGGCACCAAAACTATGAAAGACAAATCAAATTAGCACTATATATTTTGCAAGCAATTTGGCATGCTCTGTCCATGTGGATCATACACACCATGCATGCAAGAAGTTGATTAAGGCCTTGTTTGGATTTGGAAAGCATTTCATCTCATTTCATTTTATCATTATAACTTTCTTAAATTTTTACACAAAATATAATAAACAATTTAACTTTTGTAAATCTTAAAACAATAATAATATTAAAAATTAATATTCTAACAATATTTTATTCAACTTTCATCTTTCACCTAAAATCATCTTTTTTCATCTCTGAATCCAAATCACAAATTAACCTGAGAAGTCTTGGCATAGCTATAAAATTTTTGCTTTTTTTTTTTTTTTATTAGCATCAGATGTCCAGGAACAACGTCCGGACTAATCCTGGAGTGCACAGGTTCTTGGCAAGGAGTTTCCTGTAAGTGCACCTCAGGTAATTCAAATAGAAAATCTCTCAGTTCGATAACCCCTAAAAATTATTTGCAACCAAAGGGGATTTAAACCTTAGACCTAGGGAGCCCAATGACTTTACCACTTGAGCCAACCCTTAGGAGTTTTAATTAAGCATATATATGTATTCTCTTCAGGTGACCTTTTACAATTACAGGTAGAAATAAAAGAATCAGAAATTCTGATGATCCATTTAGAAGAGAGAGATCATAATAAAGATGAACAACTTTTCTTTCATTTTTGATAGTAGTACACATGAATGCTTTCGTCAATCCTTAGCTAATTTTATGCTATCCAGTTGGACATGCATGCAATTTAGGTCCCCCCAGATCATTCTAATAAATTAAGAAGGAATTGTAGGCTAGGCAGAAGTAGTACTCACAGTGATCGAGCACATGACGCATTTCCATCTTTGCTACTGGAAAGAATGCAAAACCCAAGCAAAGTTGTAGAGTCTCAATAGTTAAAAGTGATCATCTACAGATTAAGCTTAGAAAAAGAACAAAAGATAAAGATAAAGATTTCACATATCTTTTGCTCCCAACAAAAAAGATTAAAAAAGTATTTAATAACACATGATCATGGGCAAGACAAGATTATCATAAACTCATGCAGAGAAATGTCATTCCCAGAAGCAGCACAAGTGCTTGGAATAGAATCCTCGGAGCATGGCTCTGTCCTTCAGCTGTGATACTGCCTCCAGCTGTAACACAAACATCAATAACGGGGAGAGATTAACTCATCACATCAAGGAGCCCCCTAACCTTGAGGCCCGGCCCACAATAAAAAGAAAAAGAAATTATAGAAAAAAAAATAGATTTAAAAATTTTGCCTACAAATTATAAAATCAAACTTAAATGGTAAATTTTGGTTTTAAAAAAAAAAAAACCAGTAAATATAAAATTTCTTACCCAAAATGTACAAAATTTTCAAACAAGGGTGAAATTGGAATAGAATTGGCAAAATAATGATATACTACTCTTGAATATTTTCTAAAATATGATGTGTATTTTGAATTAAAAGAAGTATTTTGGGTAAGGGATAATACTCCATTTACAGAAAAATTAGATCCTTTTTCAAATTGTTATATTGCTTATATATATTATTAAGCAAAACAATAATATATAGTTGTTTTGCATCTAAAAAATTCTCTTTATTTTATATTTCAATATTATGATTATTTTTACATTAAAACCTCATGTACTTAGGCCACAAAACATTGAGCCGCCCTGCTCAAGCTGCAAAAAATGTCACATGCTATATTATCATTCTATTTTTATCCTACAGTGTTGATGTGTTATTGTCATGATCAAACCCTTTAAGATATTGTTTCAAAATTAAAAACCGAATTTAGTAGTCAATGAATAATGTCACATCAATCATCAATGTAATATGATTATAATAAATATATATATATATATATATGGAGAAAGATATCTATAAAACCTGCATAAAGATTGCAGAACTTAAAAAAGAAAAAAATTGTGCAAGGATATGCAAAAAGTTGAAGGGAGGCTTTACCACATTCTCTGGTAGAATTCCCGTAAGTTGAGCAAAGGCAGACCAAACCCTCAGTCTCAGTATCAAAACCACAAGTGCCACCAGACTTGGAGCAGCGTCCACATCCAGTGTCTGCAACAGTGAAGGAAAGCTTGATCCCGTACACCCAATCCAAAGGCCCTATTCCCTTCAAATTATCAGTGTCGATCACCGTTGTATAATGTGTGCAGTCCAATATATTCATGCTCATGTACCTCACTGTATCGTACCCCGTAAAACAACATGGCGGAGAGCTGTTCGTTAGCAGATGGAACACCCGGAAAGCATTGCAGGCGCCGTAGAGTTCGTCGCAGGAGTGGCCGGAGAAGTTGAAGCAGAGATTCTTGTAATGGTTAAGCACGGGAGAGTCGATGGAGCAATTGAGGAGGGCAAAGACGGTGTCCTGCGCCGGAGGCATTATGACGGACTGAATATCCGTCATAACAAAGTCGTGGTGGGGCTGCAGAATGGAGCAAGTAGACATTGCTGGGTCGTAGATCACCATTGTCTTCTTGTCGTAGTCAATGGACTCGACTTTGTAGATGCCGGAAGGTGTGGAGAAGAACAAGTCGTTGGTGCAGTTGAACATGTGCCTGAACTGCGGAGCGCCGCACCCATCGTCGAGGCCGAAGGGATATTTTATTGGGATGTTACCGCAGGAGGTGCGGCAGAGGGAGAGACTGGTGATAGTAGGAAGGGTTTGCAGTAGGAATATTGTTAAGATTGTGAGCTTGAAAATGGTGGGTAGTGCTGCTGTAGAGGACTGCATTTTTCTGTTATATTTTACTTAATTCTCATATTATATGGAGTCTTTTTCACTTCAAACAAGAGGTAGCAAAACGCTTTAACTCTTGAGTGTAGATGGAGGTTTCTAGTCATTGAAAAAGAAGGAAAAATGGGTGTTTGGGTCCAGAGTTTTACAGAAAAGTTAGACACATTCATCAGTAAACAGCAATCCGGAATCCACTCCATAATTTAAGACACTCTTTTGCCCGTTGGGTACAGGCTGGCGTTGGGATCCACAACTTTGAAAATTTGAGAAAAAGCGATGGTCTGAAGTACTATTGATTTGATTTCATCTCGCGGCGTGGGTTCCAGCTTCTGCATCGATATTCTCAATAGCTGGTATGTATCTCCCGTTCTTTAATTAATTAATTTGTTCCCATAATTACAAATTTACAAGCACTTTGACCGAATGACCCCTTTTAAGTACTGAACTTGTATCTAATGATGCTGAAGTAGCTGCAGCTCGCCCTGATCTGCTGGGTTCCCTGAGGGTTCTCTGATCTGTTGGATATGTCAACTTTGCAATATGTACCCAGGCTAGCTGCATGCAGAAGATCGAACATGCTTTGTAAGCAGAAAAACATTAGATAGAGTGAAGATCAATCGATCTTATGCTCTAAATTTGTATTGATCCATGGACTTCTTATTCTTTTTCCCTGTTCATGAAAAGCCATGCATGCATCATTATATATATATATATATATTGTAATTTTACGTTCAGTTGTAGAGTATGTAAGTGCCGCACAATCATTTTAAAAAATAGTGGACTCCAATATTAAAAAAAAATAGTTTATTTTCTATAGGTCTCATATTTATTTAATTTTCAAATGGATTGTACGGAATTTACGCACTTTATAATTACAAATATCATTTCTCATATATATATATATATAATAGAGAGAGATTTCATAGTGATCTCCAGATAGATTGCATATATATAGTATATACAAAGAAGGCATTGCTTGAGTGTGTTTGTTGTCTATTTATCCAACCATAAGACTGTACAAAAGATTTAGGAAAACGGCCTTTGCATGTGTATATAGTGATCTTTTGGCCATGCAGCCTTATAATGTACGTTACTAACGCACACGTACATATGAGACTAACAAATTCACATGATCTATTGATTAAATCCGGCTGTGATAATTAATTTATCTGATCACCAAACCAAACGTGATATATATTCATAATTAACCCTTTTAACCATACGTCTACCTTTATTATATATTCATTTACTTGATACCGAATAATATTTTGGAAATAAGTGAAAATAACACATATGAGAGAGAGAGAGAGAGAGGTAGGATTAGTTGTTTAAAAATTTCATTCTCAAGATGGCAGGTGCAAACAATCTCTTAATAGGGGATGTAGCTCAAATGGTAGAGCGCTCGCTTTGCATGCGAGAGGCACGGGGTTCGATCCCCCGCATCTCCATTTTGTAGTTTTTTTTTTTAATTTATAGTAGGTTAATTCTCTCATCTTTTCAACTTTACACCTCATTTTACTTTTCTTTGGAAAAGAAAAAAAAAAGTTTCCATTTGGTGCTTTCCTTCAAGGGTATGCAATGCCTTTTTCCCCTCTTTTTTCACTGTCCTAAGTTTGGACTACAGAGCATGCACAAAAAGGTCTTAAAAGATCTTGATATTCTGTAATGAAAAATGCTATAAACACAAATAGATTACATAAAAATAAAATCTAAAACTGATGTAATTTTTTAGATTTTCTTTACAATAAAATTAACTTTATAATATAATGTACTATATCTAGCCATGTCATTTGTAAATTTACTTTTATATAATCCATTTATGATTAAAGTATTTCTCTTTTACAATTAGCTTCAGTTATTTGGTTTTAAAAGTTTTGGTGTCAATAGGAACATTGGAGGGCTTACGAGCCTACAAACAGTTTGCCAATGTGAGAGATCAAGGCCAGAATATTAAACACGATCTGGATCATTGCCTGCCATCGACCCCAAAGTTCATAAAGTCCTGATTGTGTAATTTGGAAGTGATCCTGTCTTTGCATAGAGATCAAGTCTTAAACCACCCCATCAACCCAACAATAGAAGTTAGCTTTTGGTAGCAGATCTAATTCCAACAATGTTGGAACTTGACTCGTTGAATGTGGGACAAGTGTTACACATTCCATTGGTCCAATTCTAACAGAAAATTGGACCTAATCTTAATGCATTTTCAATCAAGGATGCAAGTACTTGATCTAATTTAGCCAAATATATGAACCCCAAAGGTTAAATATAACAAGAATCACAGTCATATCAAAATGAATTATATTCAATATGCCAACAACCACTCTGATAAATTCAATCGTTAAAACACTCAAAAAGATTTCTAGAAAATTTTCAGTATTTTCTATGAAATGCAAAAGGTTTTTTGTTGGTTCAAAATATGGTAGAAATACAGCTAATACACAACTAGTGCTGCTTTAACTACTATTGCTCAAACTTTGTGTATTACCAAAAAAAAAAATGTTTTGCTGACTATTGCTTTAACTTTAGTGTATTTTGAATTTAGAAAAAACTAATGTTTTATCATGGAGTTATAAAATGGTTGTGTGGATACTGGTTTTCTTCTTATTTTTTGAGTTTATTTAGGTTTTTTTTTTTTTTTTGTTAAATTAAAGTTTAAAAAAAATCATTTTTCTAAAAATATTGTGTGAAAATATTAAAATAATGAAAAATTGTATTGATTATTCTCTTGTTATTTTAGGATGAGACAGTAAATAATAATTTTATAAATATAATATAATAAATAATTTCTAATTAATTAATATTATATCATAAAATAACGAATACTCAAATGGGAATTAAAATAATGAGATAGATTAGTCTAAAATAATTCCACGACACTGGGCGTCACAAGGTAGTAAAACGCTTCCTACTACTCTACAACTAGGAGATTAGGAATCGAATCCCCTTCTTCCCTTAGGGTTTGCTACGCACCAAAATTCTTGTAGAAAACCCCCCCTCTCGTCTCTTGAATTTCTCCTTGTCGAGTTCAAGCGCGGCCCGCGGCCTGATTCAGCTCGTTATTTTCTGGTAATTTGCTTGGCTACTCAAGTTTCGCTTTTTCCTTTTTCATATATACCGGGCATGATAGCCATTTTGGTGTTCATGAGGGGGCGATAGGAGCATATATATCCGTAAATACAATCTTGAAAATTACACGGTCATCGCTATTATAGTTTATTTTTTAAAGATTTGAGTTTCCTCCTAAAACTGTTTGGTGAAAGTCCTCAACGAAAGTTTGTAATCCTTTTTGCTTGCAGAACTGCGTAGTTTGCTGCGTCGTAAAAATATGGATGTTGACGTAGATCATTACTGTATTCTTGGGCTACCCTCAGGTGAGGAAGGCGCCAAGCTTAGCGTGGATGAAATTAAAAGGGGATACAGATCAAAGGCTTTGGAGTTGCACCCGGATAAGAGGCCAGGTGATAAACAAGCCCTAAACGATTTTCAAAGGCTCCAGTCATCCTATGAGATTCTCAAGGATGAAAAGGCCAGGAAGTTGTTCGATGATCTTCTACGGGTTAAGCGCGAGCAGCGACGTCGCCAGTCGGAGCGGGATTCCAAACGGGATTCCAAGCGGCAGAAGATGGTTTCTGACCTTGAGGAAAGGGAACGGGCCGCTTTTGCTCCCGACCCTTCTGCAAAAGAGCGAGAAGAAGAGGAGAGAATTGCTAAGAAGTTGAGGGAAGAGATTGCGAGAATACGGGCAATGCATGCAAATAAAGGGGCAAATATGACATCGGCTACAAGTAGAGATTCAGCAGGAGTGAGGAAGGACGGTATAGGTACTGCTGGGGCCAGGATGGATAAGGAGAAGATGCTTAAAGTTTCATGGGAGAAGATTGGTGAAGATTACACAGCGGAGGGGTTGAAAGAGTTGTTTTCGAAGTTTGGTGAGGTGGAAGATGTTGTCATTAAGAGTTCCAAGAAAAAAGGATCAGCCCTTGTTGTGATGGCCAATAAAGATGCGGCGGTGAGTTTAATATAGTACTATATTTATCCTTTTTAGCTGGAGTGCTTCTTCTTCTATTTTTGGTGCTTTTGTAAGTACCAGTGTTTGGTTTCCTTTATGCTAGGTTGCTGCTACAGGAAGTGTGTGTGGTCATCTTTCTAATCCATTGCTAATTTTACCTCTGCAACCATCAATGGTGGCTGAGGCTCCAAGTGCTCCAAGATCTGCAGAACCTGATAGACTAACAAAACTGGTTGGGGCTGGTTATACTGCATTCGAAGATTCTGTCTTAACAAAACTCCAAAAGGTTTGGTCTTTGTTGTCGACCTTGATAATTTAATATTTGATATTTTCTTTAAACCCCATCGAAATCTATAATTAGCTTGATGGACTTCTCAAATATAATTTGTTTATTAGATTACAAATAGATTGAATTTTTGGATTGAAAGATTCTTTTATTGAGGTCAAAACTTGTTTCTTTCTCTTTATATATACTTCAGCATAGATAATATTGTTTGCATCTACTTGTATCTGTGTAATAACGTGTATTGTAGTCCAGTTTCATCTCTTCTTCCTACAATGGGGTTCTTTTGCTGAAGACCATTGCCATGTTTCTACTTGACTTACCATAGGACAAATGTAACTTGCTATTATAGTTTGCAGAAAACAATTGCGAAGACCTACCGAAACATGCAAGTTCTTTGCTACTTCTCTCATCTAATACCTGCTTTACTGGCATGATATTGTGATGTACATAACATGCTTTTCTCGATCTATATATAATTATACCAATAATGGCACCTGATGCTAATCATCTGGATATATTATTTGGTAGGACACATAATTTAATTTCTTTAATATTTTAGCAGTGGTGTGTGAAGAATCAAGATGCTGTGAAAAGTGTTGGGTCTTTTAAGCGCCATTCTATTTCATCCTTCATTTTTCTTCTTCTTACCTCGTTAGCTTTGGAGCAGGCTGCAAAAAACCAAAAATGACGTGCAAGGCATTGAAGGAAGAAGATCCTGTGGCAGATGAGGGAATGCATCTCATGGAGTTGATATCATTGCGTCACTACCTGAGATTGAATGTCCAAGGCACAGCATCCAGAAGATGCCATAGACTCATGCCATCAATCAGCTATCGACCTTCGAACCTTCGAGTCAGTACACATTTCAACGTCCAGAAACCATCCCCTCTATTATCCTAAAAGAACTGTCACCCCTGGAAACAGCAGAAGGCGCCAACTTATCTCATCGATCACATGTTACCAGTTCCCAACTTACTGTATACAATTCAAACTCATTTTTCATCAATGGCTTTCGTGATGAAAAATTAGGTATTGGAAAAGGTTATTTACTGTGATTAAGCAGAGTTGCTCTTTATGGGATTTGGGTTGGACAATAGGGCTTCTTCTGTGTATTCTCCTCCCCTTACTCATTTTAAACTTTGTAATATTTTGTCTAATTTTAAGTTTGAAACTTAAGGTACTGTTTGGATAGTAAGTTAAGATGAGATGAAATATTGTTTATTATATTTTGTTAGAATATTATTTTTTAATATTATTATTGTTTTGGAATTTAAAAAAATTAAATTATTTATTATATGTTGCGTGGAAATTTGAAAAAATTATAACAATATGATGAGATAAGATAAAACACTTTTACTATCCAAACAGAGGTACCAGTGTCTCTCACACACATGATGGTCTGGACTTCTTTTTCTTTTTCCTTTTTTATTTCAACCCTTGTTCGATGCCTTGATTCTGTGATTATTGGATGTGCCTTCAGTTATGTGAACATTTTAATTCCTTTTAAGACCAGAATGATCAAGCCTCAAACCTCAACTCTCAAATAACTGAAATTATATTTGGAAAATAATAAAAATGGATTGTTCTTATGTTTGTGGATCTTTAGGTCCCGTTTGGTTAAACAGATGAGATGAAATGTTTTAAATAGTAATAAATAAAATATTATTATAATATAATTTTGTAATATTAATTTTGTATTAGGATTTGAAAAAGTGAAATTGTTTATTATATTTTGTATGTAGATTTGAAAAAATTGTTATGATAAGTTGAGATGAGATGAGATGAATTTTTTAGTTTTGTGTAAACAAACAAGGCCCTAGTCGTTAGTGGGTGAAATTATTTGCAATTTTCCAATTCTCTTATAAAAAAGTTTTGTGAAAGTGGTGTCCATTGAAAATAGTTTCAAATGAATATTTTTGTGAAAGATCTCCTTTTAGATTTTGTGAAAAATGGTTTTGATTTTTGTGTATTTTTTCTCCGAAAACTGAACAAATTATCAATAGTGTTAGAAACCAAGTTCAAATTGTATTGTATGACCACATTTAGCCATCAATGGTGATTTTAGGTACACTTACCCCCCAATGGTGATTTTAGGTACACCTAACCTCCTTTGTACTCTTTACCATTGGATTGATGACAAGTGTAACAATCATAACATTCTTTGTACCAAGAGATCCCTATAAATAGAGGGAGTCCTCATTTGTGTAAGGCACCAAGAAATAAGAGAAAACAAAGTTCTCTAAACATTTCTCTCATATTCAAGATCTCTCTCTCTTTTGCTCTCTCTCTTTTCATTAGTTTTATAACACGTTATCAGCACGAAGTCTCTGACGGTTTTGAAGCTAGTAGTCTTCTACTTCAAGTAAGTTTTTCAATATATTATTTGTAATTCTCAATATGAATATGAAATGTTATATTACTTGATGAAACTCTATGTTTATTCTCATAATTTTGTGAATGTATTTCTTAATATAAACATACTTATGTTCCTGATTTATATATGTAGAAAATGTCAAATCTTACGAAATTGGAATTCGTTGCTCTTGACATTTCTGGAAAAAATTATTTATCTTGGATCCTTGATGCTGAGATCCATCTAGATGCGATGAACCTGGGAGATACAATTAAAGAAGGAAATCAAGGGTCCCGGCAGGACCGTGCTAAGGCAATGATTTTCCTTAGGCACCATCTTCATGAAGAATTAAAAACTGAGTATCTCACGGTGAAAGATCCCCTTATTTTGTGGAATGATTTAAGGGAGAGATATGAGCACCAGAAAACTGTAATCCTCCCAAAAGCTCGTCATGATTGGATGCACCTGAGGTTGCAAGATTTCAAGAGTGTTAGTGAGTATAACTCTGCACTCTTTAAAATTAGCTCAGTATTGAAATTATGTGGTGAAAAAGTCACTGATGATGACTTGTTAGAGAAGACATATACTACTTTTCATGCCTCGAATGTGCTCCTGCAGCAGCAGTATCGAGAGCGAAAGTTCAAAAAATATTCTGAACTTATATCTTGTCTTCTAGTAGCTGAGCAAAATAATGAGCTTTTGTTAAGAAATCATCAGTCACGTCCTACTGGTTCTGTATCATTCCCTAAAGTGAATGGTACTAGATTTACACCATTCCCAGAAGCAAATGGTGCATTTTTTCAAAGAAACTAAGGGCGTGGACATGGTAGAAAAAATTATAGAAGTTGAGGTCCTAGAAACGACCATACTAAAAGGGATAATAGTAGATCTNGTGCAATGATGCAGACGAGAACTGGCAGTCTGGCAGGGCTATCAAATACGTCTACTAATCTATTAAAAAATAAAATGTTAGTTTACTATATAGAAAAAAATTATTAATCTACTAAATAAATAAAAGTATTAATCTATAAAAATATTAATCTATTAAATAAATAAATAAATAAATAATATTATGAAATTTTTTACAGACTTAAGTAATCAGGGATTAGAAAAGAAAAAAATAAATTAGAAGAATCAAAAAAGCATATTGAGACAAATTAAAGCCTTATAGGGGCCAACTTCCATTTGACTATTTGACTATTAGTCTATCTCTAGACTCTCGAGATTTTCATCAATTTATTATCTGGAAGCTTCAAAAACTAAAAGGCCTAACTTTTTAACTTTTTAGTGTGAAAATGCAATAAAGAAACTTTGTGAGACATCGAGAGCGAGAGTGACTGAGAGAGAGGTCAGGTTGCGATTCTTGCGAACTTGCGAGAGAGAGAGAGAGAGAGAGAGAGAGAGTCAGAGAGAGATGCGATCATGCGCGAGGAGGTGAGAAACTGGAAATGGTCTGTTGGCAGTCGCTGGGTCGCACCTCACAGTCAAGCAGCAGCAGCGTAGGTAAAATCTTCTGCTTCCTTTCTTCTTCGTTTTGACATTGAAAAATGGAAAAAATAAAATGTAAAGGATGAGATGTGTTTTGATATTGGAAAATGGAGAAAACAAAAGTGAAGGATGAGATGTGAAAATACGGTGTTCTGCTATGTGAGAAGAAAACGTAGTTTGTAAAAGGATGTTTAGTAGATTGCCATAAGCCGATTGAAATGCTTTAGAAAATGTAAAGGAGTTAGAAATGCTAATTTTTTTAAAATTTTATTTATAATAAAAATATGTATTTTATTTTATATGAGATGTGTTTTATTTATTTCATCTTTATATTAGATTAAATTTTATGGAGAGGTCAAAATAATATTAAGAGGGGGGGCCAACACATGATAAATTAATATTATTTTATTAAATTAAAAAAAATTAACATAGATATTTTTTTTTTCAAATTTCTTAGGGGGGCCATGGCCACCCCACCTCAAAGTGGCTCCGCCACTGCTCATCAATTTATTATCTGGAAGTTTCAAAAACTAAAAGACCTAACATTTTAACTTTTTAGTGTGAAAATGCAATAAAGAGACTTTGTGAGACGCCGAGAGCGAGAGCGACTGAGAGAGAGGTCAGGTTGCGATTCTTGCAAACTTGCGAGAGAGAGAGAGAGAGTTTGAGAGAGATGCGGTCATGCGCGAGGAGGTGAGAAACTGGAAATGGTCTGTCGGCAATCGCCAAGTCGCACCTCACAGTCGAGCAGTAGAGCAGCGCAGGTAAAATCTTCTGCTTCATTTCTTTTTCGTTTTGACGTTGAAAAATGAAGAAAATAAAATGTGAAGGATGAGATGTGTTTTGATGTTAGAAAATGGAGAAAACAAAAGTGAAGGATGAGATGTGAAATACGGTGTTATGCCGTGTGAGAATGAAATGTAGTTTGTAAAAGGATGTCTGGCAGATTGCCATATGCCAATTGAAATGCTTTTGAAAATGTAAAAGGGCTAGAAATGCTACCAGTTATAGTTATAAATTTTTTTAAAAATTTTATTTATAATAAAAATATGTATTTTATTTTATATAAGATGTGTTTTATTTATTTCATCTTTATATTAGATTAAATTTTATGAAGAGGTCAAAATAATATTTAAAGGGGAGGCCAACACATGATAAATTAATATTATTTTATTAAATTAAAAAAATTAACATAAATATTTTTTTTTTCAAATTTCATAGCCCCCCCGCCCCAACGTGGCTCCGCCACTGATAAGCTTGTTAACTAGCTAGAAGCAATATGCATGTACGTATATATGTATGAACTATGGAATATTGGTGATTTCTTTTTGTTTTTTGGTTATTTCTTTTTGTTTTTGGTGATTTCAGGATGGTAGGTTATACAAAATCAAAACATCTTATCTCATATAATCATTATAACTTTTTCAAATTCTCACATAAAATATAATAAACAATTCAACTTGTTTAAATCATAAAACAAAATTAATATTAAAAAATTATATTATAACAATATTTTATTCAATTTTCAACAAAACATCTTATCTTATCTCATCTTAATTATATAACTAAACAAGGCTTTTCAACCGAAATTAACTTATACATATTTTGTTTATAAATTTCAGTTATCCTACTCTCTGCAAGAATTAGGATTGTAATGTTAAAATTATAAAACCTTCGACAAGCTTATATCTTCGTTCTTCTTTCTTAATTTATTGCCCAGATGACTAACACAAAAAGGGGATGAATTGAATTGTATTTTAAAAAAATAACAATTAAAAATTAAATATACAATATAAAATATAAACAAAATACGAAACAAAAATAAATATAAACAGTAAGGGTAAGAGAGAAGCAAACTCAGTATTTTAATGAGGTTCGATCCCATTGCTTACGTTCTCGCCTCAAGTTACCCCTTGAAGATCCCCGAATTCACTAGTCAACCTCTTTCAGGTGGAGATAGAAATCTATTACACTTTTGAACAACACCGCTACAAAGGATCTGTATAGAACACCATCTACACTTGCAATCACCTTACACGTGGTGATTCAATTATTCCGCGTGTAGAACACTTTCTACACGCACAAGGGTTATACACACTCTTTTACTGATACAAGAGCTGATAGTGGGTAGGTTATCATAAAACACTTCTCAATGAGTGAAATAAAAACAATACAGCGCAAACTATATTTCTTAAAATGAACAAGGGTTAAGGCTCAATGCTTAGAGAAGAGAGAATAAAAGTTTTGAATGAATATTGTATGCTCTTGCTGTTGTGAATGTGAAGCTCTCAAATAATCTATTTATAGGCATATGAGACTCCATATTCAAATTTAAAAAGATTCACATATCAAAGACAACATCATTCACTTTTCAAAAATTTCAAACCTAATTTTTTTTACTTTTTACATATGACAAAAGGAGCACACTTTACTTTTTAAAAATTTCAAACCTAATCTTTTTACTTTTTGCATATGACAAAAGGAGCACACTTTACTTTTCAAAATTTTCAAACAAAATCATCTACCTTTTACATAAGTCAAAAAAATCATAAATCATTTCTGAAAATATTTAAATAAAGCATGCATATGTGAAAAATGACAATCAATCATCTTTAATATTTTCAAAATTCAAACATTTAATCATGTCATGTACATGTGAAAGATGACAATCAATCATTTTTCAAAATTTTCAAATTTAATTTTCAAAATATTCGTACACGTATGGAAAATATATTTTAATGCTTTATGATAAAATATTAATTTTGAGTCTTAATCCTAATTTTGAATTTTTAAGATATTTACAACATTATTCTATGACTTTAATGTGAACTTGTTCCCTTCTTGCTCATGCTTGGTTCCTTGATGTGCTTGACTCTATTGTGTGGACAATTTGAGCTTGAGATTCCTTTATTTTTTGAATTCATTTGTTATTATTAAAATCTATATTAGAATCTATATGTAGATTTATAATTATACGAAATTTGAAACATTGAAATCAACATAATTATTAATTTGCAACCAAGTTTTCTGAGTTATTAGGACAAATAAAAGAGGAAAAAATAATGAATTCGTCCTAAGTCTTGACGGAAAGAAGAACAATAATTTTCATAGATTAATTCACCAGAATTCTCCCCTAGTTTGTTAACTTACTAAGGTTCTCTTTTTTGGATCCTTTCTCCCTTTCTCGATAAAACAAATACAAACCTAACTTGTGCTCAACAGGAGAAGATTTGGAATCTTGAAGGCCATCTACGCAAAACTAACACGTGTCACCTTTTCCGATACAAATTGTCTGAATTATACATTCGGTCAATAAGATCGAGTTCATGAATATATAGTTTAATCACATCTTAGTGTCTCTTGAAAACCAGCAATTGTGATGTAGGTAAAGTTGTCCCTTTGAGGATTATAGCTGGAGAAATGTCTTGTCCCCGTTGTCTACGAGTCACGGACCGTCGGGCTTTTTTGCAAAACAAGGAAAGATTTTGTACATGTCACGTAAAATGCCCAAGTTAATTTCAACAAGTAGCTAGCTAGCTAGGTCCAATGTAGCACGTTAGCTATTTAACTGGCCAATTATGTAAGGCTACGTATTAATGAAGGGATCCAAGAAAAATCTACCTCTTTGAGGCCGACCAATTATATTTTGTGAAGTGTCATCGAATATTGCTTAACCCATGATCTTTAAGTATGGAGCGATGTGAGACGTTCTAATTAGTCTTATTTATCAAGAAAATAAAGGAAATTAATTAAATAATTGGCATACAGAAATCAATTATGAGATAGGAGTTCTAGATACCTAATTATTAATCAAATACATGATAATTATGGCTTAAAAGCAAGTAAAAGTACAAATATATATTTATAATGCATACCTTCATTATTGTCAATGGAGTAAATGTTGGTGTAGTCAACAGAGATAGCTAGCTCTCGCACGTACGTAAGCATGTCACTCTTCCAAGATCCAAAATTAGAAGACCCCGTCAAACATTCTTAATCTATAAATATTTACTTCTTTTCCTTATCAGCCCCCTAGACCTTCAAAGCTCAAGAGCTTAAAAAAACTTGAGAGAGAGATGTTTCATTTCTTAAGATCAATGTCTCGGACAGTTCATGAAGAAGTGCATCATGATGATCAGGTGCGTGAGGAGGATAACATTGGTGATGGTGGGGCATGCACGTCTCTAACAGTGTGGAGGAAGTCACTTCTGATGAGCTGTAATGGATTTACTGTTATCGATTCTAATGGAAATTTGGTCTACCGGGTTGAAAATTACAGGGGACGTCGTCCCCAAGAAGTAACTCTTATGGATGGCACCGGAAAATCCATTCTCACGATGTGCCGTCGGAAGGTGAATATCATCTTTAATCTCTCATTTGATGTTTCTCGCAATATATTTAGTTCCACAAGTAAGACAGAGCCCAAGATAGAATAATCGTTGTAAAGTGGCGATTAATTCAATATCATTTTCTCTAAATATTGAAAGAATATTATTGATCTTGATTATGATTAATGGCAGGGGCTTAGGCTAGTAGATAGCTGGCTTGTGTATGAGGGGGAGGCAGCTAGTGACCATTGTGGAACAGGTAAATCGTTAAAGATGCCCGTTTGCTCCCTGAGAAAGCACGTCAACATTTTACATGCCAATCGAAACGTGCTTGCATATGCATCTCTTGGGACCCCAGATAGAAGATATAGTTACGTGATTGAAGGTTCGTACGCCCATAGATCATGCAAAGTGTTTGATGAACAGTCAAGGAGGGTTATGGCAGAGATCAAGAGGAAGGAAGCCATTAAAGGAGGGGTGTCTTTTGGGCTTGAGGTTTTTCTTCTGGTGGTGCAGCCAGGCTTTGATCGCGGACTTGCTATGGCTTTGGTTTTGCTTTTAGATCAAATGTTTTCCTAGATCCTAGATTATTCATTAGGTGTAACATTGGACAAAAAACATGTCTTTTGCATAAATAAAAACAAGTATTAGTCAGTTGCCGATCGAATCGTTGAAGCCAGATGAGATGAATATTGCTATATATGTAATGTCATGACTGAGTTCTCAAGAGGTCATGACAATATTATTGCTGGTAGCAAACGTTTCGGAAAACACAATGAAAATGCGAATTAAACCTAGGCAAACTAATGGAATTTCCGATATTGGAAAGGACAAAAAGAAAATCAATTGCTCGCTGTATACATATATGTCTATTTATCAATTGCTGAGCAAAAGTGTTGTGGTGATAATACGATGACGATCGATCCCCGACCAAATTAGATTTTCAAAAATGGAGATGCGGGGTATCGATCCCCGTACCTCTCGCATGCTAAGCGAGCGCTCTACCATCTGAGCTACATCCCCAACATGCTCTTTGGGATTATTTCATTATATATAACATAAAAAAATGGAGAAGGGATATAAAGAGTTGAGGCACGGTCGTGTTACTTCTTTATTTTAATGCCCTAAACTTATTCCACAATGGATTCTCTTTTACTCTTTTATGTTAATTATTTTAATAAACTACATAGCATCACATTGTAGGGCTACATTAGTCTTTTTATATTTCTCTTAAAATCTATAGAAAACACTGTTCATAAAATGCGTGTTGCTCATAATAGCTTAGAAAGTCTATTCTACCCAAAAAACTATTGTCTTGAGCAAACAAAACTAATTTTGCAAGCATTCTAATAGTTCCGTCTTGGCAGGTTGACGAAGGAACAAATGATAGAAGGGGCGATCAAAGCATTTGAGAGATCAGGAACGTAAATTTCTATTGCCTCGTGAAATGCTCTACAGAAGGCAAAGAATTCCCCTGCCGTGTGTACAAATTTAGAACTACTACAACACTGGAAACACCCCACTCTCTCCCAATTCACCCTTACCACAATTCCATTCCAGCTAGAGCGTGAGCGTGAATCCCTACAACAATTCCTTTCCACCTAGCATCATAATATATACATACAAATGGTTTGGCCATTGACGAAGCATTAACTGACAAATCACAGCAATTGTCACAAGGAAAGCAGCATCGATCATTCAAGGCCGTCGCGTCCTCTGTTCCAATCCATGGGCAACAATTTTCTTACCTTCTGAAGACTGTTGCAATCCTTGTCCAAAACCCTTGTAGGTGGGGGCATTGTGCATGATTGTTTTAAAATGCTGACAGTTGAATGCTTAGGTTCTGCAATCGTGTCCTTAGTTGATTTGCCTGGCGATGATCGGCTTGACCTGGGAGTTGACCAACTTAATGGTCCTTTCCTAAGACAATTGGAATGATCTAGATCCTTACTGCTCTCAATCATGGACAGCTTAGGCTTTTTTGAGGACATAAGAGGGTCCACGTTTCTTACCAGATTGTTAGATGCGAACAAAGGAATCGATGTTGCAAATGTTTCTTCGTGTTTACCATTTGATTTCAGCTTGCGAGCTCTCATGGCCTTTTGTGGAGGCTTCTTTGGCCACCTTATCATTCCATCTGGATTTTGCTTGACTGAGTGATTAGCAATGTCGTATAGAGTTTGTGCAGCAGCTATTAATCTTGGACATTGCCCTGCTATCAAAGCAAAAAGCACATTATAAAGCAGACAAAAGAACATAACTTGGATTTTTTTTTTTTAATGACCTAGAATCTCAAGAAGATAGAGCCGAGAGTAAATCCTGAAAACATGACTACCGCTGTTAGAATTGTGTATCATGTAATCCAGGGAACTCCTAGTGCGAATCAAACTCAGGAAATCCTAAACCCATTATTTGACCACTAGGCTGCACCTTGATGGGTAGAACATAGCTTAGATATCAAATGCAATTAATATCACGCATTTCTTAACAGAGCACATGACAGTGATGTTACAGCACAAAGGTGTGCCCTAACTATGCAGCTCCAAACATGACCCATATCCCATCTAGTCATAAAGATACGTTTTTGAATCTTAGTAACACATTTCATGCAGCACACATCACTATGGTGGGTTTAATAAGAGGAACCAAGCCAGATATACGCCTGCTAGATCTCTAATGAGAAAGTGTTTGCCAAACAAAAGTGACCATCACAGAAGTAGTTGGAGGAAATATGTCAAATGACATCACATCCATCATTCTCCTCCTTTTCCTCATATATTTCCGTTCACCTGTTTCCTTCAAACCAGGTATGCATCCCCTCACTCCAACTCTTCTAAGACAACAAAAGAAAAAGAAAAAAAAAAGGACCGTTCAAAACACACACATGACACACCCACCCAAAAAACAGACAGTTATATGAACATGCAAAGCAGCTTGCATATTTGTAACCAACAGAATAACAAAAAAGGTACTATAATGGGCGTCATACCATTTCCTTGATAATTCACTTGGCCTCCAGGATCTGCATTTTCATGAGAAGTAAATATCCCAAATGAAACCAGAAATCAACAACAAATTATAAATGGTGAAGGCAGACGAAAGGAAGAATCTCGAATAAACTTGTGAGATTCTTACCTCGAAATATGTGAGAAGCTTTTGAATATGTTGCAGAAGATAACGAATCCCGGTCACTCCAAGGAAGTCTAACAGATGTCAATGGGGAAATTTTCTTTTCTGAACTCAGTCCTGGAGGAACCAGGCTCTGGTCATAAGTTAGTGACTCTATGCTTGCAAGAAAATCGGTGGTAGTCCTTGTAAAGCTGGAAACATTCCCTATCATTACCCATCTACCTTGGCATGTGCTCCTAGTTGTAGCCGATTTAATAGCATCAGAATTATTTCTACAATGCCCACTAAACGTATGTGACCATGGAAAAGGTGGCAAGCTGACCCTGCGAGACATTTGCTTGCCTGGTCGTATATCAGAAGTATTCCTTAAAGAACACTTGGCCGCATCAAGGAGCACAGACTCCAAATCCTTGGGTTCAGCAAGCACCAAGTTTTTTAAAATATCTTTAGGTTGATACAATGGCAAATCAAGCGGATTAGCAAGCATATCAGGCTTGCTATAAGAGTCCTGTATGGAGGAACAAGATAAATACATTATTTATTGTAGCCCTCCAACCTTTTTTTTTTTTTTTGAAATGAGCCCTCCAACCTTATTTATCAACCAAAAAAAGTTATTAATCTTCCTTATTTATATGGACAATGGAGTTGGAGCAGCATTCATGCGGCACATGTACTATGGGGGTTGCAGCATTCCTGTTGCAAGTGAACTATTTCGATGCAGCATTGATGTTATAAATATGGATGTGGGTGACATATCAAATAAAGAAAGCATATGTATTTGTGTCTCCAAGACTCTCAACCAGCTGTCGCGCCTTCCTCTTAACAGCAGATCTGGTCTAAGTGGTCTTTAAAATGTATCTTTTCTTATTGGAAAAAATATATTTCTATGAATTCTGATAATTATAGTGAATAGTCATGTCAGGTAATTTTCCAACAATTTTTTCCAGATTTCCATTGTTTGTTGGCTTGATTCCTTAATATCAAAGCAAATCAAAGGTTCAAGAGTTGCTATTCAATAAGAAGATTTTGCAATGAATTTCAAGTGAAAAATCAACGTTCTGACGTTTGTCCATTGAGACTGTCGAAAAAAAAAACTTCTGAAGATGTTATCCAGGCTCAGAATGGCAAGCATCCTAAATTCTCCAGTAAAACTAACCTTGTTACATGTAGACAGATCAGGTGTGCAGGACTCTCCTTTATTGCCAGAAACAGAGCTCAATATGCATGTAGATATTTTCTTGTTGGAGAAGCTATCTACATCTGCAATATCTTGGGACTGGACAGGCCTGGAGAGCTGCAAGACCGAGAAAGCTTTTCTAACTGAATGCAAAATATCTTCACTCATGTTTTCTGCTTTCTTCCCTTTGTCTTTAACTAAACTGGAACACTTGTAAGTGCCATCAAGTAGATCGTTCAAAGCCAGCTCATCCACAAGCTTCGTGATGTCATTAGTATCTAACTTCAGACCATATAACCCTGATGATAATTCTCATTATTTGTGAATGAAATTCATAGGAGCTTAATTTTTTTTTATAAGTTTCATAGGAGCTTACATTTAGTAAATAAAAAGGGCAAAAAAAAAAAAAAGAAACACTGCTCAGGTAATATTGTAGCCTCCTCATCAATCAATACAGAATCAGAAAAAAACTGTTGATATAGGATGGTGACGGAACAGAGTCATTGAGATAGTAACAGACAACTCAACTAAGCCTTAATCCCAACTAACTGTAGTCAATTTAATGAAGCTACTATACACTCAGCTATACTTAATTGTCATGTCCCCAATTATATCTGTAACAATCACATCATCCCTTATAACTTCAGTCATTCTGGCTCTCTTTTTGTATGTTTATTCATTTTATGTTTATGTAAGACCTCAATAAATTCCTTGTTTTACTGATAAAAAAATGTTTACACAAGGCATCCGTTGTACACACCCACACCCCCATCTCCAACGATTGCTTGTCATTTCATCCTCAATTGATATTGCCCCAACCTTCTGAAATATTAACTTCATTCCTTATCTAAATTTCCCGATTTTACAATAGACATGTAAAAGTTACAGATATGAATAAACATATTGATATGTATCGCAGTTAGCACTTACAGCTTGTTCTTTTGTTTATTAAATTCAGAAAGATCAAATAAATAAACCCTCTTCAAAGAGACAAAAACTTCAAATTACAAAAGTGAACTTCAAAATTTTTTTGATCAGTAAAACAAGGACTTTATTAAGAGAAGTGCTATAGACACAAAGGGATTACACAAAAGTAAACCACAAACTAACGTGTCTTCATGTGATCCACTAAATCCACTTTACCATAAAAGTAACTTTACAATCTGATGTACCGAATCAAGTCACGTTAGTTTGTGAATTTACTTTTGTGTAATCACTTTGTGGCAAAAAGTATTTCTCTTTTATTAATATAGGAGAAGCCAAGTACATGGAGGAGGGGGGGAGGGGAGGGGGGAAGAAAAAAGAAAAGTGAACTTCAAATTATAATGTAGAACTATTTTATTTGACAATGTCATACCAAAAAAGTTGTTTCCTCCAGAAGCTGAGCTGAAGTTCAACAACCCCGCCTTCATAGAAAAAGAATCATATTTGATCTTTGCAGGAACTTTTAAACCTCTCTTATCGCTTCGCTTGTTGAAGTTGTTCTTTTGTGTCAACAATGGAGTATTTTCTACAATGTATTTTAGGGAAAAAAAAAATGAAAAGAGGAAATGCGTATCAGTCCAGCTCTCATAAGCTGCAATGTGAACCCAAACATCTAATCAAGTGAAAAGGGCATATCAATATCATATCATTTCTATTTATGATATGAATATCAGATCATAATATTTTTCTAGATCACACCCGGAAAATGAAATCACTGAATTAACTAATCACTCTGTCATAGCAGATGAGTGATAAAGGTAATTTATAAACCATGTTTTAAATTCAAAGGCAAACATAGATAAAATAAAAAAGCAAGCATCCAAGCTGGAATATCACTGGGGTTGAGGCCAGTGGCAAGAATGGTAAATATTAGCGATATAACACACCTGGCGTGCATATCAAATAACAAAAAATTGATCCAAAACCCTTTTGACCAGCAGTGGGAGTACTATTCACACCAATCAATATTGCCAAAAAAAGGTAGCCCAATATGAATGATTCCGAATGTTTTGCCCACATCTTAACGAGAAAATTTTCATATTTCAATTGCTTTAATTATTGACATAAGAAATTTTAAAATTTTTGTTAATTCAGGCATCAAAGACATGTCAAAATAGATCAAAACATAGTGTTGAAGTGGATCTTCCTCTGCATTACTTCGAGTTTCTACCTTTAGCTATCCAAGATTTTTTCTCTCTCCAAAGAATTTGGTAAAAAGTGGAAGTTGTGGATGAAACGGCGGAAACGCTTAAATTAGTGTAAAGTTAAATTTTGACCTAGAAATGATGGTTGTTTTTAAATTTTTAAGAGGGCTATTTTATAACCATCTTGGATCACATAACATGTGCATGTGCATGTAGGAATATCCATGCATCGCATAAGGAAATTGGCATGATTTGGACAATATTTTTTTTTCCTTTTTATTTATAGGTTATGCAAAATGTGGAAATAAGCACATATTAAAGGGCATATAAACATTTTCTTCTTATGGAACCCAAGATGGCATGTTGCACAACTAAGCAACTTTTTAGGAAAAAATAATAATTTTTAGTAAACAGAGTTTGAAGCTGATAGACAACCATTTATGTCTAATAATCAACACATTATAGCAGAAAACTGTATTACCTGGAGATATGCGCCTTGTAGGAAACGGCCCAAGCTTATCAGTAATATCTATTTTGTCCTCAACGCCAGCCAGACTCATAGAATCATCCATTTGAGCCAGCCGTGGCCTCTTTGAACACGCACCACCACTTCTTGATGCCTTTGTTGCTTTCCGTTGTAACTGTACACTATCAGACCTAGGATTCTGTAAACGACGATTTTTGCCCATACCATAAATGTGCTCAGACACATCTTCACCTTGAAAAGTGGGCAGCTGACTAGAGAGCGTACACATTTCCGTATCTGGAACCTTATCACAGCAGGCAGACTCTGAAGCCACGACAAAAAGTAACATCCGAATAATACGTTATATGGTGCATAATATATATTTTTTTTTTTATTGGCACCGGGTGCCCAGAACAACGTCCCAAATAATCCCGGGGGTGCACAGGCCCTCGGCAAGGAGTTTCCCACAAGTACACCTTGGGTAATTAAAGGAGAAAATTCTCCAATCTGATGACCCATAGAGATTGTTTGCACCTCGAGTAATATATGGTGCATAATATCAAGCAATAAAGTAATAAAATATAGACAAAAAAGGAATGAATTATGAATATAAATGTGAATAAACAGTAATTATGTCAACATTTAAAGCATGGAGACAACATGTTTTCTTTTTTAGCTTGAAAAGGGATTAAGCTCCTAGAGGCGATAGTGGGAAAGGGAATATGTATATTTTTTCTTTTTACCTTTGACATCCATCATTCAGATTTACTAAAATCGAAGTAGTGTTCATTCCTACAACATTTTTTGTTTCTTTATTTCGTTTAAATGTATCTTATTTTGAAATTTTTGGGGGTATAAAAGGAATAATGAATCTCCCGGTTGCGATCAAGCAGACTTGTTTTGCAATCCATGTCGTCAAAGTCCCTTCAGGTTGCTGCGAGTAGTCATGGCCTTATAAGATGGAGCCATGTTCTCAAGATAATACAAGAAATAGACATAGAAACTGATAGTAGCTTAACCGTTCAAACGCTTTATAATAGCGTTCAGGATTCCTGGGACTAATTTAGTGGATGACGCGTGGAGCTCCAACACCTTAGCCTAACTTCTAAAAAAACCGTCTGGGCGTTCACTCCTCCATTATCTAGCCTCAAACTAAATTTCTTCCGCTTTTAACAATGATTTCTCATCAAGACACCAATATGTAGTTCCATACAAAAATTTACCGATCCAATACCCTTATCCCCGTGTAATTCCCAGAATAAGTAAGCGAAATAACTGAAGTAATAGGAATAATGCATAAAAATTAGAGCCAAATTAATCTCTTCTTCAGTACATTTACCATTATTTTGACCAATGTTTCCCCGATAACCCTATATAGCGTCGAATTTTGCTAAACCAAAGCCAACATCCAGGAAAGCCTGTGCTGAAACAAGAAAAAAAACTTACCTTTCTTTCTGAGAACAGAGCTGCACCGGGCGATCGGAGGGCTTACGAGAACCGGAACACCACCTTGTTCACGAGCCTCAGCTTCCTTGACGGTAACCCCAGCTCTAACAAAACCGTCCGACCCCATGAGCTTCGGCACCGCCACGTCCATAGGAAACGGTAATTCCAACGCATCCATCAACGAACAGGAACCCAATCCAACAACAGACACCCAATTTACAAGAACCGACTAGCATCACCTACGATCCGGGACATTTCGGTACGGATCATAAATAAGCAACAAGGGACCTTCTCTGCGTGGCCGAGTCGAAATTTCGGTGAGAAAGCTTGGGGGAAGTTTCGGAGAGGACGCGAGAAAGTGTGGGAAAGTGAGGGGAAGATGGGAGTTTGGATAGGGGGAACATGATGTTGCGGCGAGTGGAGGCGAAAACGAAAAGGAAGGCTTCTAGGGCACAGAAATGGGAAAGGGGTAAGTAAGAGGAGTATTTATAGTTTTCGGGAAAAGACGAGGTTTGGTTCGGAACAGTCCGTCGGTGGGGAAATTCCGGTGGGTTAGCCGCCCCTTTATGATCGTTGACGTGGCATTATCCATTATTTAAGCAGCATAGAGTGGGCTGATCGAGTGGGGGTGAGACTTTGGTTTGACGAACCACTTCAGCCGTCCATGTGTGCCAATATTATTTTCATCTTAAGTGTTGTCACGAGTAGTTGTACCTATCCTATAATTTTGTACATAATTATTTTTCTCAATTTTTAATTTTTTTTAATTTAAATTCTGAATTTTAGATTTTAAAATTTTCACCATTTCGGCCGATATATCAATACATATGGTTATGAACGTAAAATTATATATATATATAGATGAAATTTTTATATGTTAAATTTGTTTTATTATAAAAAGACTTTGTTAATATATATCAGTGAATTTTTTTTCACGAGCGGTAGTAAATTAACAAGTATTTTTATAGGTTTAAAGAATATCTAATTAGAGTACTCCTAATGGATTATTTATCCTATCCTTTAAAATACATTATTAAAATTCAATTTTTCTATTTTACATAATGTCTTTTACAATATACTATATATCAATTTATCTATTTTTTATTCATATCATTTAAATATTATATTTTTTCATATTTTTTACTCATTTTAAATATATTTTTAGGATCAACTTTATGAAATAAAGTACTGAAACATCAATTGATTATCAAATACTGCAAAAAGCTTGCAATAAAGGTTTCCAGTCATGAACTGGAACACCCTCCGCTAGTTTTAGGCGTGAAAAAAAAACTGGAACACACCCTGCTATAAAGGTTTTCAGTCTACGCGTCTTCCTCTTCACAAAAAAAAAAACTCACAAAAATCTACAAATCAAACATAGAAGTCACATGTTATGTGAGATGTGAAGCTGCTATGTGGTGATCGATGGAAGACGAGCAGAAGTCACCTGTAAGGAAGAAGACGCACGAAATAAACTGATGAGAGGTAAGGGAGGGGAAAGTAGATGAGAGATAAATGATTAAAAAAATATTTATAATTGTGTACAGTTACCGCTAGATGTAGCGGTGACACTGCAGTTAAATGGAAAATACAGATAAAATAGCGAATCAATTAGAAGTCATTTTTACCTTATTTTCTTCAAATTATATAGAAATAAATATTTTACATAAACTGTTGGGACTGCTCTAACATCGAACTATCAATACTGGTCACGTCACCTTTTATTATTTATCTTAATAGTAATAATAATATATACAATACGTATTTCAATTTGAGGATTAGACAACTACTAAAATTATTCAGTGACCATGACACGAAAATTGAGATATTTTTATATAAAACATACATTTTTATATTATTTATTAATGACCCATTTTGTTAATCATGTACAGAAACACTCATTTCTCTTCTTAAAAGGTCTAATAGGAAAAGTAGAGTAACTTTTTTATAAAACCCATGATGAATTTGTTCTTAAGCCATGTGGGACTCCTCAATATGCCCCGTCACGTGCGGGTCGGTATTTCCGGTACCATCATCATGAATAGGTTTCAAGAGCCTATCATTAATCATAGGTTAGCTTGCTCTGATACCATATAGAAACACTCATTTCTCCCTTTAAAAGACCTAATAGGAGGAGTAGGGTAACTTCTTATAAAACCCAGGATGAGTTTGTTCCTAAACCATGTGGGACTCCTCAATATCCTGTTCGCCAATAATTTTTTATAGAAAAATGATTTATACAAATTTTAAATAGATAAATCTCATCAAAGTCATTATAAAAAAAGTAAATCGAAAAAAAATTATAAAAGAAATTATTTTTTATTGGTGAAACTCACTTTCTTAAAAAAAAAAATTAATATAAAACTTGTCTGTTTGAGATTTATAATTAACATTATTATTTCTAGTAAGATATCAAAGTGAAGAAAGACGAAAGAATTGAGGGAGAGAAAGACGGTCTCCACATAGTTTCGTTCTAACACATTGCGTTCTCGCCTTAATGAAACTAACGATATCATGCACAAGTTCAATCAAAATCGGATTATTTTGTAAATAAAATAATAATAATACTGCAGATTAAAATGAAGATGGAATGTGAATGTCACATCCTTTGAATATTGTAAGATAAGTATGGGTTTGCTACATCGTGATTGAAACATGTATGAGAGCGAATTTATTAATATGATATGATGGCTTTTAACATGCCACATCCTTTGAATATCCTTGATGGCTTCTGAGTGTCCAGTCCAGAACAAGATTTTAATATGATATGATGGCTTTTAATATTGTGGGACGTACCCTAATACAAAAATATTTTAAAAAATTACACCAATATATTAATAATTACTCTTTTAACTATTAAATAAATAATCAAAATCAATGAGCAAAACCACGTGGCATACCATCAAATAAGGGTGATACCCACACATGCAGGGGTGGTTCTGCACCCCACCCCAGTGGTGGACAGCCCATTCCCCCCCCCCCCCAAAAAAAAAAAAAGTCAAGATTATTGATATTTCATTAGGTTTAAAAATTATTTATTAGTCTAGATCCAAATTATTGTATAATTTAAATCACAAATTAAAATTTATACATATAACAATAATTTTAAAACTAAAAAATATAATAATTATGTTATCAATTTTTAAATTTGTTCGACTTGTTCACAAGAAAAACAAGAGTCTATTAAGTCTCATATTGTTCGAATAAAACTCTTGTATAGCTTTAGAGTCTTATATAATATTGGCCTAAGAGGCTAATGTAATGCACACCCTTATTCACAAGTCTAACAAATTGTAATATATATTTATATATACAATTTATAAATTATAAATACATATAAATATAAATATATATTTATAAATTTAAAAATATTAGTAGTGGCAAAGCAGGATGGGGTTGGCCTTGCCCGCCCCGGTAAGGAGCCAGATGCAGGGCAGGTGACCCCGCCACTTGCACCTGGCAGACGGAGGGTTCCACCCCGCCCATGTAGAGGAGGGGCGGGTTAGCAGTGCGGGCCCTGTTGCCCACCCAGACCATCACATATTGCTTGCCCTGCTTATGTGCCAGAGCAGGGCCCCTTCTCTGTGACCTATTGTGGCTGATCCTGATAAAGACAGAATGTCCAGGGCGTGTCATTTACATTTGGGCTTGACAAGGTTGCTAAATTCCTTTACAAACTCATGCAAAGATGACTTTTTGACAGTTGGGGTTGACAATGTTGCTAGATTCCTTTACAAACTCATACAAGATGACTCTCGATCTGGACAAGGAAATGCTTGAAAACTCGGGAAAAAAAAAAAAAGACAGAGAAAAGAAAAAGGCGTGTTCTTAAGTAGGACTGAATGCTAAATTGGATTCAAATTGTTTAACTGGAATTTAAGGTTTATGTCTCATTTGATTATACGGATAAGATAAAAGTTAAAAGTTGAATAAAATATTATTAAAATATTATTTTTATTTTAAAATTTAAAAAAGTTGAATTGTTTATTAAATTTTGTGTAAAAATTTAAAAAAATTTGTAATAATTGGATGAGATGATTTTATATGTATAATCAAACCAGGCTAGGGTTGTTGACTTTGATACTTGAAGGGTAGGGCTGGGTTTTAGAGACCCTAAGCTTGGTCTGAAATGAAATACTATTATTAAGACCTAGGATTTATTTTCTCCTGTTTGTATCGCTGTTTTCCATTTCTTTATGATCAGGTTGTAGAAAATGGATATCAGTTTTTTGCAAAGCTGCAACTGGTAAACATATATTCAGCTTCAAATTCCTGTAGCGAGTTGGATAATGTTGGTGCAATGATGAGCATGGATGACACGACACATTGACATATTCCTTCCAAGTTAAGTCTTCTCAGTTCTCAGGAGAAGAAATGAAACGTTGTATTTTGCTGCGACTTGTGAAGACCAGGGACTCCACCTCGTATGGTGAAGAAGCCCCAAGCTTGGTTTCCATAACGTCCAACGTGATATAAATAAATTCATTCTATTCATCACTCCTACACTATATTATACACATTTTTTATTATTTATTTATTTATATTCTTACTAAACTAAAATAATTATTCAACCATCACATAGACCATACATTTGATAAGGGGAAATCGATCAGGGCTACCTTTTCTTGCAAGACCATGGTGGGACGGAGATGACACGCTTGACCTTTGGATCAATCTTCAGAATCTTATCCTTAAAGCCGGCCAAAACCCACTTCGGATTGCCCTCAAACTCCATAGCCTCTTCACCCTCTACACTTTCCTCTCCTTGATCTCCCTTCAAACCCATCTCAATGCCCGACCCTTTGTCCCTGATCTCCACCACCTCCACGTCCAGAAACACAGCTAATGGCATTGACGTCACAAAACGATCTTCCCCTTCCCCAAACCCCTGATCTCGTAGTACTGGATTTTCCACTACCCCTTCTCTCTCTTACGCCAGTGTTGTTAAAGAAACCAGTGATATTGGTCCCGACTCATTTTTATCTTCTGAATTGCCCTATAACTCTAGTGACCTCATTGATGACTACCCACTTCAAGATCATCTTGCTTTCCTAAATGATTATAAGATCGACTTGCTCGATCCACGGCTGGATTTGACCGTGAATCCGAGAGCTTATGCTGAATCCCCTTTCCATGCCTGAAGCTATTTGGCTCCTGCAGGTGTGTCTTCTGGGTCGGAAGACCGAAGACGCAAGCTCTGGGCTTGGATGGAAACCATGCCTGTAATTCGCCAGAAGGTTTTGTAAAAATGGCAGCAATTGCAGTTTTCGTCACGCTGATTCCTTGGATACTGCTGCTATTGTAGGTTCCAAACTCAACGAGTTAGAATGGTGCCAAGAGTTACTCAGATCAAAGGCAGCTCACCAGCAAAAGCTAACCACGGCGTCGCAGTTCATTTTCGAAGCTTCTTACCCTTACAAGAAGAAAATGCACCGTTTCATTTCTAACTTCAGTTCAAAACAAACATTCCTCTTCAACTCTAAACGCACCGTTTTATTTAATCCAAAGCGATAAATTTTACTTCACGTAAGATGTTGTTCCCTCCGTACGCCTGCGTGCGTGCGTACGATTTCCCTCCAACAAAACTCGTCGTCGTTCAAAAAGTAAGAATTAAGATGTTCTTCTCAATAGGTAATCGACACGAGTATGGACGCATTGTTTCTGTGTTCCAACCTATACATAACGCGTGTCTCGGCGTTGGCATTCCCGTAAATGAAATATAAAGGAAGCCCAAAAATCCCCAAGCAGGTAAGCAGACAAAATGATTTTCAATTTGTTTTTCCGGATCCCGGGTTTTATATAGTTCTCTCAGACGCTTCCTTTCTTTAGTTGCACTTGACAAAATATTAAAAAGAAAAAAACAGAGAGATAGAGAGAGGCTAGATTGAATGCAGGGAAATGCTTTTCCCTCGCCGGTGGTCGGTGGGTTGGACAGGTTTCAGTCGGCTGTAAACTCGTTCGTTTTCTCCGACGTGGTAGAGAAATTGGCCTTGCACGTCCGACTCGGAAACCCTAGCGACGCCATGAAGTTCTTCGAACTCTGCTAATCCCTTGCCAAGTAACGTACCATACGTACATTTTCTCTTTTGTTAGACGTATCTGAGTACATATATTTAAATGTGAATTATTCCCGGATTGAATTGTTTTTGTTTTTTTTTTTTTTTGTTTTGTTTTTATTGGCGTGCCCCAAGCTGAGTTTAATTTTTTTTTTTAAATATCTCTTTTACAGTAATTCTACAAACTCTTTTAAATGGGATAGTTAAATAAAACTCAAATAATTTTAAATGGAGTAGCACAATTTTATTGATTAGTTAATGAATGGTAAAATAATTGCAAAATAGTATCTTACTTGTTTTAATACTTTATTAAATAAAAAAGTCCATTTTTTTTTTTAAACCTGGGTTTGCTTTCGAAATCTCATTATAGCTTTCCATCCATTGTTTGTCTTTTCTAGGCTTTTTTTTTTTTTTTTTGTTGATAAATTGCCTAGGCTGTTTTTGGTTGCTGAGGGAATATAGAATTTGGTGGACTCGGAATATGTTTTGTTTGTTTTTAGTTTTTCACTTATGCTTTAAAACGTATTAGTGGATTAAGGACCTGTTTGGGGTTGTGTTAGGAGTGTTAAAAAGTGTTGAAATATCCTTAAAAACTCTTTTATGGAAAAATTAGATTGTTTGAGTGGTACATATTAAAATACTTTTTAATCTCATATAAGCTAAAAAATATGTTTGAGAAAAAGTATAATTTTGATGCTTTTACTCAAATATGCTTTTCTGAATAATCTAGATTGTAATTCCAATTTCAAAAAAGACTGTCAATAGGTGAAAATATTTATATAATTTTTAGATAATCACAATTTTTAAACTTCTAAGAATATGGTCATAAGCTTTAAAAAATTAAATGATAATCATTACTACATTAGAAAACACTTTTTTAATCTATTTCCAAAAAAATGTAACATGTTTTACAGAGTTTTAAATATATGGTTACCAAACAGTAAATAATTTTTTAATAGTAAAACTTATTACTTAAACTATAAGTTATAAGCCTTAAAACTGTAAATTATATTTTCCACCGCAATCCCAAACATGCACCAACTGTTTTACATTCTAGCTTTTATTGACGGTGCTTGTTTGCATGAAGTTGGTGATGTATTCAACATGTGAATGGTTGTTATTGTCTTTGTGTGCGTGTGAGAATGGATAAAACAAAAACATCTTACCAATTTAGTATTTTCTTATTTTTTAATGACACCACCCCACGGCAGAGCCTTTAGGACTCACCCATGAAACCTAAAACCCTGGAGAGATTAGCACAGCAATCCACCGCCATGGCCTCCCACTTAAATCGTAATTTGATCTCAAGGAGAATCGAACCTGTGACATGGGGCACATGCACACAAGTTCGCCCTTAACACTTGGGCTACCCATAGGTGGGTTACCAAGTCAGTATATTCAAGACCTTTTCACATCTTTGTATCAACATAAACATGTGGATGTGTGTTGAAGTGTTTCTTTTTTTTTTTTGGGGGGGGGGGGGGGGGGGGGGGGGGGGGGGGGGGGGGGGGGGGGGAGAAGGTGGGGCTTTCGATGCAACGACCCATGGAGAGCACTAGCTATATTTGCAGTATAATCTCAACCTCAAAAAGACTAATTAATTTGAAAATGATAAAAAATCACTTATAATGACCAATTTCTCCTAATGATGTGGGAATTACCCACTCTATGTAAGTTATTCGTATTTTCAATAGGCCTGTCATTCCAAACCGAAGGCCTGGAACCTTTCAATTCCTACCCAAGTTGATGGCATATTAGGTTTTGTTTTGACCGTACCCATTCTGATCCCGATAAAGAATGTAACTGGCTGGGTCAGATTGGAACAGAATTTAGGTTGGAACAAATGAAATGATATTTTGATATTTATATTTGGAGACGATCAAATGATGTTGTTTTGAAAAGTTACTATTAAAGAAAAATGTTCAGGTCGGGTTTGGGTCTGAATATGGAATTTCCAAGATTGTTAGGTTGGGTTGGAAGGCTCGGATGTTGGGGAAAACTAGTTTTTATAATAATTGTGTCGGGTAAGAAATAGATATTTTCAACTCGGGTTGGGTTGCTCAAAAAAAAATAAAAATAATGGTAACCCCTAATTCTTAATGTGGGACTAGAGTGTTACGATTGTCCCTAAAAAAATTCTTGGGGTCCTTGTTAGAATCATGTCATGTAGTACTCCAGTATCATGTTGCTGACCTTACAAAAAGTGCTTTGATATCATGTGCAACAAACCAAGGAAAGCGATAGCCACATTTTCATTATAACTCAAAAAGGGCTAGTCATTTGAGGCTTCCCTTGAGTCACTTGTAGAGCTCAGTTTCACCTAGTAAGTAGTCAATATGGGATGTAGCACCCATGACTACCTTAATAACGTCTCGACTACCTAATAACCCACTCACTTTATTTGGGTTATTCATATTTCCAGTGGCGGAAACAGTGGCCAAATACAGACAATGATAACTGTGTGTGTATACGTGCGTATGTGTGTGTGCTATACACATTATTGTTTATAATTATAAAAAATATACATTATAGATGCAATTTCATTTCATATTCCATCAATTTATAACAAACATTTTTTTTTAATTTTTTATATTGAACTTGATAACTGGTCATATTAAAATTTTTTATTTCAAATCAAATAAGAAATCCAAAATATTTTTTTGCTCATGTATTTTTTCATGAAGTAAAAATTGATTGAAGAGATGGAAAGATATAAGAGTAGCAAATGTTTAAAAAAAGACACATTTTAATTTTTACAAAGTGGAAGAATTTTTTTTTATCAGTAAGAAGTGGAAGGCTTTTGAGTTTTGAAAAAATATATAAATGAACATTCATATTTTGGTGACCACATTTTGGGTTTTTTTAACTCATATCTTAATTTTTTTTTAAAAATTTTATGAGGTATGATTTTTTAGATTTTTTTAGGTATATATATATTCATTTTAATATTTTGGAGGCAAAATTTATGGACTTTAAAAAAAAAAGAGAAACTTCTTTTTCATACTCTTATGAAGACTTGGGAACTTTAGATGGAGTCAGACGAAATTTTCATATTTTGGAAACTTTCTAGAAGTTTTCAAATTTTTTGGGATCAAAAATATTTTTTTCCCAATTCTTATTTGAATTTAAATAATATTTTATAAATTTTCTTTGGGAGGCCATGGGGACCATGGCCCCCCTCTGGTCTCAACATAGTTCCACCAATGCATATTCCCAACGTGCGGCTGGGGTGTTACATTGCTGGCTACGAGGTTGAATATATGGTTTCCTGTAGCTGTTTCGTTGGTTTATGCTGCTATTTTGAATTCCATTGTCTTGGTAATTGTGTAAATGCCATTATTAGATATTTATCCCTATAAAAAAAGTTTAAGAAATCATTCGTATCAATCAAATTTTCATTTTACTTATCAAAGAAAAAAAATAAGTTTAAGAAATAAGAATATTAAGCTTTGTTGGCTGAAGAGTTGCGTGACAGGAGCGACAAGCTTTGAGGGCTACACTACTAATAGTGTGTGTGTGTGCACTTTCCTTATCATTTGATCCAATTAGAGATCAAGTTTGATGTATAATCATAAACATCATCATCACCATTGTAGTTGTTAATATTATCATGTTTGTGTTAGTATTGTTGTACTTGACTAGATTTACTTTGACAAAAACAGAGGTATTGATTATGCAGTTGCAAACAATGAGGTTCCATCCAAAGTTCAAGATTTGCCTTCATTGTTGAAACGGGTGATTTTTCTCTCGCCATATGGATGTTGAGTTCTTGATTCTCCATGTCTTATATCTATTTTCTGGTCCTTTGGATGCCCGTTATACCTGGGACTGCATAAGCAAATTGCAGGCGTTGGTGTTTGTAGAATCGTAGCATGCCAGTGTTTTAACTTTCTCATGTATTTAACTTATTACTAGCATATAATGAGTTTTTCTTGATATCATCATGGTTAATCTGTTTTAGTTTTTAGTTTATTCTTTCCTCATCACTCTGTTAGGAAGCACAGCTGCTGCAATATCTTGTCGGAAGAAAATGATACCATTTTCAAATACGTCAATGATATTCTATAACAAATTGCCTTATGGGATTAGCTCATAGGGTCTCCCTTGTACTTTAGGATATATACTATGACACACAGCTTTTGTTTCTACCTGAATTTTTCCCAGAGGAAATGGAAAGTGGATCATATAATCTCTAAATGGTCGTTTCTATGCATGCATATTGTATTATGGACATTCAAAATATATTCTGCAGTTTGAAATTTCACGAGTTACTGATGAGTAAGGGTCCGTTTGGCAACATAATTATTTTCAAGTATTCTTAGATATTTCCTTCCAAAACATCACTTAAACACAAAACACTTTTCAATTCAAATATTCAAAATTTTCATCTAATCATTACAATTTTTCCAAGCTCCCAAACAAAACACAAAAAACAATATTACTTTTTCAAATTTCAAAACAAAATAATATTAAAAAATTATATTCAAACTATTTTTTAACTTTGTAATATTTTTATTCAACTTTTTCCCTCTCATTTATAATAACCCAATAAAACATATTAACTCAAACTATTTCATTACCATTCACAGACATACTGAGATATTCTAAGTATCCAAAACAGGCCCTAAGTGGGAATTTGTGGTACACATGCTGTAATGCTCCAATGGAAGGCCCATACCACATGGCTTATACCCCAAAATGATTAAACAATGATACAATTGGAGCCCTATTGGAACCTTAGAAAGAGAAGAACTTTTCATTCCCAAACAATGTGGAATCTCATTCACCACCTACCCTTATTCTTATCATATGGGGTATCACAAGCTGCCCTCCTTAAATTCCCGACGTCCTCGTTTGGCCTATCTGTCATAGGTGGCACGGTGTAAGTCCCATATTTCTGGTTGAGATAGGCTTTGATACCATTTGTAACATCTCAATGGAAGGCCTATACCCCAAAAGGACTAGTCAATGATACAATTGGAGCTCCATTGGAACTTTAGAAAGAGCAAGAACTTCTCATTCTTAAGCAATGTAGGATCCTATTCACCACCTACTCTTATTCTTATCATATGGGATATCACACATATTTTCATGTATAAATATAACTTTGCAAGTCAGCATGATCATTGAGTAAATAAATTTTAAATTGCTGAATCATTGATGCTTCTTGTCACTGTCTCCGTTTCTCTCTCCTGATTTATTCTCTGTTGTCATGCTTCCTGACTCACATATCAATGTTAGCTGTTGAGCAAGCGTGATGATATCTTCCCAGGCCCATCTTTTGAATCTTGTTCTCTGGATGCCATCCATTTTCATTTGATATAATTTTTTTTTTTGAATGTTTGTGTGTCACTAAGGATTGGTTACATACTATTTCTCTTCATATTTGTATTATTATTTATTTTGCAAGACAGGCCATTTTTAATGCAATGTTGTGTAGGTATGCCGGCGTAAAAATGATCTCCCCTTAGTGGCAGCTATCATGGTGCTTATGATGTCTGTGAAGGTATGAGTTAATTGCTGCTATTTTAGTGTTAGGTTTGGGACTTGACCAATGATATCAATGTCTCAAGTCCCTTGCTATGATTTGCTTGTTGGAAATAAATTCAATGACTGGAACGGATTCTTTTTTATAAGGCGCCTTTTACATTATTGTGAAATGCTTCGGCTTAGTTATTTTAAAGGGTGCTATAGTTGTCTTGCTCTGTGCTGTGTGACATGGGGATTTTAAGAAGAGTGAATAAACTACTGCATCTGTGGGGATTGAATGAAACATTCATATATTACTGGGCTATACTTTTCCTTGTGGTTTGCTTCTTCGGTACTTAAATGTTTTTGCTTTTATTTTTTTTGAGAAAGTATTTTCTTCCCTTTTCCTGTTTAATACAGAATTTCTAGCATTCTATCATAATATATTTCATTCTAGTTTCTTACTTATCGAAGAAAAAATCTGTCTTGTAAATTACATAGTATACTTTATAATTTCGTTAGTCGTTTTGTACTATATTCTTCTAATGAATTATGGTTTTTCATGGCAGAATGCCTGTAAGATTGGGTGGTTTTCAGAAAAGGAGTCTGAAGAACTTTTAACGCTTGCAAATGAGGTTCATTATGAAATATTTTTCTCAGAGTATATATTCAGAATTTGCCTTTGAATGCTATGGCTATAGCCGATAGTTATCTTTTTTTATTAACAGATAGGAAGCAGCTTCTGCAGTCCAGGAGATATTAACACAGGACATAGTGATTCTCCTTCCACTATTAAAAAAATCATGGACAGGTGGGAACATGCTTTGTGCTGCAGAATTTCTTACTGTATATTAATGTGCAACCGAAGTTTCTGGCTGCTAGTTATTTAACCTTTTGTTTTAAATAATGGTACCAGGCTTGTAGCTGAGGCCCCAAAGCGAACCATAGGGAGTTAGAAATTTGGGTTTACTAGGAGTATGTGGACCTTATCCTTTGAATGATGTACAGAAGATATGTACTCCAACTTCTTCAGTTACCCTTTTATGTCTAAGCAATTACTGACTTATGTAAATGCTGATGACTTTGGGTCCTGGTAGTGTGTTGGATCCATTCTATTTTTTACTTCTTAATGGTGTCCATGCTGGTGCTAGTATGGATACTCTTTTCAGTTTATATTGATTGGGCTGACTGTAGTTATGTAGGCTAAGGCGATGTCAAACAATAACTTTTTCAGTAGGGATATTACTGTAACTTTGGTTTTACTATAACTGTAGAGTTGTCAATAGTAACATGCATGTTACTCTGTGTTTTATATTGATATTAATTACTATTATTTCATCTGGATTGATGTTAGGAGAGTCCTAATTGGACCAATGACGTAGTTAAGAATGTCGTGAAACTTGTCAGGGTGCGGAGTAATGGTCAAACTGTGAGCTTGGGATGTGTTATAGACTCCATCCAGGGTTCGATTCCCCATGAGTTCACCTGGATTACCTAACATATGCTTTTGGCAGGTGGGTCGTGTATTTTGGGGCTATTCCCTAGGGTAGGGTTTGAAGGGCCTGCCTTGGTGATCCGTGAGATTCCACATCATAAAAAAAAAGAATGACGTAAGTCAATATTGAGTCATTACTAATTATGATCATGTTCTTCTGGATTATTATAATTGAGTGATAAATGATCGCTCTTTATATACTTACAAAAAATGCCATCTGTGTGTGTGTGTGTGTTAAGGTTCTAACCACGGATGAGGATGGGGCAGATACTTGCTTCTCTTGGCATCAAGGTGACCCCCCCCTTCTCTAAAGCTGATTCTCTTTTATTGTTTTGAAGCACATTTTAACCTATTTCTGTTTGTATTGTAGCCCGGATATGGGGCATACGTGATTGATTTCCATATTTCAAAGAATACACACAGTCTTCCCAAGAAAAAATTGTAAGACATCAAACTGGATCTATTTCAATGTGTGGTCTAATATCCGTTCACAACTTGTAAGACAGCTTGCCTTCTGAGTACTGTTCTACCTTAAACTTTGGTAATGTTCATTCATTTGGACTCAATCTAGGATTTGGGCAGTTCTTTCTTACCATAATTTTGCTTTGTGTATCGGTTTTTTTTAATCTTAACACATGGAATCGGGGAAAAGTATGAAAATTATTTTTAAAATCTCACATTGTAATTTTTACTTTCTATTTGGCTTGCAGTGGTTATTTGTAGCACAGACAGATAATATAGATACATCTACATGTGTTATAAGTCCTCCCTAGTGAGGTATGACTTTTTGTCTTTTTCTTTACAATATACTATAATTATTTAATTTATTCTGAGAACATTTCTTTTAACATCTGTAGATTTCTTCTGAATGGAAAGGGAGTAGACAGGAGGACTAATGTTCTAATGGTTAGTGCAATTCATTTATGTTGTAGTTAACCTTTTATGACTGCAGTTGGTGCTGCCTCTGTAGCATAGGATTGATCTGATGTCTCTGTTTGTACTTCATTTCCTTTTTCAGGACACTGGACCACAGTTACCAACAAATGTGACTTCAATTCTTAAATATGGAACAAATCTTCTTCAAGCAGTAGGCCAGTTTAAGGGTAAGCTTGAATGCAAGACTTTCATATCTAATCATCTTGACATGCAGTGTGATCTTGATCCGGCTCTAAGAGAAACTGTCATCAATTTAGGTCATCATGTCATAATTGTTGCCTTCATGAGTGTGATTTCATCACCTGACCCTGGTGCCACCTGATTATGTGCAACCTGCTGTGGCTGTAGTTGACCCCGGTATGCCTAAGCAAATGATAGAGACATTTCGCTAATTTTGTGTTTCTTGTAGTTTCACCATTGTATTGATTTGCAATATGTAGAACTTCCCTTACCATTATATTGATGTTTGATGCATAAATATTGCATGTATTTTTTAAATGCCAGATTCTGACATAATTGAAGGAACATCACGAATATCTCACTTCATTGTCCAATAAGGTTTGCCATATTTGTTGCTTAGGACTTGATGTTTTACTTCTCTTTGGAGCTCTTTGATTTTATTTTCCTTTACTTTTGTATATGAATGGAAACAAACAAATAAACAAACAACATTCTTCTCTTTTTCTGTTGACAAACCAGATAGAAATTTATAATACGATCGGGTACCATTATGGAAATTTATAACAAGATCAGGTTTCCATCATAATGGTATGAACAAAAATTTATTGATATTTTGCTTATTGACCCTCTTGCTTTTCATCCCAAACAGCTATACGCGTATCAAGACTCCTGTCAAAGGATGTTCATGTAGACATCTTCAGGTGAGTGCTCCGAGCAATTGCAAGTCACAATACAAAGAAGTGATGCTTATGTGGTGTATATTATGTGTATATGTGTACATATGTATATATGTCAATGTGTGTGTATAAAGTACTATAAACCTCTTTTGCCATTTTTTGGCATTCAGCATGCTAAAATTATATCAAATGTCAGGTTTTCCCCTCTGTTGGATTTCAGCATTAAAATGGACCAAAAATAACTTCCAGTTTGGCCATTCCCGCCAAAAACCATCCTTCCTCTTTGTTTGTGCAACACGCGTACCACTCATCGTCTCTCTCCTCCATTTTCTCCAAATCCATCATCCAAGATGCCAAATTCTCTGGAGCTCGAGTTGAACATGCTTGCTCGAGTGCATATGACCTGAGATGAATAGGCAGGAACCTGGTTGAGCTCGCCAATGGGTCAACAAGTCTGCCATTCAAATGAGTCCACCCCTTTACACACCACCATGTTGCATATATGCTTCCCCAAGTACAATTTGGACATCACTTTGTCTTGACAACTCACTGATCCTGCCAGCAAATTGGCCATGGTGAGAGTGGTAGGCTAATAGTTTGACAATTATGTGAATTGGTCCAACAAAACCAGTCTGTTGTAGTTTGCTTCCAGCTCTACCATGGTTTCCAGTTTCATTTGCATCACTATCAACATTATTTTCTTGCTTGCTCTTGGTTGAGCCTACAACTGGTGCAACTCAAATGCTAGTTAATTGTGACTGACACAGTGTGATACCCTATATGATAAAGGTAAGGGTATATGGTGTATGTATGTAATCCCACATTGCTTGGGAAGGAGAAGTTATTGCTCTTTATAATGTTCCAATAAGGTTCCAATTGTATCATTGACTAGTCCTTTTGGAGCATCTGCCATGCAGTTTGAGCCTTCTATTGGGACGTTACAAATGTTATCAGAGACTATCCCAACCAGAAATGTGGGACTTGAGTTGTGCCACATACACGGACAAGCCCGACGAGGACGTCGGGAATTTAAGGGGGGTAGATCGCAATATCCCATATGATAAGGATAAAGGTAGGTGGTGTACGTATGGGATCTCGCATTGCTTGGGGAGGAGAAGTTCTTGCTCCTTATAATGTTCTAATGGAATTCCAATTATATTATTGACTAGTCTTTTTAAAGTATAGGCCATGTGGTTTAGGCCAATGGGACGTCACAGCCTCACTAGTCTTGAGTTGATGGCGAAGAATTCTTCACACCCAAACTTAATCGGAATTGTCTTGGCCAATAGGCCAGCTTCCACTGTATTTCATGCCACAATTAGAATCATCCGATTCAGGACTGCTTTAACATTAGAATAGCGATTTAGGGTGCTAAGAACAGGACCTTGTGGTTTGAAGGCAACCTTGCAGAGCCAATGCTAGTCGAGGGGAATAGGTGTAATTTTCCTCCATAAAATATCAAATTACATTTGACACACTTAACTATTGGCCAATTGCTATCTCATAACCCATCATAAAAATTTGCAATGTCTCTTGATCATAAAAATTTCTCCAGTTTTCGTTATACTTATAATTGGGGCATAATTGCCTTCCAGACTTTGGGATTAAAAGGACTGTGTTGCTAGAAGGTTGGTGAGAATTTTAGTAAAGAAGGGTAAAAAGAACTGCTGAGAGTTCAGCATGGGGAAAGGAGAGAATAGATTAGAACATCAGGATCTTGGATATCTTGGATTTTGGAAGTTGTGCCTGCATGTGTGTCTGCTTCCTTTGCCTTAAAAAAGTTGAAAATTGTATTGCTGTTTTGTGCAGGGTAATTTCTTTCCAGTTTTTTTTCTCACTATCATTTTTCAATAATGATAACTATCAGAATTCTTGCTGTTTGATTTACTATATCTTACTTGTGCTTGCTGTAGTGTTTCGACTTTGGTAACTTTGTTGATATAAATTCAAGAAGACCATCCTGGCGCTGCCCACATTGCAATCAGCATGTTTGCTATGAGGAGGTTCGTATTGATCAAAATATGGTCAAGGCAAGTAGCTATGGGTTTCCACTTTCCATTTGGTTTATTTCTATTTTTTTTCTTGCCTTCTTTTATTCCTTAAATAAAAATTGGGCTTCTTCGCAGGTCCTGAGAGAGGTGGGAGAGAATGTTGATGAAGTTATCATCTCTGCCGATGGATCCTGGAAGGCTGTACTGGAAAGTGATGGCACTGTAACTGTAGTTAAGACCCCCAATTCCCAGAAAGAAAAAACTGGGTTGCAAGAATCTACCAGTGTCTCAAATTCTCTTCCTAATGTCTTGGAACTTACAGAGGATAACAATGAGATGGGAACAGTGAACTCTAGCGAAACTGAAGACCGGAAACCTTTGCAGGCTAGTCTTCCAGTTGCTACACATTTAAATTTGCCTTCAGAATTGAACAGAATAAATGAGGCTAATCAAAGTGTTGCTGCTGAAGTAGAGGACGACTTCTGTCCTGGAGTTTATTTCAGTTCCACGCTCATGAACTCCAGTGCTAGGTCAAATGCCCAAAGAGTTGGTAGTATCTTTGAGCCCATTGCTACTAATCTTATGCAGTCTCCTGTGTTGACCGATGATGCTGTTTCTCCGGCCATTAATCAAGAATCTGATTTCACCACCTCTATAATGCAGTCAATGCTCTCCCAATAATTTTCAGTTGCAACAGTCACAATATGTGAATTCTCTTGCCAACAATGAACATGTGAGGTTGCCAGCAATGCCCAGGCATGTGAGCAGGACTCCAATAGCAGTGCAGGCTCTGCAGCGAAGACAAAGTAGTTTGAATTTTTTGACTCCAAATGGTTCCTCGATTACTTCTCATGTTGTCCTTTCTGTGACTCCCGCTGCAGATCATTTCAGTCCAATATATAGTACTATGGAAAGGCGGAATCACTTTCGAGCTCATGTGAGTCCACTTCAGGTGCCAGATATTTCTTCATCTTCATTGCAGGTTGGGATTTACTTTCCGTGAACTCTGTATTGTGTTCTTTGTCCTGCTTTGGTCGAAGTGTTGCAGTCCCCTTTTTTTACCCCTCTTTTAAGGAAAAAAATATCGAGTTGTGTTCACTGACCTGCATTATGTCCTACCTTAAAACGTTTTTACTTTCATTAAGCCCTCAGAACCGTGATTATCAAGATCATTCTTCGTTTCAGCTTTAAGTCGATGGCAAAGTGATTTAGAGCACATTCTAACCGATTCCAAACTTCACACTTACAGCAAGCTTTAAACCAAAGGAAGCTCCACTCTGTGGGTCAATCTTCAAGCGCTAGCCGGTCATCTTCACACCGCCCACAGACCCTAATCCAGCCAGAGGGTGCACAAGTGGGAACCAGTCAAGCTGCAGGTATCAGCAGGCAAAGACAATGGCTTGCTTATCAAGCTGCTTTCCAGCAGGGTAGACAGGCACCATCTGTGCCAGTTCTAAGTCAAACGTCAAGAACTGGAAACTCTTTGCCAGTGACTGATAATGGTAACCGAGGGGGAGTATGGGAGCAAAGAGAGAACATTGGAAGAATGTCACATCCAAGGGGCTGTTAGTTTGGTGGACTCTACATCGGAGAAGAATCAGTGGCCCAGAGGTCGAATGCGTGGAAGTCTGTCGGGTCCTGCATATTCTGCTTATAGCCAATTTATAATTCAGCCAACCCAACCAGCACAAACTGCAAGACCACCGACAAATCCGACTCTGCCAGCAAACAGTGTTACACCTCAACAGCAGATATCTGTCGCCAATAGCAGAAATGCCGGCAGTCCTCACATTCCCAGTATCCACAGGTAGACCCAGCTGGTAAATATAATTTGCCATAACCAATTTTGTATCCCACCATCCCCTTGTAAAGTTTTTAACTTTGACGAGTTATATGCTAGTTTGGTTGGTCTGTATTCAGGAATTCTGAAGTGGGTATTGACACTTGATTTCGATTATTGTCATTTGTCTGAGTGTTTATGGCATCGTCTTGATGGTTTACCGTGCGGTTGAAGTTCCCACTGCACTCATAAAAGCTTTTCCTTTCATTCGGACGTAAGAGAGAGACAACCATATTTGTAATAATAAAAAGCGCCGCACACTCTTTAAAAAAAAGAATAAATATAAAATTTGCATAAAAAATATTTTTTTAATAATAAATCTTAATTTTTTTTCAAAAGCAATGTATAGTGCGTATTTAGTATTACTTTTTTTTTTCTCGATATCGAATCATCCAAATATATGAAATTTGCACATCAATAAAAATTTAAATTAGAGTAAATTTTTTTTTTCTAAATAAACAAAGTATATTAATTAAATAATTCGCAAAAGTCATTGTCAGTACAAATAATCCTCTAGCTACGTTAAATTAGAGTGAATTTGTTTCGAGGTTATCCATACACCCAATATAAATTGGTTTAAAAGGCAGTTGGCACATTTTTCACCTCTTGTAAATTTTAGAGGTTGCAAATCGTGTTTTCAAGTTGTGTTTATGTTGTATCAAGTCATAAATATTTAACTATATAGGTCAATCTGAACCCGACCCATTAAGTTAAACATGTTAAATTGTCAAATTTTAACCCGACTCATTTAAATAACGGGTTTTCATGTCACTCATTTTGACTTGTTTAATAATTTGTTAGAAATATATTAACATGAAACGACTCATTTAAATCTGTTTATTTCATGTAAATGAATTGAACTAATACGTATAACTTATTTGACCTGATTAACATAATTTCACATAAAAGTTAAAATCTGTATTTATTAATAATCCCAATATCTTAAAAAATATATATTAGTTGGTACCACTTGCATTAATACTCCCATTTCTTCATCTCCATACCTTCAGGTGGGCTTCCTTCAACCTTTTTTGAACCCACTTCTTTCCAGTTTGTTGACAGCACTGTCCCATTCGATTCTACCTGTAACATTGAAGCATAATTCAAATTACAACATTCCATGAATCTTTGAGGAAAGAAAAATCCTCAAAGAAATTGAGCATTGCTCCTTATATGAAAGGACTTGAACGGAAGAAAAAATTGAAGAAAAATACAACAAATGTTTTATTGATCAGAACAAAGGTAACCTCTGAGAGGAGACTATGGACTTGAAAAATTTATCAGCTAGAGCCAGATTTTGTAGAATATTAGAACTTGAGTTAAGGCAAAGGTGTTAATAAAAGAAATCAAATAGGTGGGAATCTTACAAAAGATTTGCTCATAGCTCTCCTCATGTCCTCATCTGCATTTTGGTAAATTTCTCGGAACAGCTTGTTTACAGCCGCATCACCATCTAGCTTCTCTTCTTTCTCCTGAAGTTCAAATCATCGCAAGGTTAAACATCAATAACATTAGTTAAAACACACAAAGGCAGACATGAGGTTCATATTATTGTAATTTCGTAATTCCTTTTTTGGTTCTTCTCTTTCTTTTCTTTATCTTTATCTTTTCTTTTTTTTCTTTTTTTTGACGGGCAGTGAGGGGGAGTATTCTAAAATAGAAATCCCCCAGTACAATATAAAAATACAGGTTGCTTAAAGACCTCTTTCTTCACTAGCGCCTCCAACTTATCCCAATCTTTTTTCCTTGGCATTGAAGATGGATATGCAGGCCTATGAGATCCAACTGAAAATTAATAAAAGGAAGCAAGTTAATAAACAATCACTGGAATTAAAAAAAAAAAAAAAGGATCTCCTCTTGGTTCACTGTAACAATGGAGATCATATTGCTTTTGGCATAATGCACCTACTATTAAATAACAATGAAGCACCTAACATATAACAGAGATTAGAATTCTACAAACAGTAGTTAATAAACTTAATATCGTTTGACTCATAAAAAAAAAAAAAGAGAGAATTCTACAAACAGTATCCAAGTGTGTATTACAGCGGCATGTCTCTTACCTGACGTGTTAGAATATAGGAATTGATAAGTTCATTTCTCATTGATGGAAGGTTTACACAGTGCTCTTATTTATAGAGAAGAGCACGTATGCAGCAGGTTGGTATTCTAACAAACAGGTGGTGTGCAGGTTGCCTGCAACCAGCCATCCAATAGTGCTAGCAACGGAAAGCATGCATTACAAAACAGAGATCAGAACCAGAAATATTCTAACAGAATCACAAAACAGAATTATACAGAAATGTTTCAAGAAGGTTCTTGTGGCTGAGATGGCTTGATGTCCACGTGTGTTGCTGAGCTGGAGCATTGTTGCTTGATGTGCTGAGGCGTGGCTGAGGTGTCTTTATCTGAAATGTTATCACCCTCCCGCGAGTCCATCATGGGAACCAAGGTGAGACTCGATCTTAATGTGAGAAACCGAGATGAGAGGAGTGGTTTTGTGAACACATCAGCAATCTGATCACGGGAAGAAATGAAGGCGCCATGTAAGGTTTTGGATGCAACTCGGTCACGCACAAAGTGGAAGTCAATTTCCATATGTTTTGTTCTTGAGTGGAGAACCAGATTGGCTGAGAGATATGTAGCCCCCAAATTGTCACACCAAAGGGTCGGGGGGTTGGAGAGAAATAATCCAAGATCTTTGAGTAGTGACTGCAGCCACAGTAATTCAGCAGTGCTATCGGCTTCAGCCTTGTATTCAGCTTCAGTACTTGATCTAGCAACTGTTTGTTGCTTCTTGGATCTCCAAGAGATGAGGTTTGATCCAAAAAAGACACAATAACCTCCTATGGAGCGGCGGTCATCTGGGCAACCCGCCCAATCCGCATCCGAAAATGCATGTAGATGGTAAGAAGAAGAATGCCGAATGTGCAAGCCATAATGGGCTGTGTGTTTGAGATACCTCAGTATTCTCTTCACAGCCTGTCAGTGAGGAAGCTTTGGGGCATGCATGAACTGACAAACTTTGCTAACAGCAAAGGCAACATCAGGTTGTGCGAGGGACAGGTATTGGAGGCTGCCAACAGTGCTTCTATAGAGAGTGGGGTCGGGAAAGGCTTGACCATTAGAAAGTGAGAGATGAGTGGAAGCTGCCATTGGAGATTTTACGGGTTTGGCAAGGTCCATGTTGGTTTTCTGGAGAAGATCACAGATGTATTTGGTCTGAGACAAATGGAGGCTAGTGGGTAAGGAATTTATTTCGAGACCAAGGAAGAATTTCAGTGGGCCTAAGTCTTTAACTGGGAATGACATATTGAGTGAAGTCAGGACAAACGAGATGGCATCCAAACTGGAGCCAGTGAGGATGATGTCGTCTACGTATACCAGAAGAAAATTTTTGACCGAGCCGTGTTTGTAAATGAATAAGGAGGGGTCAATAAGGGATGATGAAAATCCAAGTTCAAGAAGTCGGTTACTCAGTTTTGAGAACCAAGCACGTGGTGCTTGTTTCAAGCCATAGATGGCTTTGTTCAAGCGACACACGTGATTTGGGTAATCTGGGTTGATAACCCAATAGGCTGACACATATGGACTTGTTCTTGGAGGTCCCCATGAAGAAAAGCGTTACTAATATCTAATTGACGAAGGGACCATTTTTCAGACACAGCAATGGAGAGTATGGTGTGGATGGTAGTGGGCTTAACAACTGGACTAAAGGTTTCAGAAAAGTCAATACCTTCCTGCTGATGAAATCCTTTTGCAACCAAGCGGGCCTTGTACCGTTCGACAGAGACTAAAGGTTTCAGAAAAGTCAATACCTTCCTGCTGATGAAATCCTTTTGCAACCAAGCGGGCCTTGTACCGTTCGACAGAGCCATCCGAGCGTCATTTGGTGTGGAAGACCCACTTGCAACGAACTAGATTTGTGGTGCCGGATGATGGAACGAGAGACCAAGTATTAGTCTGCAACAGAGCTTGAAATTTGTCAGACATGGCTTGTCGCCATGGTTGATGTTTTGCTGCCTCTGTAAATGAAGTGGGGGATTCGGGAATGGAGCTAGTAATGGTAAGAAAGCTACGGGGAGGAGGCCATGGTACTGTTCCGTCTTTAAATTGACGAGGATGAAGAGAGTTCGTCCATGATCTAGTGATAATCGGTGCTGGAATTTGTGCTGGATCTGGAGGTAGAGACTGTGATGATGAGGACGAAACAGGGGATGATTCGGGAGAGAATGAAGGGGAAGATGGACTTGCTGGGGTTGTGGGTCGCGATATGGAAGAGGATGGAATAGAGGCCGTATTATGTGAAGTGGATGGGCTTGCTGAAGTGGGCCTGCTTGGTATGCTGGACAAGGGTACGAGGCTGGAGGGATTTGAGTGAGATGTGGGCGGTGGGCCGAGAATAGAAGGGAGTTGGGCTGGTATAGGTGTGGGATTATGGCTTGATGGAATGGAGTTGGTGTTTTCGGCAAGTGGAAATCGGTGCTCATAAAAAATGACATCCCGAGAAACATATACTCGGCCAGAAGGAAGATGAAGGCAGCGATAGCCTTTGTGAGTGTCACTGTACCCAATAAATAAACACTGTGTGGAGCAGAGGTCGAGTTTGTGACGATTATATGGCCTAAGATGAGGCCAACAAGCACTTTCGAAAACTTTTAACATTTTATACTCAGGTGGTTTGGAAAATAATTTTTGAAAAGGTGATTGATGATGAAGAATGGGAGTAGGGAGACAATTTATGAGGTGAACGACAGTGTGAAACGCATCAGCCCAAAAAGGTTGAGGTAAAGATGCATGAGCCATAAGTGCAAGTCCGGTTTCAATGATATGGCGATGTTTTCTTTCCACGGCACCATTTTGTTGGTGTGTATGTGGACATGACAGTCAATGTGAAATGCCTTTTGATTTAAGAAGAGTGTGAAGGGATCGATGTTCACCTCCCCAATCACTTTGTAATGACAAAATTTTTTAATTAAAAAATAATTCAACTTGACTTTGGAAGTGAATAAAGACTTGAAGAACATCAGATTTTTGAATTAAAGGAAACCACCAAGTGTAACGAGTAAAATCATCTAAGAAAGCAACATAATATCGAAAACCATCACTGTAAATAAGTTGCAAAGGTTTGGTAGAGTGTTGATGAGAATCTCGAAAAGGCTGTTGAGAACTCTTGGCCTGACAGCAAGCTGAGCAAAGGGATGGAGGGTCACGGGTAGAGACAGGAAGGGAATTGTGAGAAATGATTCTGTGAACAAGTTGGAGAGAGGGATGACCAAGTCTTGAGTGCCACTGAGAGGAGGTGGTGCGCTCGCCAACAAGTGCTTGAGGAGAGGAAGAGTGGGCTGGAAAAGCATAAAGACCATCATGCGTGGGACCATGGAGAAGAGGTGTTGCTGTCTTGGAATCCTTCACAATGAAATGAGAACTGTGAAACTCAAAAAACACAGAATTATCATGGCAAAACTGTTGTACCAAGATTAAATTTTTGGTAATATTAGGCACATGTAACAGATTTTTAAGAAGAAAAGAATGAGAAGAAGAGGAGAAAACAGAGTCACTAATATTGGAGATCGGTAGAGCAGAACCATCGCCAACCCATATCTGTTCATTACCGCCATAAGGGGAGGATTGGATGTTAAGATTGGCTAAATCAGAGGTGAGATGATTTGTGGCAGCGGTATCCGGATACCAGGAATGATCAGAAGAAGATGCAGAGGTTGTGTAGTGGGCGGAAAGATTTTTCGGTGGATCTTTTTGGTAGGCATGGTCAAATCTGTGATAGCAGCTGATTACAAGGTGGCCGACCTTCCCACAGAGTTGACAAGTGGGTTTGGAGTGGGGAAGAGAAGAGAATTGAGGAGAGGCATTATGAGAGGAAGAGTGAGAGGAGAAGGTGTTGGTGCAACCTCTTCCTCGACCACGATTATTTCCACGGTAGCTGTCATGATAAAAACCACGGCCACGGGAAGGAGAGCTGGAGGTGAAGTTGGTTGAAAAATTTGTAGAAGTGGGAAGGTGAGTAGAATGAGATAACCTGCTTTCATGTGTGAGTAGGAGGCTGTAGAGTTCTTCAGGAGTGAGAGGTTCAATACGAGTGGTAACGGAAGTGACAAATGCATCATAGTCACTGTTGAGACCTGCGAGTAAGTAAGATACAAATTGGGCAGAGTCTAAGGGATTTCCAGCGGCACTCATTGTGTCTGAGAGGTGCTTAACTTTTCGGAAATATTCAGTGATGGAGGTGGAACCTTTTGAAACGGTGGCAAGCTGGTAACAAAGTTGAGTGACTCAAGCATGAGATTGAGAAGCAAAAAGTTTGTCAAGAGCTGACCAGACAGCTCGAGCAGTAGGGTAGCCAACAACCTGAGCAATGAGGTTATCGGAAAGGGATGAAATAAGTGCACTCAAAATGAGTTGATCTGTTTGCGTCCAGGTGAGATAGTCAGGGTTGAGGGTGGTGGTTCCTGGAAGGAACTGAGAAGGGGGAGAGACTGACCCATCTACGAAGTGAAAAAGGCGTTGGCCTTTGAGATAGGGAACCATTTGAGTTCGCCATAGCAGAAAGTTTTCGTTTGTGAGTTTAACCGAGACAAGATGAGAGAGGTGAGGGAGAAGGGAAGGTGAGGGTGGGTTCGGATCTGGGTTTTTAGGTGGAGGGGTATTTTCCTCCATGGGAGACGTTTGTCTAGAGTGGCTCTGATGCCATGTTAGAATATAGGAATTGATAAGTTCATTTCTCATTGATGGAAGGTTTACACAGTGCTCTTATTTATAGAGAAGAGCACGTATGCAGCAGGTTGGTATTCTAACAAACAGGTGGTGTGCAGATTGCCTGCAGCCAGCTGTCCAATAGTGCTAGCAACGGAAAGCATGCATTACAAAACAGAGATCAGAACCAGAAATATTCTAACAGAATCACAAAACAGAATTATACAGAAATGTTTCCAGAAGGTTCTTGTGGCTGAGATGGCTTGATGTCCTCGTGTGTTGCTGAGCTGGAGCATTGTTGCTTGATGTGCTGAGGCGTGACTGAGGTGTCTTTATCTGAAATGTTATCATGACGAGACATTTACTTTTTGAGTTACTGCAATTTCCTTGCTATATTCAAGCGATAGCCAGTTGATACCTTCAGCTTTCACGAGACGGAATTCAACTTTAGTTGACAGTACATCGTATCGACATTTCTCAGGTACAATCTGTTTTTCATAAAAATACAAAAACCAAAATCAGACTACCAAATACTTAAGCATATATATTGGGTCAAACGTAAGGATTGGGTTTAGAAAAATGACCTAAAATTTATTTTCATTCAACACCTGGCTGACCTATAGAGAGGCTGATATTTAAAAAAGAAAATAACAGTTCATAGCCAACTTTCAAGACATATAGAGGTTCAAAGTGGTGCAATGCCATCAAAAGTATTGCTAATTCTCCATTTAGTTCACTTTCCACAAGAAAAAAAAGGAAGAAAAACAAATACAAAGCAGAAGACAAATATTTTGCCCCATTTCTGCTCATCACTTACAAGCTAAACAATTGAGAGAAAGACATGAATAGAGTCCTATTACTTTTTTCTACTTGTTAAACACACATTCAGAGCTCAAGTAGAAGAGATTGTTGAACAACATGGTTTCTGAAATGCCCTTGTAATGTTTCAGCTGGTAGATAATGAAGTGGAAATTCCTAAATGATCCATGCAAGAAACAATGGCATCATACAGTAAATTCCTGTAATACCTTCCCAAATAACCGAGGTTGAAAATGATAAGCATCTTCACCAGGTTTCATCAATGGTGACACTTAGCTGCAAGACAATAAAAATTAAATTAGCTCATCTAGGCAAACAAATACTACCAAAGCCATCTCCAGCCACATGAATATTGAAAAGAATAATCACCAAACAGCAGCAGTTTACACAGGGTACTCGAAAGCAAAATTTATCTCATGTCAAAAACAAATATGTCTAAAAGATCAACGTACGATCTGTTCTCCAAACTCGACAGCCACATTGTTGGTCGGTATGCCCTTTGCAAATATTGTGACAACAACTTCCTCTGGCTTCTGGTAGTATTCACGTCTGTTCAACCATTCAACCATCAATCATTAGATAACAATTAAGATGAGATTGTGTAACCTGAATGACATAAGTGGGTGAGAATAGTAGAGGGAATCGCGGTAGTCTTAAGAGCTCTAACTTGGGAATGTCCAACAGGGGACACAAACAACCTTATTATGCTTGATGATTTAGATTAGTGCTCCATGTATCAACAGTTATGCCTTGCCTTAGAAGTACTGAATGAAACATCAAGCAAGAAACTGCACACAACAACTAATCCCTTACATCATAATTTGTCTATACAGGGCCATTGGGTCATGTAACTGCAATTGCTTTCCACCATTTCTCACTGCAGGTAAACTTAAAGCGAGGTAAAAAATAATGAATAAAGGTTATAGCTACTTCAAATCCCACTTCAAGAAGCTTTCCTCTTTCTCTAGCCCATAATCTACATACAAACATTACCTCTGGCCACATAATCAGAGCTTAATGGATGGGATGAAAGGAAGTGTAAGGACTTCTGGGATAACTAACGAATATAATCAAAAGCTCTGGAAAGCTACACAGTTATAACAACTTTTTGCGGTACAGATTGAGGGCAGTCAGGGTGCAAAATTCTTGGCGAGAAAAAGTGCAAGAACCTGTATTTTGGTCTGACTGGAGATATTGTGTTCATCGTATGGGACATGTCAAATGCTTTCTTAGCTTCTTCAAGAGTTCCAATAGCTGCATCAGATAATTCACATGCAGTAGAAGCCGTTGTCGTAGTTGGTGACGCATCTGGTGTCAAGCTCTCCGCTGGATCATTAGCCTCCTCTGAAGAAACATCCGTAAAAAATTATAGAAAACTTCTCCCAATAAAAATTCAACTACTAGCTCAGCAATAACTACCAATGACCAAAACTCGGGCTTGCTTCTAAAAACTCATTAGGGTATCCCGAACATATTAAAGACACATATCTCAAAGACCGCCAACAATCATATACCTGCTATGTGCTGATCGCATCCTTCAATCAACTTGGTGAATCTTGAATCGTTCTGTGCTAAAGATGCGCCTTTCTCAAGAGATACCTTAGCATTACGATATTCGCCGAGCTTAATACACGCAATCCTGTCGAGGACGGAAGAAAACTAGGCAAATAAGTAATAGAGGAAGTTTTTAAAAAATGGGACAATCTAGGAGTTAGTACAAGATCGCTGATTCGCTTCACACCTCGCGGTGCTTACACCTCTCGCCCATCGGATATCAGTATTATACTTCAAAAAAAATCGTTATACATTGTAATTGTGAATCAACATCTAAAGAAAGGACTAGAGAACTAAAATAGAGGATTTTATCATTATTGAACTACTCAAGCACATTAGGGATTATCAACATAAACATAAATTCGGGAACGTCTAACTGAATGACCACCACTTTTAAACTTGAAATTCCGAACAGTCATCCTGTACGATAATAGTTGAACCAAACAAGAATGACTAATATGCGAAGCATTACGCACCCTTTACGCAGATAAGCCTTAGCCATTGAAGCATCTAATTCTATTGCCTTGTTTGCATCCGCAAACGCTTCTGCTCGAACAAATACCAAAAAAAAAAAAGGAGCAGAAACAAATAAGTAAATAAAATCAGTAACTCCCCCCGAGAAATCTAGCAAAAATCAAAGCAATGAAGAAAACCACTCATAACCAATAAAAAAAAAAACGAAGTATCGGTGAAATAGCCGAGTTTGAGACGAGCCTGTGCTCGGTCGGCGTAAAGATCGGCGTCGTCGGCGTTGACGGCAATGGCCTGAGCGTAGAGATCAATGGCCAGTTGCAAGTCGTCGTCCAAGAAGGCATCCTTCGCTTTCGCCGCTAATTGGGTTCCCATCCGAGAGAGGAGAGGAGTTTCTGGAAGTGATCCGACCAGGACGCAGAGAAGAGAAAGTGGAGGGAAACTGTACGGGGACCACAGAAGTTGAATAGGATTTATTAGTACTCTCTTCTCTTCTGGAAACTTCCTTCCAACTTTCTGATAACGGAGACTGTTACGTATTGCTTAACAGCAAGGAACAAGAAGCATATTACGACATGTAGTCAAATTGGGAAAATTCACGATTTGCAGGTTTCATGGATACGATGTGTCGTCTTTATTGATTCAAAAACCCACATCAACTGTTGTCTAGTATGGACCATGGTCCACGTGATATTTTTACTTTATTATAGAATATCATTTAATTAAAATTATTCTATATTAAATGAGATATTGTGATGGAGAAATATTATTATTTTTATATTGAAATTTTCTTCCTCAATAGGGTGTAAATCTGGATGCAAATTTGAGTATCGAACTATATTTGAAGGGTAATGATATACTTATCACTATTTTACAACCACTTTACCACTTGTAATATATTTGTTTTTTTTTATTTTTTTTAATTATTTTTTTAATATATTTAATCATTAAGAAAAAATTTTAAAAATATACAATTTTATTAATAATCACTTTCTTAATCATTAAGTAAAAAAAAATTAAAAAAAAATTAAAATATTAAAAAAAATGGTAAAGTGGTGGTAGAATAGTGGTAAGGCTATCATTATTCATATTTTTGAATCTACATCGTAGTCTATAATGCAGTCGGGGTATTTGTTTGAGTTAGAGTATTAGTAGTGAGCTCAACAAAACTAAATTATAGGAAAATAATAGCTAAAATGTGAAATAAAGTCCTACAATGGACTCAATAAATGTACAGTAAATTTGGTCATCAACCAAATGGCTGGTCAAATTTATTGAGGCAAAGACACTAACTAAATATTATTTTTAGAGTAAAATAATAGTTGCCGTTTCTGCCACCCTTTCCCGCGTAGCCAAAGGAAATATGCCTTTCCCCTTTCAAAACCCATCGTCTCCCAACTAGAGCAACAACAACTGAACCCAATGCAGCACCGAACCCAACCATAGCAGCAAACGACGAACGACGTCTCCATCGTCTCCCAGCTGCAACAGCGAACGACGTCTCCATCGTCTCCTAGCTGTAGCAGCGAACGGTGTCTCCCAGCCTCAGCACCGAATGAGAGCAACCCATCTCACTGGACGAAACTCTCTCTGTCGTCTCCCAGCCGCAGCACCGAACGGCGACGCCCTTGAGCAAGTGGGTTAAAAGAGCACCGGTAAGCCGCAATGCAAGGAACTCTGTAACAGCCCGCTAAAATTATCAGTTTTGGATTATTTCCCGACAGCAATCACATCTCTCTTGTCTTTACCCTCATCTGGAATCACGCGTATAGATTATCTTTTCCGTAAATCACGTAATTTGTTCTTCACCGACAGCTGTAAAATCATGAACAGTTTTATCCTAAGCGTTGTACCTTGATGGCGTTTTCCCGGATCTTATCCATCGAATTTCAAAGTATTAGATAAGCTTGTTTTTAAAGTAGCACAATTATAATAATTTAATGAGCTTTGAAAATATTATATTTGTGGATATTTAGATTAAATATTTTTAGTTGTTTTAAGATATTAAGAGGTTTAATTTTACGTGGAAAACTCTTATTTAAATTAATTGGTTTTATCATCTTCGATTAATTAACGGTACTTTATCATTTTATATAATGATGAGGAAATATTATTTTATAAATTTTTAGTTTATAAAATAATATTCTACCTTAATTCATCGTGGTGTTTTATTTAAAGTGTTTTATTTAAAATAAGTTTGATTATACGTTATCAGCCCAACTACTCTCTCTTTCTGAAACTCCCATCCTCATCAGCAACCGTTATCTTTTTCAACTCTCAACTTGATTCCTCTTTCCTCTTTCCCCTCTCTCTCTCTCTCTCTCTCTCTCTCTCTCTTAATACTGAGTTTTTCGCTCTCGCAACAAAGTCCACAAAGTCACCCTGTACTCGGCTCTATCTGTCTCTGAATCTGTTTGGAATCCGAGTTCATTTGTATACGCCATGGCCGCGTGCGTGTTGGACACGGCTCGAGCCCTGGCGTGCCGGGACGGTAAGGCGGCGGCGCACCTGAAGTTCATCTCCATCTGGGTAATCTTCTTTACTAGCGTCTGAGGCATATCTTCGCCTGTGCTCCTCGCCCGCTTCTTCCAGGGAGAAATCGAAGACAGAAAGTCCTGCTGGAGGAAAGTCACATGTAGAAGGCTTTCCGGTCAGCAAAGGCTCTTGAATTCTTCTGAGAAGGAGACGCCGAGATAGGGGGAAACATTTCTAGAGAAAGATAGATGTCTTCCTTTGACGCGTACGGCGAGGAGATGAACGTGAACTCTATCTACGACCGCTACAACAATATCTTCACTGGCGGTAGCTTCGGATCCGGAGCCTACTCCAGCTTCCCAGCCGTTGCAGGAGATTTCTCAAGAGGGTTTCCTGCAGAAGGTGATGTCGCCGTAGACCACGCATCTGCCTCGCCGGAGATAGAGGAAGAAGGCTCAGGCGATCATCGCTTCGACGTTACCCTCACCGTCTCGGGCTCGCCTGAGTCGACCAGAAGAGGGAAGTTGAGCAAGGCTCTGGACCCTCCATCCGGTACCTCTGTTCTCCTCACTTCAAAGGCAATGAAATTGTGCAGAGCCTTCGATCTCTCCGGTTTCAGAGAAGAGCTATAGTTCCCAGATCTGAAGACAAGGAGAAAAACAAAAATGTATAGATCGGCTAGCTGGAGCTGCTTTTCTGACGGAGGCGATTACTTTAAGCATGGACCCTCACCTTCGACGAAGGAGTCGCCGAGCATGCAGAGATTGTCAACTTCGTTTGAAAGCAATAATGAGTTGCCTGTACTCCTTGGCCGTGATACAGTTCAACGGCATCGGGGGATCTGAGAATAATAAGGATCTCCGAGCCGGTGTAGCTCTCTGTGCACGGGCTGCCTTTCTTGGTCACATCGAAGCACTCCACGAGCTCGGTCACTACCTACAGGACGGATACGGTGTGCGTCAGTACGGTGTGCACTGTACTGTATAGAAGCCAATGATGTCTTGTTTGGAAAAAGAATAAGGCACCCACATCGATGACCTCATTTCTCTCCATCAACTAGGCATGTGGTGCTGTTTTGTCAAAGGATGTGGGGACTACTGCATGAGCAAGTGCGCCTAACTTCTTTTTCTTTAAATTAGTAAAATGTATGTATATGGATAAGAATCATCCTCTTCTTTCCATGTACGTCAAGTAATATATATATATATATATACAGCACTCGGATGAAATATAATATATATATATAAGTTGGACCAGAAATTCAATTAAAAAATAATAATAATAATAATAAAAAATAAAAATAAAAATAAAAATAAAAATAAAAGAAAAATGGCAGGAGAAAGGAATGGTGAAGGACAATGCAAACAAAGCAAACGAATCACAAGATTCTTTGATTCTAAAACTAGTGGTCTTCTCATTCAATGAAACCTCAAGTTGGCCGTGGTGTTGCAAGTGCTTACAATATGGCAATTGAGTTCAGAAGTGAAAATCTTAAGGACTTGAGTGTTCCTCTTCCAGCTGTTGTGCAGTTCCTCGTGTTTCGCGCTTTATTCTCATAGAACGCGACGATCGAAGTAAGTTAGCCTCTAACTTACTATCAGTTTATTGTGTATGTGTGATGGGTAAGGGAACTACAATTTATGTTGTATGTTATAAGTATGCCATGTTAAGTATGCCATATGATACATGTATGCCATGAAATGTTTATGATTAAATCATATTATGCAATTTACAAGTATACGCCATGTTAGAAAAGTATTGATATTAATTAATATCTCATGCATTAAGAAATATAAGATATGTTATGTTACGTATAATACGTGGGGCCACAACAACTGTGGAGTACGTATTATATTTATGTTACTTATAATGCGTGGGGCCACAACAACTGTGGAGTACGTATTATATTTATGTTACTTATAATGCGTGGGGCCACAACAACTGTGGAGTACGTATTATATTTATGTTACTTATAATGCGTGGGGCCACAACAACTGTGGAGTACGTATTATATTTTATGTTACTTATAATGCGTGGGGCCACAACAACTGTGGAGTACGTATTATATTTTATGTTACTTATAATGCGTGGGGCCACAACAACTGTGGAGTACGTATTATACTTATGTTATGTTATTGATAATGCGTGGGGCCACAACAACTGTGGAGTACGTATTATATTCTATGTTATTTATAATGCGTGGGGCCACAACAACTGTGGAGTACGTATTATATTTATGTTACTTATAATGCGTGGGGCCACAACAACTGTGGAGTACGTATTATATCTTATGTTATGTTATGATAATGCGTGGGGCCACAACAACTGTGGAGTACGTATTATATTCTATGTTACTTATAATGCGTGGGGCCACAACAACTGTGGAGTACGTATTATATTTATGTTACTTATAATGCGTGGGGCCACAACAACTGTGGAGTACGTATTATATTTATGTTACTTATAATGCGTGGGGCCACAACAACTGTGGAGTACGTATTATATTTATGTTACTTATAATGCGTGGGGCCACAACAACTGTGGAGTACGTTTATGTTATTATAATCTGGGCAACAATGTAGTACATAAAGTATTATAATGCGTGGGGCCACAACAACTGTGGAGTACGTATTATATTTATGTTACTTATAATGCGTGGGGCCACAACAACTGTGGAGTACGTATTATATTTTATGTTACAAGAAGTATGGGGCCACAACAACTGTGGAGCATACACTACATGAGACACAGCAATTGTGACATGTAGAATACGTGGGGCCACAACAACTGTGGAGTACGTATTATATTTTATGTTATGTGTATTCATGGGGCCACAACAACTGTGGAGCATGAAGTATGGGGCCACAACAACTGTGGAGCATACACTACATGAGACACAGCAATTGTGACATGTAGAATACGTGGGGCCACAACAACTGTGGAGTACGTATTATGTTTTATGTTACTTGAATACGTGGGGCCACAACAACTGTGGAGTACGTATTAACGCATGTTATTAATCAAGACAATTGAATAATATTCCAAGTTTATGTTAAGTCCAGTTTCAGATCAAATATATGATAAGTCAAGTTTCAGATCAAGTTCATGTTATGTTATGCTCACGTACATGTTATGTTCATGTTTATGTTATGTTCCAAGTTCATGTTCACGTTTATGATATGTTCAAACTCACGTTCATGTTATGTTATGTTCATGTCCATGTTATGTTTTAAGTTTAAGTTTATGCCATGTTAAGTCAAGTTCAGTTTAAGTTTAAGTTCTGGTTAAATCATGCTATATGTCAAGTTATACTATGTTTATGTATGACTATAATTATGCATTTATGCTTTTACTGCCATGCATGCATTTTTAACCTGTGTGTGAGTTTTATGTTAACTTACTGAGATTTGTAATCAAATCTCACTGTGGTAGTCCCAACTACCATTCCCCCCGAATGGTAGATCTTGTTACAGGACCCAAAAGAATTGGAATCTGACCAACTGAATACGGTCGACTAGGCCACGGTGCGATGTTGATGATGGTATAGTATTTAACTTAGGTTAATACTTGTACTTTTGGAGTTGTATCTCAAGTATTCTTTTGATCACAACCATTTTGGACTAGTGTGGTGATCACGGCTATTTAGTATGCCTTTATGTATGAAATATGTTTCAAGTATTTGGGATATTTTAGTTTGGTGCATAGTATTGCTAAAGAAAAAAATTATCCGCTGCGAATATTGCATAATGCTAGATGCATGTTAGGAACATTGCATCTTATATGTCATGAACGGGGGCAGGTAACCTTGTGTTGCATGTCTCGACGCTTCAAATGTCCGTTCAATCCCAAGCGGAATTTGGGGGCGTCACAAACTCTCTGTTTTTTTTCTGGGAATATATAATTTGCTGGATTCTTCTTTCACTTTAATTCTTCTGGATTTTTTTTATGCGATTTCTGGATTGAATTCTCAAGCTTTGATTGAATTTTTTCCTACATTTTTTATGCGATTTCCATCGTTATTGCAATTTTTTGATGCGATTTTCATCGTTACTGCAATTTTTTTTTTTTGAATTCTCAAGCTTTGATTGAATTTCTGAATATGATTTTGGTGTATTGAATTTGATAAAATCACTATTAATGAATTTTCTAGTAGTGAATTTATTGATGAATTTCTGGATGAACCACTTCGAGTGGTTTCTTTGCTGTGGAGGTTGAGAATTTCTAGTGGTGTATTGTACTGAAATCGAACATAGAGGGAGAAATATACTTTGGTACGTTGGGTATTGCTTTGTTTGATTGCTGTGGAGGTTGAGAATTTCTAGTGGTGTATTGCTCTGTATGATACGTTGGGGAGAAATATACTTTTTTGTTATATGAATTTTAGAGAGATATATGTTGGGTATTTTTTTGTCATACGTTGGGGAGAAATTATCCAAGGCCATCGTTTTGTCAATTTTTAGAAGTTCATAAGTTAATTTGACAGATTATTTTTTTCATTTGTCGGTTTATTATTTTTCATTTTCTTGGTGATTGTTGTGGATCACATTCCAACTGTTAGGAATGATATCTAGTGATGGATGATATCTAGTTTCTTGTCCCCCATCTCTTGTTAGGAATGGATCCATCCACTCACCGTGATGCCTACTTCACAAATCTTCTAAATAATAATGACTTTTTGATTAGTGCCAAAAATGAATAAGAACTCTCTCCACCCCGAGTTGAGGTTATTGAAGTTGAACTGAGTAGATGAAAAATACAACGAGGTAATAATTTTAGTAATGAGGAAGATTTGTTGCTTGTGAAGGGATGTCTTGAAACTTCCTTAGATGCGATACAAGGAAAAGAAAAGCACACGATGTTATGGAAAAGAATTCATAAGTATTTTGAGGAAAACAAAAAATTTCACTCTTTACACAATTACACATCTCTAATGAATCGGTGGTCGACGATTCAACAAGCTACAAATAAATTTTGTATTTACTTGGCCCAAGTCGAAGGAATGCATCCAAGTGGGTTTAACGAGCAAGACAAGGTATGTTTTGCACCTTTTAAGCTTATTTTTTAACATGCTTTTTTTTTTTTTTTAACATCTTACTTATTTAGAACCATGGTATTTTGTGTATGTAGATTGACAAGACAAAGGTTATGTTCCTGGATTTAGAGAAAAAGTCTTTTAACTTTGATCATTGTTGGCGGGTGTTAAGATTCCATCCAAAGTGGGTGAAACATATGGACATAGTGAAACCGAAGAAGAAACCAAGTTCGAATGATTCGACACCAAATTCAATAAATCTAGGCAAAGATGAGGATTATCATGTTGCATCTTCAAATTTGGAATGACCAATAGGTCGTAAAGTATAAAAAGAGAAATAAAAGAGAAAAGAAATGACAAACTCCGACTCTCTTATGGCACTAAATGAGATGGCAGAAATTAGAAAGAGTAAACTTGTGCTTATGCAAGAAGCACGTGATCATAACAATAAAATGTTGTGTCTTAGGCAAGACGAAGTGCGTATTCAAAAAGAGAAGGTGCTACTTCAACAAGTGAAAGCACGTCTTGAAGAAAAGAAAGAAGATGAAAGAATTATCACGTTAAATATAAGTGCCATGCCTCCAATGCTACAACAATATTATCTTCAACGACAAATGGAAATACTTGCAAGTCGTGCTGGGAAAAACTAGCTGTAGTGCAATTTTATGGTTTCATGTTATATTTATGTTTGTTAGATTAATGACTTTAGATTGACCATTATGGAGTAGTATTATATTTATGTTTGTTAGATTTATGTTTTCAGATTGAACATTATGGAGTAATGTTATATTTATGTTTGTTAGATTAATCACTTCAGATTGACCATTATGGAGTAATTTAATACAACCATAAATTTAATACAATCAAAAACTTAATAGAACCATAAACTTAATACAACAAGAAATTTAATACAACAAGAAATTTAATACAACCATAAACTTAATACAACTATAAACTTAATACAACAAGAAATTTAATACAACCATGTCTTATGCGGCACTATATTGTTGCCATAAGTGCTCGACGAGATTTGTTTGGAGTTGAGAATGGATTCTTCTATCCCTAAGAGCATGATGACGTTGAATGAACTCGCTAAATTCAGGTGTAGGGCCAGTTGACACTGGATCATGTATAGTTTCTGGCAACTATTCATATTCGAACTATTCTTCTCCATTGTCAGCCCATTCATCTTCAATGATCATATTATGTAAAATTATGCATGCTGTCATAATTTTCATTGAGTGTTTCAATGTGGAAAAACTATGCAGTTCCACAAATTATAGCAAATCGTGCTTGAAGCACACCAAAAGCACGCTCCACATCATTCCTTGCGGACTCTTGGGCTGCAGCAAAATATTTTTTCTTGTTTCCTTATGGAGCTGAGATAGTTTTAACAAATATTGCCCATTGCGGATAAATGCCATAAGCAAAATAGTACCCCATTATATAGTTATGACCATTAATAGTGTAATTAACAGTCGAGTACGCCCTTGAGCAAGGTCAAAAAATATAAATGATCTATTAAGCACATTTATATCATTATGAGACCCCGGTAACCTAAAAAAAGCATGCCAAATCCATAGATCGTTAGAAGTCACTGCTTCTAAAATAATTGTTGGTTCATGAATATAACTAGAATACATACCATGCCAAGCAGTTGGGCAATTCTTCCACTTCCAATGCATACAATCGATGCTCCCTAACATACCTGGAAAGCCACGTTTCTCACCAACTGTGAGTAATCTAGCAATGTCATCATTGTTGGGTTTTCTTAAGTACTCTTCAGAAAAAATTGAAACAACAGCTTTGACAAACATCTTTAGGCTTCTTAATGCAGTAGTCTCTCCAATTTTCAAATATTCATCCATAAAATCAACCGTGACACCATATGCAAGCATCCTTAGAGCAGCTGTTATTTTTTGAAGGGAAGAAAAACCAAGTCTTCAAGAATTATCTCGTATTTGGACAAAATAAGGTTCATGGGCTTATACTGCAGCTTGGATACAGAGAAATAGAGAACGACTCATCCGAAACCTCATTCGAAAATATTTGTGAGGATATATTGGAGGATCAGCAAAATAGTCGCGAAATAGATTTTGGTGGGCATGCAATCGATCGCGCCTTACGAATCTACGTGCATTTTTAGAAGAACCACGTGAGCTTGATCTTTCTTCTTCCAAAGCAAGTTGCCTCACTATTTCAAATTCTTCGTCATAATTTGAATCAATAAGTGTCATTTTGTGAAAAAGTGAACGATCCATTGAGAGAAAATGAGAAGAAAAGGTTTCAAAGAGATACTTGAGTTGAAATGAATGAAATTGTTGAGGAAATGTTATGTTTTATAGTGAAAGTATATAATCGTTGGAGAATTATAATCATTAAAAAATATAACCGTTAAAAAATATAGCCGTTGGAAAAATATAATCGTTGGAGAATTATAGCAGTTAAAAAATATAACCGTTAAAAAATATGGCTGTTGGAAAAATATAGCCGTTAAAAAAAATATCCGTTGGAGAAATATAGCTGTTAAAAATATAGCCGTTGGAAAAAATAAGACTAAAAAAATATATCTAACTCATATGATATTCAAATTACAATTAGAACTAAAATATATTAAAGTTCAAAATCAATGTTTTAATAGAATAATGAAAGATTTGTTGAGTTTATTATTTGGTGTTGTAAAAAGTGGCTAGTTAAAATTTGTAAAAGTGTATTTTCTAGCTAAATTGTAGTTAAAGTTTGTTGAGCTCACTACTAGCGCTCTTAACCCGAGTAGATACCTAGTTATAAAAATTCAAATACCCAATTACTAGGATTTTAATTGAATATTCAAATTTGTCAAAAAATAATTTTAAACAAGAGTGCTATAAACACAAAACAATGTTGTCTTATATATAAGGTGATTTTTGAAAATATAAATTCGGTTATGGATACCAAATATTAATTTGTAATCAACATTATATAATTATACTTATATCCAAACAGAGGGGGTATGAGATTTGGATATACGCAATGGTAAAATTTGGGTATATACCCACTCGAATAAGTCCGATTTTTCAAATTATAGACCAGACCGAAAAGAATCAGCCCAAATGCATAGGCCTACTCAATTACACTTAAGTTAGATTTCATTCAAACTTATGATGCAAGAAAGCAAAGTGTAGCACATCAAATGTTGTGAATGATAAATTCATCTTAATTAGTAACATTTTTCATTGCAAAACTGAGGTCCCTTTACTTTAGAATTTACAAATAAATAATTAAAAATTAAGTAAGACTAGATATAAGCGCACACACCACATGTTGTTATGTCATAATTTAATTTATAAAAAAATTTAGTTTAAAATCTTTCTTATATATCAGTTATATCATGTAGGATGCATTACTCGTCTATATAATTTTTCTTTAAGTATTTAGCTTTTATCAAGTAAAAAATCACCGAATATATTTTCTCATGCAAATGTGAATGAGTTCGGATGGGAAGTTGAGACAAAATAAAATAAAAATTAAAAAATAAATAAAATATTAACATAATATTATTTATTAATATTATTTTTATTTTAAAAATTAAAATTAAAAACTTAAATTATTTATTATATTTTGTATAAAAATTTTAAAAAATTATATATGATGATGAATTCTTTCGATCAAAAAAAAACCCTCGATCCTTTAATCAGCACCCACCTCTCTCCGGTTAAACTTCATTACGTTCGTACAGTTTCTCGGTCTTACGCAGCTACGCTACGAACGCTAGCTGGATCGCGTCGACTCACTGAGTGAATGAAGTGCCGATCCGTAGCATGCATATGGTCGGGCGCGCATCCGTCTCACAGAGTAACCGCCACCGCCGTGCTGAAACAACCTCCAACTCTCTATACAGGCGGATCAGATGGCTCCATCATCTGGTGGAATCTTTCCTCCACTGGTTCCAATCCGGTAACTGCAACTCGCTCCTCTGCGCTTCTTCCTTCTTTAGATGACTCATTGTTCTCACTCTACCATCTATTTTTCAAAGAGCCACTGAACCGAAAACCGTCCTCTGAATACAAGAATTAGGCTCTAAAAATGGATTCGCTTTGCTTCGACATGCGGCTCTGTTTGCTTGCTGAGAAAATGTAGAAATGAAATTAAATGGTTTGGGTGTCATGTACTTTTCTTCTTACTTACTCAATAGTTGCTCCTACGACGCAATTCTAGTTCGATCAGGCTCTCAGTGGACGGGCGAGTTATTTTCGTCTTTAATTACTAATAGAAAAAACAAATATATTTTCCTCCCACGACAAATTGATCATGCACCAATCTAATGAGGTTTCATCTGGACAGGAAATTAAACCAATTGCTATGTTATGTGGCCACGCCGCACCCATAGCCGATCTCGGAATTTGTTATCCCGTAGTTTTGTCAAGAAATGAAAAGCTAGACGCTTCAAGTAATGTTCTGGCAGGCTCTACTCCTGATTATTATGGTGCGTTAATCAGTGCGTGCACTGATGGCGTATTGTGTGTGTGGAGCAGAAGCAGTGGGCATTGCAGACGGAGGAGGAAATTGCCACCTTGGGTAGGCAGTCCATCCATGGTTCGAACATTGCCTTCAAACACAAGATATGTGTGCATTGGCTGTTCTTTCGTAGATAATGTGCAATTGTCTGAACGCGGTTCTGTTGATTCCTCCTTAGCTGAGGGATCAGTGTATGGAGAATTTCAGCACAGAAAACCACCAAAATGTGCTGTAGTAGTTGTTGATTCATATACACTTATGATTGTCCAAACCGTTTTTCATGGTAATTTATCTATCGGTTCATTGAAGTTTATGGCTGTAGTTTCGTCCATTGAGCACAAAGAGAAACATTCAGTAGTCATGGCTGATTCTTTTGGTAGGCTGCAATTGATTCCGATATTAAAGGATCCCCACCAGCATGGGGATGATGCAACTGGTTTGCATAAAAGTTCTCAGTCGGAGATGACTGTTTGGGCAGATGGGTTGAGTCAAGGTGGACAGGTTGTGTCAATCGCAATCTGTGAGAATGTTATTGCTTTTGTTTTTAAAAAGCACTGCATATTTAGGCTATTGGCAACTGGTACCACTATTGGAGAGATTTCTTTCGCAGACAAGATCATCTATCTAAATGGCAGGTCTACTTACTCACATGTTATAGGGGGGACGTTTCTTGAAAGTGAAGAATCTGGGAGAAAGCTGAATACTGACGGATTCGATGAATTATCTACAACCAGTTTTATTGTATGGAATAATGATGGTTATGCTATTGTGTATTGTGTATCATTTTTAAATAACATATTCAAGTGTGAGGCTCTTTGTGAGATCCCTACCACTTCTCATCCTGATGATGTGAGATTATCCGGTTATTTCATTCAATTGAACCGCTATCTTCTTCGCATTTGTTCACATTGTATTTATGCTGAAGAACCTTTACTGTGGAAACCCCACATCACCATCTATTCACCACATACAGAACATGATGACCATGGAAAGTTGTGCTGTAAGTTCAGAATACTTGGAGAAGGCAGTTTTTCTGTTGACTGGATCAAAAAACCTACTTCACATCATAAAATTGAGGGTCCCAGTGATGGGAAGAGTGAGTTAAGTTCTTGGGAATCATCTGTTCCAAGTCCAATAAGTGGTAATAATATTCATGCATGTTATCAGTCCAACAAGGCACGGATCGTATCTTCTTCCATGGTTATTTCAGAAAATCTCCTTGCCCCTTATGCTATTGTGTATGGTTTCTTTAATGGAGAAATCGAGGTTGTGAGATTTGATATGTTTCATGGAATAACTTCTCATGGTAATAATTCACACAATGAACCCTGTTCGCATGCATCCAGACAATATTTTCTAGGGCACACAGGTGCTGTACTATGTTTGGCTGCACACCGGATGGTGGGAACTGCCAAAGGATGGAGTTTCAATCAGGTTTTAATTTCTGGAAGCATGGACTGCACAGTTCGCATATGGGACCTTGAAACGAGCAATCTCATTACTGTAATGCACCAACATGTGGCTCCTGTGCACCAAATAATTCTTCCCCCGTCCCGGACTGACCGTCCTTGGAATGACTGCTTCCTCTCTGTTGGCAAGGACTCATGTGTTGCTCTTGCTTCGCTGGAGACTTTGCGAGTTGAGAGAATGTTTCCTGGACACCCCAGCTATCCTGCTAAAGTTGTGTGGGATGGAGTAAGAGGTTATATTGCATGCCTTTGCCGAAACCATTTGAGGACATGTGATGCGAGTGATGTCTTATACATTTGGGATGTAAAGACAGGTGCTCGGGAGCGGTTTCTTCGTGGGACTGCTTCTCATTCAATGTTTGATCAGTTTTGTAAAGGTGTCAGTATGAATTCCATATCGGGCACTATACTGAATGGAAATACCTCAGTTTCATTACTAAGTCTTCCAATAATTGAGGATGGAAGCTTTTCTCATTCTAACTTAAATAGTACAGATAAGTTGGTCACTTCGTCAAATGTGGTGCCAAGTATTGCAAATATACTCGAGCCCAATACTTCCCAAGCGCATATTAGTAAAGGAATTTCGGCAAAATCACTTCCAACCACTCTATCTATACTTCAAAGCAGCAAGTCCTCCATCAAATGCTATTGCCCATTCCCTGGAATCGCTGCTCTGAATTTTGACCTTGGATCATTGATGTTTCCTCATCAGAAGCACGGACGCACTGCCAATGACAGTAATAAGTTAGACGATACCAATGTGAAGGAACAGGGTAATGACAGACTAAGTCCCCACCACATGAATATAGAAGATGGTGATGTTAATGAGAGCATGAATACTTCTATAGAAGAGCTTGAATGGATTAGATCACATGAAGAATGTTTACTTCGATTTAGCTTGTCATATTTACATCTGTGGAATGTAGATTGTGAGCTTGATAATTTGCTTATAGCTGACATGAAGCTAAAGAGGCCAGAGAATCTTGTTGTAGCTTCTGGATTGCTAGGGGACAAAGGGTCTTTGACATTGACGTTTCCTGGTTTGAGTACTATTCTTGAGGTAATTCGATGAACTTTTTTTAAATGTTCGGTCATATTTTCTTGTTTGGCTCCTTGCACTTTTTCCTGAGACATGGTTATAATGTTTCAGCTCTGGAAATCCTCATCAGAATTTTGTGCAATGAGGTCACTGACAATGGTGTCCCTTGCCCAACGAATGATTAGCTTCTCTCACTCCAGTTCAGCTGCCAGCAGGTATTGCAAAGGTTCCAAGGAAAAAAAAATTACTTCACAGAGTCCAACTTGTATCATCTCTAACAGATTTAATATTCTTCAAATTCTACATCATGTTATCAATTTTATATTGGCATCAATCTAGTATATGTTCAGCAGAGAACTAAAATATGAAAATTCTTTTAAAATTTGTAGGAAAAGTAAGATTATTGAAATCTTGTAAGAGCTGGAAATAATGAAGAGAAAAAAAGTAACTTGTTTAAGTCTTGGGTGATAATGTAATAGATGTGTGGAGAATATTATTTATTAACTTTTTTTGTGATTTAAAAACTGTATGGTTGCTGCTGCGGTAGTCATCTGGATATTATTGTCTTTATATTAATTTAATATCTTCTATGGAGGCTGACATTGTTTCCACATGCTCAAAACAAGAGTTTCCATTTTTTATGTTATTTTTATTCCTTAAAGAAAACTTCAAATTAAGGATTAGGGATATCTCAATCAGTTTATCTTAAGCCTAGATAAATTTTTACTACAAAATTAGTCTGATAGTAAGCTTGCTTTTCAATCTCCTGCATATGTGGTTTCCTCTTGCACTAGCTCAAATGTAATGTTGCTGCTCTCTATGTATGATTTTATTTCCTCTACTAGGTAATTACTGTGCCAAGATTATCTCCTAAAGGTTATTCATGCATGACAAATGAACATAAACTGTATAATCCCTTTTCCAGTAATGTAGACTGGTTTTGAAAATTGTGAGAAGAAGGTGGAAGCTTTCAAGGCTTTCTTTCTTAATAATCTTTCATACTGAATGTTTGTATTGAATTATTTTTCTATCACTAGTTTTCAGGATTTTCTAGATCTTATTTCTTCATTTGCTTAGGTTTTTTTTGGTATACTCTCTGTTTGCTGAGGTCACACACGTTTTTTTTTTTATCAATAATAAAATTTGAATTACTTATAGAAAAAAGTCATGTAAATCAGTTATATTATTTTTCCTGATCTTTTAACCTGATGGTATTGTTTGCAGTGCTTTAGCAGCATTTTATACTAGGAATTTTGCTGAAAAATATCCAGATGTAAAGCCACCTCTACTCCAGGTTGCATCTTGTGTTGGAAGCCATACCGGCATGGTTGGATTTCCCAATTAGCCAAATTTTCATTAAATTTATGTTTTTATTTCTGCTTCTCCGTTTTACAGCTTTTGGTGAGTTTCTGGCAAGATGAAAGTGAACATGTACGTATGGCTGCTCGCTCTTTATTCCACTGCACTGCTTCACGGGCAATTCCACTTCCTCTGCGTAGTCAAAAAGCAACTGACCAAGCAGATATGAGCTCTCTAATTGGCACCAGAGAAAATGAACATGAAAATGTAAATATAGAAGAAACATCTGCTAACAGATTGCATTCTGATCAGCTCCTAGAAACACAAGGGATCTCCCGGGTGGAGGAATCTAAGATACATGATTGGCTAGAATATTTTGAAATGCAAGACTGGATTTCTTGCGTGGGAGGAACAAGCCAAGATGCCATGACGTCTCATATTATTGTTGCAGCAGCACTGGCTATTTGGTATCCCAGCCTTGTGAAGCCAGGTCTTGCCACGCTGGTTGTTCATCCCCTAGTAAAATTGGTTATGGCGGTGAATGAGAAATACAGTTCTACTGCAGCAGAGCTTCTTGCAGAAGGTATGGACAGTGCATGGAAAGCATGCCTTGGTTCTGAAATACCTTGTTTGGTTGGAGACATCTTCTTTCAAATAGAATGTGTAAGTGGTCCATCAGCCAACTTAGCTGCACAAAATCCAGTTGTACCAGTTGCCATCCAGGAGACTTTGGTCGGTGTTCTTCTTCCGAGCTTAGCAATGGCTGATATACCAGGGTTTTTAACTGTTATAGAAAGCCAAATCTGGTCTACTGCATCCGATTCACCTGTTCATCTTGTATCTCTTACGACTCTCATCAGGGTTGTGCGTGGTTCTCCAAGAAACTTGGCTCAGTACCTTGATAAGGTTCGTATGGTCCATGTTCAATGTGGAGGTTAAAAATAAAAAATTGAAATCTTAAACGCATGAAATTATGAGAAATTTTAGAAGATCCACCATTCCTGGTGCAACATAGGTTTACTTTATCTACGGTTTTGAGATGTGTAACTTATAACTACTGATGGCAGGATAAGCCTCTATAAGTGTAACACCCCAATGGAAGACCCAAACCACATAGCCTATACTCCAAAAGGACCAGTCAATGATACAATTGGAGCCCTATTGGAACCTTAAAAGAGCAAGAACTTCTCATTTCCAAGCAATGTGGGATCCCATACATCAACTACCCTTATCTTTATTATTTTTATTGTTTGATGTCTGGTGACTTCACCTCAAGCTATAAGATTTTTCTCTACCCCACCAAAAAGTAACAATCTTGCTTGTCCCTGTTTGTTTAACAGTAAATAAAGGTTAATATATTGCTGAATAATCTTTTATATTTAATTAAATTTAAATAAATTTTGTCCTCCATTTTTTTTTGTCACGTCTCTGTTTAAATTTATATTTGACATTTGGGCAGATTTACAGGTGGTTAACTTCATTTTGCAAACTATGGACCCTAGCAATTCTGTCATGCGCAAAATGTGCTTTCAAAGTTCAATGACAGCCTTGAAGGAAGTTGTACGTGCATTCCCTATGGTCGCCTTGAATGACACATGGACCAGATTGGCTGTTGGGGACGTGATTGGAGAGATGAACAGTGCTAACATTCGGGTGTATGACATGCAAAGGTACTAGCAGACAAAGTATTGCTTATGAATTTAAATGATTATGTACAGATGCACCAAAAATGTGTGCGTGCGCACACTCATACACCAAAAGATAGTATCGTGATTACTCTCTATAGCAAAAACCCTAGCATATACTAATAGGTAGTCAATTATCAATTAGATTCTAAACTGGTGCGTTTGATAATTTGATATCATAAATTGTCACTTGGGGTCTTAGTTGATTAGAGAAAACATAAGCTTCTGCATATCTTGATATACAAATGTTTTTGTTGAAATTCTTCTTATGGTTACATCTTAATTAGCTTCGTGTCTTTGTTTTTCACTGCAGTGTGATAAAGATCAAGGTTTTAGATGCAAGTGGACCTCCTGGACTTCCAACCATGCTTGCAACGGCATCAGAAACGGTGGTTACTACTGCAATTTCTGCTTTGAGCTTTTCGCCAGATGGGGAGGTACTTGTCATTGATATACCCTGTAAACAGAAAATATGCGTTTTAACAAATGTCTAAATATATTCCTGTTAATTGCAGGGGTTGGTTGCTTTTTCTGAGCATGGTTTGATGATAAGATGGTGGTCATTGGGATCCGTGTGGTGGGAAAAATTGAGCAGAAACTTTGTTCCCGTGCAATGCACTAAACTTATTTTTGTTCCTCCATGGGAAGGATTCTCACCGAACTCTTCTAGGTCAAGCATAATGGCATGCATAATGGGAAATGGTAGACAGGTCAATTCACAGGAGAATACCAGCATTTCAAGTCACGCGGAAAGTCTGAAACTATTGATTCATAATCTTGACCTGTCTTATCGGCTAGATTGGGGGGGTGAACGGAAACTACTACTTTCGAGGCATGGCCATGAGTTGGGCACTTTCCTGTTATAAGCATCCTAACCTCGCATGCAGATTGTCAAGGGCAAGCCCTTGGAAGTTTTTCGTCTTATATTGAAGTAGGGAATCACAACCAGTTTGCATTTTCAGTTGCAATTTTGTTACCAATAAAAATAGGAAGTCTTTTCCATTTGATAAATCCTTCAGATTTTACCAGCATAGGATATGGTGCTTCTTTTTTTTTATTGGCACTGAATGTCCAGGAACAACGTCCCAACTAATCCTGGAGGTGCCTAGGCCATCGGCAAGGAGTTTCCCTCAATTACACCTCGGGTAATTCAAAGAGAAAATTTCTAGTCCAATAGCCCTTAGAGATTGTTTACTGAGATTTGAATTTTAGACCTAGGGGGAGCATTTCCCCAAGCCTAAGGCCTTTACCACTTGATCCAATCCCTAGGGGTTAGCATAGGATATGGTGCTCTTAGTTAATTTTTGATCATCATCGCATCATTATCATCATCATCAAGTTTCCGGGGGTGCAATTCTATTTCGGTGTCTAAGGGTATGCAACCCGCACTTTTTGCTCAAAGTAGATAACTATATAGGTCTTGATGTATGCGTTCATATCTTGGTTATGGCGGTGAATGAGGAATATTCTGAGCAAAAAGAATATTTCTATGTGAGAAGATGAGGGAAGAGTGATTTCCATGTAACTCTTAACAGTAGATTGCCGAACCTATTAGGATGTAGAACTAAACTGGGTTTTTTTCTGGTTGTAACCTTTTTCCGGTTCTGTTCTGTATAAAGCAATTCCTTTTTAACGATTTTAAAGGCTATTCAGAAGGTTGCAACGGCAGTAACAAGTAATCTGAAACTTTGGGTTATGAATTTTAGTCAGTTTGGGATCGGAAATTTTGGAATCCTTTTTATTTGCTGATTTTGTGGTGATAAATAGAAGGCATGAAGTTCGAAAAGATCATATAAAGTTGTGTTTTTAGTTTACAAAATCGTCATCATTTGCTTTTTTCTCCTTTGTCTTCTTGATTGTCAAACATTAATATTGCCATAAAGCAGTTATTCATGAGGTGCTCTGTACACTTGCGTTTAGGCTTAAAACATAATACGATAGATTGGGTCTAGAAGCTTGAGAGGAATTGCAATTGCCTCAGTAGCGGGCTTAGGCTCTCCATCAATTGTTCACAAGGATGGTTGTGAATGCCCTCATATGTTGTAACGACGATGCTTGCATCTTTTGAATGTCGCTGGATTTGTTTCTTCACGTTGCATGTATGATGGGTGCAGCGATAGTAGCTCCTATACACAAGATATATATGTTTATCATATAGAAATCTTTAAATACATTAAGAAGTGATCAATCATCAAAGAAGTATGGAAATTCAGTAAACTAGAAGGTGCTCAAACATATATAAAACTATAACTGGATATTTATTTTTTTGGGTTCTTTTTCTAAGAAATATTTTAACCACAATGATTTTATAAAAGTAAACTTACAAACTAACATAGCTTGATAAAGTACGTTAAATTGTAAAGTCACTTTTATTGTGCAGTACGTTAAATTGTAAAGTCACTTTTATTGTAAAGTAGATCCAACATATATAGCATGACACTACTTCATTTTGCGAGTTTATTTTTATGAAATTTCTTTGTATCTATAGCACTACTCATGCAAAAAAACCCTATTGCATATTCATATCATTACTTAAAAAAACTAAGTAATGTTTTTGTGAAAATTATCACAAATTTGTTTGTGAAAATTTATGACTAGCAAACTATCATAATGAGTAGCCTTAATCCACACATAATCAACATTTTTTACAAGTTTTGATCATTAAAGAAAAACACGTGATGTGATAAGTCTCAACGAATGAATTTAAAGGAGCAAGGGTGCTACCCCCTCGTGGGCAGCTAGCCACCCATCCCACACCCTGTCCCTATTTGGGTAGGGTGACTAAATCTATCCCTACATCCTGTCTCGATCTGGGCGGAATGATAGATTGCATTGACCTACTAGGTGGGCGGATTGACGCCACCACCGTTTGGTCATCCCGTTTGACAACATATTTTTCACAAAAGACCAAACAATATTGCATATACATAAGAAAAATAGTACAAATCCAATAAAAAGTCTCAACAAAGTTACAAATTGCACATATCTTCATATTTGTGCACAGACTGATGGGCCATGACCATGGGCTACGGCCATGAGTCATAAAGAGATGTGCACAAATTTAAAGATTTGTGGGATGGTCCAAGGCCTGCATGGCCATAGGTCATAAAACTTACAAACCCACAATTGCAGTCGTGGTTCTTTAACTTATGAATCCACGGCGGCGATCATAGCTTTGAGTCATACAGACCCATGATCAAACCGTAGTCTTATCATCATAGACTATGGCTTGACAATAAGATTGCAACTTGGTCATTGGTCATGAGTTGTGACTTGCAACAATGGAGAGAGAAACCATCTTAGAAGAGGAGGAGGAGAAGAAGATAAGAGGGAGGAGAAGAGAAAGCAGAGAGAAGAGAGGACAATGAACGGCTATTGAGACATGAAAGGAAGGGGGAGAAGAGAAAAAAATAAAAAGAGAATATGGGAGAAGGAAGAGAAGAGGATCTAATAGAGAGGAGAGGAAGGGACGAGGGTGTGGAAGGAGAGAAATGAGAGGAGAGATTGAGAGAAATTATGTACTTATACTTGAGAGTTTTTTTTTTAATATATAAGATATACATATGTATATATATTTGGGCTGGGCAGATGGGTGAAACTAGTGTGGGGCAAGGCCCAGACCAACACCAGCTCCCGCCTTAGTGCATGGGCGGGCGCCTGCCTGTCTGCCCTAGGTGAGGGCCATGTACGGGTACCCCGACCAGGCCTATAAAGGAAACCAACTTGCAAAAAGAATAGTACTGTACGTTAAGGAATAAAGTGGTGGCAATTTTAGTAGCTTATCGATCTTGCTTATGTATAAATGGAGTGACAGTTTGAATAATTGAGGGATAATTCAAACCAAGTAGAGCGTAATTATTTTTATCAGTCACACAAAGGTAACAAATTTTCCAAAAACCGCACGACCAAAAAATTTCTGTTAGCTAGTAACCATATAACTAGTTAAGGACAACATGATTAATTTAATTTGCAGAATATCCCGAAGCAAATATATTAGAAAATGGCATACGAGAGAAATTACTGAATGAAATTAAGGGACAAAAGATCTAGCAAAGTGAGTACTGAGGCAGGAAATTATAGCACCTGGGGTGGATACTATTCTTCACAGCTTTCTGCCCGTACTTCCGCCACTTGAATCCATCGTCTAGAATATCATCTGGGCTTTTCGTGTGGAAGGCAATCCTCGGTGGAATGGTTTTCTTTGTCCTGCTTACTCTTCCTTTATGTTTAGTACTTCCATTTTCACGGCCTACTCCATTATTAGCCGTTAGGGGCTTGCTTGTTGATGAGGGATTTTGGTTGTCAAACTTGAAGTTGGGACCAGCTGAGAGGAGGCTAACCCAGTCGATGTCTGAGGCTATTTGAGTTTGCATTAGTCTGGGTTCTTGCATTAGATGTGGAGGCGATGGAAGTGAGTAGGAGATCGGAATGTTAATGTTTTGAGTCATGAGTGGAGGGGGGAGTTCGTCCATGACAACGGCTCCCCAAGGAATAAGTTTCTAAGGAATTAAGTACCTAGAGATAGGCTGCTATGGTTTATGTTTGGACCTTGAATGTAATGGAAGGATAGACTTGCTTATGTTTGGAGAGTTCCATGCTCACACGCACAGAGAGAGAGAGAGAGAGAGAGAGAGAGTTCCATCCATTTGGACATGTCTTTATGCAATAGGACAGTTGAACAGAAGTAGGTGAAGTATAGTTGGCTTTATCATGCGCTAAGCTAGCTAGGGTTTCCTCAAGAAGTTCTCCCTTTCTCTATCTCTCTCTCCACCGTCTTTTGTCACCTACACATAATTCTAATGCCATATTTTTAGTTCATGGTTTTTAATTAGAGAAAGAGTTTTGCTATATGCACTCAAAATAGTAATTTTATATTAAAAAAAGAGAAATGCTACATACAGTCACTTTTGCGTACTCTCTGCGCACTCCACTGATATGATTGGTTGAATTAATTTTTTTTAATACACAACCAATCATATTACTGGAGTACATAAAGGAGTCCACAAAAGTAACTGCACATAAAATATTTTAAAAAAGATAACACAGCTTATCACATTAATAAAGTACGAAAAGAGTACGTAAAAGTGACTACACATAAATTTTTTTGATAAACACGTAAANATGCACATGCGTGCAAGACAATTGGCTTCTAAATGGTTTAAAGTACAGGATTTAGGTATTGATCAAAGCGGCTAATCAGATCGACCAGCGTCTTGGGTTAGAACAAATGTTGTTGTGGTAGTTTAGAATCTGTTCATCAATTGGCTGACCAGCCACTCTGATTAACCCTCTCAGCGGGCATGGTCATTAATTATAAGCTTCCCGGCCGCAAAATAATCAACTCATGACCACTTCAATTAATACATATAGATCATAATTAAATACTAATACTAACGTAAAAGTGACTACACATAAATTTTTTTGATAAACACGTAAAAGTGACTACATTCAACATTAGTAATGCCAGTACACTACGTCTCATGATGTACGTACGTATGTGCTTAAAACCATATATAATAAATTAAGGAACGCACGTCCAAGATAATGAAAACTTAAGGAACTAATTATTCAGTAGTACTATAAACAAAATGAATAAAAAAGTTAGAAATTAAAAGCGACTAATTTACAATCTTAATTATGCAGTTTCTCGATCGCCAGATAATTAAAATTAAATACCGGACGATACTAATCCATAAATAGCCGTCTGCAACAAGTAGTACTGTAACAGCCCGCTAAAATTTAGCCTTATCTCCTCACCCTTCTCTTTCTTTTTCGCACATATTAGACAGCACGGTAATCAGTTTTGGATTCTTTCCCGACAGCAGTCACTATCTCTCTCGTCTCTACCCTCACCCGAAATCACATGCATAATTATCTTTTTCCGTAAATCACGTAATTTGTTCTTCACCGACAACTGTAAAATCATGAACAGATTTATCCTAAGCGTTGTACCTCGATGGCGTATTCCGGATCTTATCCACCGAATTTCAAAGTATTAGATAAGCTTGTTTTTAAAGTAGCACAATTATAATAATTTAATGAGCTCTGCAAATATTATAATTGTGGATAATTATTTAGATTAAATATTTTAATTGTTTTAAGATATTAAGAGGTTTAATTTTACGTTGAAAATTCTTATTTAAATTTAAGTGTTTTATGCACTTTGATTAATTAATGATACTTTATCATTTTATATAATGATGAAGAAAATATTATTTTATAAACCTTAGTTTATAAAATAATATTCTATCTTAATTCTTCTCAGTGTAGTAATTAAGTGTTTTATTAATTTAAATGATTTTATCCTCTTCGATTAATTAACGGTACTTTATCATTTAATATAATGATGAAGAAATATTATTTTATAAATTTTAGTTTATAAAATAATATTCTACCTTAATTCATCGTAGTGTTTTATTTAAAGTGTTTTATTTAAAATAAAACATTTACGCAGTTTTTAATCAGTGTTTTAACTCACAGTTGGTTTATTTGAGGATCCCGAAATGTAGAATTGAAGCGATATACTCAGGCCCTACCTTTTTCTCTTCACTTTTTCTTTTTTTCTTTCTTTTTTCTCTCCCTCTCTCTCTTGGCCGACGGGTTGCTAGACTCCACCATGGCCGTTCAGTTTTGAAGCTCCAGCCGGCGCCACCTCCGGCCGCCGGACCTCACCTCCCTCACCGGCCTCATCCCCTCCCTCCGGCGAGCACAACCACGCCGGTGGTGTACTAAACCGGCCTCTCCTTCTCTCTCTTTCTCTCTTCAAAGTTATGGGTCTCTAGGGGTTTTTCACATTTTTGGACCACCATACACGGCCAAATCAACCACCAAGTACCACCATTGGACTTACCTCATCAAGGGCTTCCTCCCCATGTCTTTCTTTTTCCCAAACTCTCACTTTTCTCATATGGGTTTCTCAAAAATACATGTTCGGTTTCACCACCGTGCGCCACCGTACACGGCCACCCATGGTGTTTCACCACCACCATCTTGTTCCTCTCATCCTCATGAACCTCCCCAAGAAATTTCATGACCAACGGAGCTTCGTAGAGCTCTCACTCTCCTACACTCTCCAAGGCCGAAAATGGATTCAAACGGCCGATCCGCCGCCGTTAGCCACCGTCCGACCACCACCTCGCTACCACAGCTCCACCACATGTTCATCTACCTATCCCTAGCTTGCCATGAAGTTCTATGAAATTTCGCTACCTCGCGTTTCCGCTCACCGTTCGGATTTACTGTTCACGGCGTGATGCCGCCGTGCTCCGCCACCTTTGACCATCACAAGGCAACCATGAGCCTCCCAAGGCCACGCTTAGCTTTTCTCGGTTCCAAACTACCACTTTATGTGGTGGACAGCCACTGTATGCGGTGTTACTGCCACGTACGTTCCTCCGACGCATGTTCGTGACGAGCATCGAGCGACGCACGGGTTATCCCGTCGATGGTATAACCCTCTATCTTTAGTTATTTATGTTTAACATAGTTGATTTGGTTGGCTGTAGACTGTGTAGTTAGTGTTTGTGGAGTTCGCTGCGTAGTTGTGAAACGAAGTGTGGTTGTGAAGTGTTGGGCTTGATTTTGTAGTTTTGTGGACTGTGCTGTGAAGTATAGGCGTGAGATGGATGCCGTAGATGTGATACGGCGGGTTGTGTGAAGAGAATACGCGTGTAGCGTATTCTGTGTAAAGCAGCGACGCGCCGTGCGACGTGCGCTGTAGTGTGTGTGGTGTAGAATGAAGGGAGTGCATGTGAAGTGTACTCCGTGTTGTATGGTGACGCACCGTGTGATGTGCGTCGGGATGATGAGTGTTGTAGCGAAGGAAGTACGCGTAGCGCGTACTCCGTGTCGCGTAGCGATGCACCGTGAGACGTGTATCGCAGTGATGGGTTTTGTAGTGTGAATGGAAGAGAGTTCACGTGAGTGTACTCTGTACTAGGTCGTGATACACCGGATGGCGTGTCACGAAGGGTTGGATGGCGTAGCAGAGAAGTGTGGAGCGTATGGTGTAGTGTTGGGAAACTGTATGACAGTGTCCCGAAAGCAGTGATGATATGGATTATAGTCCGGGGTGACTGGTGTCATCTTGTGGTTGACTATGGCTAAGAGTATATGGATTGAGAAAGGAATTGTTTGTTTGGTTATTATTGATATTTTAATGAACTTGTTTTAGTGCAAAGGCTTTCTGAAGTCAAATTATCTCTTCTGGGTATAGTGAAACCTCACGTTGCCCGTGGTGTTGCAAGTGCTCATAATATGACAATTGAGTTCAGAAGTGAAAATCTTAAGGACTTGAGTGTTCCTCTTCCAGCTGTTGTGCAGTTCCTCGTGTTTCGCACTCTATTCTCATAGAACGCGACGATCGAGGTAAGTTAGCCTCTAACTTACTATCAGTTTATTGTGTATGTGTGATGGGTAAGGGAACTACAATTTATGTATGTATGTTATCGTATATGCCATGTCATGCTATGTCATTACATGTTTATCTGTTACGTATGATTTAATCTCTCATGAATATTTATCTGTTACACAATCTTTTCTGTCATACAATGTTGTATGTTATAAGTATGTCATGTTAAGTATGCCATATGATACATGTATGCCATTAAATGTTTATGATTAAATCATATTGTGCCATTTACAAGCATACGCCATGTTAGAAAAGTATATGATATTAAATAATATCTCATGCATTAAGAAAGATAAGACATGTTATGTTACGTATAATACGTGGGGCCACAACAACTGTGGAGTACGTATTATATTTTATGTTACTTATAATGCGTGGGGCCACAACAACTGTGGAGTACGTATTATATTTTATGTTACTTATAATGCGTGGGGCCACAACAACTGTGGAGTACGTATTATATTTTATGTTACGTATAATGACGTGGGGCCACAACAACTGTGGAGTACGTATTATATTTTATGTTACGTATAATACGTGGGGCCACAACAACTGTGGAGTACGTATTATATTTTATGTTACTTATAATGCGTGGGGCCACAACAACTGTGGAGTACGTATTATATTTTATGTTACTTATAATGCGTGGGGCCACAACAACTGTGGAGTACGTATTATATTTTATGTTACTTATAATGCGTGGGGCCACAACAACTGTGGAGTACGTATTATATTTTATGTTACTTGAATACGTGGGGCCACAACAACTGTGGAGTACGTATTAACGCACGTTATTAATCAAGACAATTGAATAATATTCCAAGTTTATGTTAAGTCCAGTTTCAGATCAAATACATGATAAGTCAAGTTTTAGATCAAGTCCATGTTATGTTATGCTCACGTATATGTTATGTTCATGTCATGTTATGTTCAAGTTTATGTTATTTTCAAGTTCTTATTTATGTTATGCATGTTTACGTTCATGCTATATTTCAAGTCCATGTTATGTTTCACGTTCATGTTATGTTGTTTGTTCATGTTATGTTTTAAGCTTAAGTTTATGCCATGTTAAGTCAAGTTCAATTCACGTTTAGGTTCTGGTTAAGTCATGCTATATGTCAAGTTATGCTATGCTTATGTACGACTATACTTATGCATTTATGCTTTTACTGCCATGCATGCATCTTTAACCTGTGTGTGAGTTTTATGTTAACTTACTGAGATTTGTAATCAAATCTCACTGTGGTAGTCCCAACTACCATTCCCCCCGAATGGTAGATCTTGTTACAGGACCCGAAGGAGAATTGGAATCTGACCAACTGAATACAATCGACTAGGCCACGGTGCGATGTTGATGATGGCATAGTATTTAACTTAGGTTACTACTTGTACTTTTGGAGTTGTATTTCAAGTATTCTTTTGATCACAACCATTTTGGACTAGTGTGGTGATCACGGCTTTTTAGTATGCTTTTATGTATGAAATATGTTTCAAGTATTTGGGATATTTTTAGTTTGGTGCATAGTATTGCTAAAGAAAAAAATTATCCGCTGCGAATATTGCATAATGCTAGATGCATGTTAGGAACATTGCATCTTATATGTCATGAACGGGGGCAGGTAACCTTGTGTTTCATGTCTCGACGCTTCAAATGTCCGTTCAATCCCAAGCGAAATTTGGAGGCGTCACAAGTACTATTTACTAATAATGGCTAATTAATAATTAGGCTATGCGATCGTTTGGTTATATAGTTTAGATTGGTTGAACATAGTACTTCATGCATGCATGCATGCATATGATCATCGTGTATATAAAAATAACCATAAATTATAAGGCCTCGTTGTTATCTTTTATATATTCGTTTGATTTCTGCTTTAGCCGTGAAGCAGTTCAACTACAACCTACGTACGTACATAATTATCTTAGCGGTTGAATATTTTATCAACGGTAAATTAAGCAAAGAAAATATTATTAATTCTTAATAGATCAATATATAGCCGTACTCAAGCATGCATGTAGGTAAAGCGATCGATCGTGCACGCAAGCTGAGTACTTTTGAATAGCCATTGATCATGATCGATCTCATGGCCGTTATATATGCTCCAACTAATGTTTTTTCCTGTACAAATATTTTATATGCAGTTATTTTTACGTATTTTTTATCCACTTCATTGATGTAATTAGCTGCATCACTTTTTTTTAATATAAAATAACTAATTTGATCAATCATATTAGTAAAGTACACAAATAATACGAAAAATTATTGCATGTAGTAGAACTCCTATAAAAATAAACTAATTAGATCAGTGTGAAAATCTTAATGGCAATCATTTTAAGTTCAATTCACACATACTGTCATATATAAAGAAGAATTATGCAATATAATTAATGATTAATTACTCTGTCAATACATTTTCCGATGATCAACTTAAGTTTTAATATTAAACCTTGTGAGAAAAATCCTCTCAAATTATTGTTCAAGCTAGCTTAAATGCCTCGAATAAGAGAAAAATAGACACGTGAATTAAAACTTACAACATCTATTGCTTATTTAATGTTATCCAAAATATTTAAATATATATGTAATAATAAATAAATAATGCTACATACAGATGTGAAGTATGCAAGTGTCGCATAATTATTTAAAAAAAAAAACTAAGTCTATTATTAAAAAATTTATTTATTTTTATGTGAGTCTCATATTTACTTATTTTTTATAAGAAAATTGCACACAAATATCATTTTTCTTTTATATATATATATATATATATATATATATATATAGCATATACGTATACGCTGAAGAAGTAAGCTGTGTAGATATAGATTAAAAAATAAATAAATAAGCTGTGTAGATATAAAAGGACGGCCTTCAAAATGAGAATAATCATGAGCGCTACGTATAAGTAGTGGGAATTAATTAGTATCTTTTTGTGATGATTATGCATGTAATCTTTGTGACAACTTGTTTTGACTTTTCTACGTAAGTAGACCTATGAATTATACCACACATCTCCACGTACGCCGCGGTTCCAACGTCCTAGTTTCTAGTATGGGTGGTGATAGGGTTAATATCCTGTTACTATACATCTACTACTCAAATTCATTTTAAATTTTTTTATTATTTTTTTAAAGAATTTTTTTAACATCTTTAATCACTAAGAAAAAATTAAAAAAATATATAATTTTATTAATATTCACTTTCTTAATCATTAAGTAAAATTAAAAATTAAAAAAAAATAAATATAAAAATAGTAGTAGATGAATGGTAATTAAGTGGGTTATAACCCTATCATTATTCTTCTAGTATATATATATATATATATATATAAGAAGTAAATCATACCATACTGGCTTTATAAATATCAAGCTAGGTGGACCCTCCACGCAGGTTCCGTACTACAAGAAAGGAAAAATGAATATTTATAATAAATTATTTGAAATAAAAATAATTATTTGTGATTAGCCCACGGTCGATGCTCAGTACATGGCCAGATTAATGTCAATTAGAATTAAAATGGTTAATGTAGATATTTAATTACAAATCCTTATTAAACGATTGTGGAAAATTAATAGATCTACATGAGTAGTGTTTGAATAGGTTGGATCGTTTATTTGTTCAATGCCTTAAAGGCTATTTATTTCGGTTAATATTTTAGGCTCTAGATTAATACAGAACATGAAGAACCATTAATGAGGGGAAAATTAAATTACAGTGTGCCTGATCTGCGTTAGGAACTTTTATGCTTTAGTATCCCATATATGTATATGTACATGCTCCGCGTCAGTGACCATCATTTGTGGCTGTCGATCGATCAACGAACCAAGGTACAGGAATGTTTTCCGTTAATGAATCCAAAAAGTATCCACTCAAGGGCGGTTGTGAGTCCAGTTCCTCAAAATCCTCTAGGCTTGGAAATAGTTCGTTTTCCAATACTATATCATCTATATTGAAAATTCCATTACCTTGATCAGTTTCTTGCACCAATACTTGCTGTTCCTCTTTCTTCGAGCTCGCATTTTGCACAAACTCGTACTCTGAGGATGCCATCAAAGGGATTGTTGGAGAAAGAATTTTGCAAGAATATGGAGAAGATTTGTTTTTCTTTCTGGGTGTTGTTAAGTGGCTCCGGGTGCTGCCAGCAAGGGAGTTTCGACGAGTTGGACGGCTGTGATTGTGTTCTGAAGTGTACGTTACAATGAAAACTCCCGGGTCCAAAGAACTACGTTCCACCTGCTTTCTTGCTGAACACCCTTTTGAACTGCTGCACCTGTAGTAGCTCCTCGGATATGGCGATCCCTTGATGGGTTTCTGACCGTATTTACGCCAAGCCCACATATCTGAGCAAAATCCCTCGGCTGCTGTCACATGTTGCACCATACTTTTGGGCTGATTCTTTCTGCAGCAATATATGGAAAATAATTGTATAAAAAATTTATAGGAGATGATCAATGGACTTTCAAATCTATAGACTAGAGCAAACTTTTTACCCCCGAATAACCGACCTTCTTGATCTTGGTGATTTTATAATACTTTGCTTCTGGTCTGGTTCTTTGAGTTCTTTAGGAGCAGATATGGAGCTTGGCCGGATGGTTTGTGATGAAACAGGGTTCAAGACAGGATAGAAGGGCTTGTTAAGCATTTCCAGTTTATCTACAACTTTTGTAGTTTCACCGTTTTCAGGAAAGCTTAAAGCACCATCTTCTACAGCATTCATAGGAGGAAAACAAGATTTTGTGTCCCCAAGGATAGCAGTAGGCGCTTCAATATTTATGCACCCTCTTACAACAGCTTGCAAATCCCAGTCCTCCATGCATGCAAATTCACTCATCAAAGACCTTATAATATTTGGAGAGAGAGAGAGAGAGAGAGAGCAGCGGACTCCGGCGGAGGAGGAGGTGACTCTATAGACTGCAGAGAGCTTTGTGAGGAAAATATTGAAGTCAGGGTTTGGTTATATATAATTGGGGAGAGAGAGATATACATGTTAAGACCGTCATTTTGAAGATGAATTCCTTAATTTGTTGTGAATTTCTACTCGTTTGACTACTTGTAAAGTCAAAGGTTACGATCATAAACAAAAAACAATAATCGCAACAATGATAGTTTTCCCTTCTTGTTTCTCCAAGTACTTGTACCGAAGAAAATTGAGCGTATGCAGTACTCTTTTAGGAACTCTCGCGGTTACTTCTGTACGAAAATCATGCGCGCAACCACAGATCGGGACCAATATATAATTTGGAATTTCTGGATACGCTAGTAGTAATTCTTTCGTGTGTCGACCGCATGATCCTGCTCATAAAGACTTTCACTCGCAAACCATTTGAATTGAAATATATTTATGTGAAATTACACAGCACAAAAGGATTTTATAAAAGTAATTCAATTGACCAAGTTTCATATAATTTTTTAGATTTATTTTATAAATGGTAACTTTAGCCGACGTACGTAGTTAACCCACGTCATGAGTTTGTGGGATTAATTAATTTTGTGTAATCCATTAGTAATCAAAATATTTCTTTATATTTATTATTATAAATTAAATTGTCAGATACTGGATAGAAATAAAGTGATCAAATCTCCAAATATGTGAACTTTTAATGACTATTCATGATCATAACCCAAAGAAGAAAAATACACAGAAAGGGATGATCTATGCGCATTATTAAAATTCTCCTTTCAGTATAAATTAAGTTCTTGAACTTTTAAAGTGATAGATAGTTACAAACCAGCTTAATCAGTGTCGCATTCAGCCGTTATGGGGCTTTATGCTAGTGTCCTGCAGGCCGTCACGCGGTATCTTACACACCCTTGATTCGAATATATATAGAAGGCCTAGAATATAGTATACCTTGGTTGGTCCCCGATCGATCGATCTCCATCCCTAGCTTCTGCACTTTGCATGAAAAAAGGTTGCCTTAAAGCCCAAAAAGACAAGTCTTTTTCTGATCGACTCCATCAGTTTTGTCACCCCCACTTTTGATATCATGATATGCTTAAAGTCAAATTTGCTTTCGTGAGAAACAAACACACACTAACACACAGCTAGCGCATGCCCATAAGGGCATAATTATTTTGTTCACAAAATCATGAACCGCCGTTCAAAGACAAGAAACATCCCAGTCAAAGAATCATAATTATGTCAAGTTACTGCTTGCAACTTGCCCGAGTGATACGTATAAACCCCGGCCTGCCGACGCAGTTCTGGCCACGAGCTCAATGGCCTGGACCTTGGGACTGATCTTTATTAAAAAAAAAGAAAAATGGAAAATGGAAAGATGATATATTGTTTAAGTACGTACGTACCTCCTGAATTATCATTATTTTTTTATATATAACATGAACTCTAATGCATACAATATTATAGACATATTCCTGGTTTCCGAAAGTCTAAATTCATGATGTCAAAGTCTCAAAGTTTTGAAGTAGAGAAAAATATTATAACGATTCAAATTGAGAAATTAAGTATGATTTTTATATTCCGTTAGATGCAGGGAAGCTCGCTCGAGAATGGACTTTTGGTAACCACCGAAGATTTGACAACTTCTAGGCTTTTGCTTGGTTTTATGTAGACGTCGTAGAGAATCTATTGAGAATAGAGTAGAGGGCCATTTGGGGGAGGTTTGGAAAGACTGGAAATTTGGAATTAAGGTCTTGGCTTCGGATGAAGGGGACTGCATCTACGTGCGTACCACGCGGATTGGTCATGATCATCAGGACTGTCCTAGAACTGAATCTGAGTCAAATCGTGCATTATAAGTCGCCATAAATTGTTGTGTTGATTATTCAAAGCTTTGACGCTGAAAAACCATGCACCTTAATTCGATGTAATTATTAATGAATGGTACTATATATATCATGATATTCATATCATGATTTCTACTCATTTAGCTGCTGAAACTACATGAAAAAAGAAACTTGTTATTGAATGATAAATCTATCTAAAAATATCTAGTTTACAACTGATGGGGTGATGATCATGCACGGGAAGGGGTGTTAATCTACATGATGTCGTGGATTTTATTAAAACCATTGGATTCACTGATTTTCTATTGGCTTAAACATGAGACAATCAGTACTGATGATTTTGAACGTGTATGTATCTTGGAACCAATACTGCTATTTAAATTAATACCCTTTTCTCTTTTCTCTTTGCCACTACAAAAGGTATATATTACACATGTAGTACTCAACTTTCATGAAATCCAGCTGCATGGTATATATCGTTTTGGTCCCAAATTTATCCAAATCCAGACTGATTACACCCCATAGCTACGTGCACTGATATTGGGCAGCCTAAAATATGCACCTGCTTTCTCTCATTCTTTTGAATATTTTCACGTTGTCTATATATGCCTATTACTCCACTTTTCATAATTTTTTGCGTGTTTCAGCTTGCTATATGAAATGGTTCGGGTTCGAGGAGATAGATTATCCAAAGCTGTCATCTGAACCAGCTATCGTTCCATTGAATTAAGCAGCAGGACCGTACCTGCAAATAATAGTTCCGACGGGTACACTACTAGAGAAGTGAGCTTTTGTGACCAAAATTTAGTGACTAAAATGACTATTTCCTATGATTTTGGTCGGAAATAGTCCTTTTGGTCATTAAATTTTGGTTACAAAAATTCGCTTCTCTCATAGTGGTACAAGTAGTAATAGATTGTTCCAAGGAATTATTGCACGGGGACGATCGAATAAATTGTTTATGATTAGATGGAGTATTGCCAGAGCATAGCTCTGTCCATCATGTGTTTGTAATTAATTACATAGAATAGATTGGTTTCGTTATGCAAACATCTTATCTAATATAATTATTACAAATTTTTTTAAATCTCCATATAAAATATAATAAATAATTTAATTTATTTAAATCTTAAAATAAAAATAATATTAAAAAATAATTTTATAATAATATTTTATTTAACTTTCATCTGATCTCGTTTGTGATCCTAACATCACAAGAAAGCTTGATATATAGTTCAAGTTTCAATCCATACAATCATGAGTCCAAGAAATTCACTTAAATTATGTCATATAAACTAGTATATATAATTGAGATTATATATATATATAGAGAGAGAGAGAGAGGATTTAGAGTAGCAGTAATGCAGTATGTTCAAAACTTAATCAGGATCTAATTTTTATATCTCAATCTCGAATAATTTTCAAAAGTTGTAAAGGTGATATTGAAGGGGATAAAATATACCAGGCTCAGTCCATCAATGCACCCTCACTAGAAGACAAATGAAGAGAGAGAAACAATGGTAAATTATTTCCCTCCCCAAACGTTCATGAAAGTAGATATTATGTCGAATCACGTAAATTCGTATACTAAATCTCTTTATTTTCCTTGCATTTATTTTTCTTATTTATTACCATGGATGTATGTTTAAATGTAGTACAACCGCATTGAACCACTATTGAGGGTTCCAAACCACACCGATTGAGACTTGAGTCCTTGCAGCATGCTGGAAATAACTATTTCTCTCCTTCCGATTTATTGTGCGAGTTTTCGACATTAACATATACACTTTTGTAAGCACGAGTAGAAAACCAACAAGTGCATACCAAGAATGATACCATTTTATAATCCGAGCTTATAAAAAAATTTAAAGATGGGAGACACAATCATGGGAATAGACAACACTTATGCATATAATGCACCACGTGGATTTATCTCTTTCAACATTTGAATGCATACTTTGACAAGTTCCATCCGATTTTGATCATGTCCACGTTGATGTACACCTTTGTTGCTATGAATGATATGTTTTAGAGAAATGTTTGGCACGCTAAAAAAATTTATTAAAGTATATTAACAAACTGACGTGGTTTGATGTGATACGTTAGATTATAAAATTATTTTTATTCATATAAAATAGATTTAATATATTGTACAAAACCATATTAATTTATAAATTTATTTTTATAAAATCTAATAGGTGTGGCCATAAGTATACATCTCTTTCTTCTAACAAGAGATTTGAGATTTGAGATTCATTTATATTTATATTGTAGAGAAAAATATTATTTTTCAGTTTAAGTCTTATCGGCTTAATTTTATTGATTCATGAAATGATGAATTTTAAGTAATTGTTGATTGAAATGGTTGACACAAAAAGATTAAAAATGATAATATTTGAAAGAGAAACAATCACTATTTTTGGATTGCAAATTAAAATTCAAAGGGTTACTCAATGAAGCCTCTTAAGATTAATTATAAAACCAAGAGTGTATTGAGCATTATCAATTCATATAAGGTCATTATTTTTCTATATTAAGTTTATGTTTATTTTATGTTTCAACTTTTTAAATCTTAATCATTATTTAAAACGAAATAAGTTGATTAATTTAATTAAAAATTAGTTTTTTAAAAAGTATTCTTGATTAGCATTGGTAAGAACTAACAAGTGGATGGAAAAAAAGGAAATAAATAGTTATTTTATGATATTTAGAGTACACCATTTACATTAAATGATAAAATTTAATTTATAAATTTTAAATTTTAAAATTATATTATATCATATAAATACTTACTAATAAATATAATAAAAGAGTCAATTTAAAAATAAAATAACTTCGAAATAAATAAATAGTGTACGTAAGATCATCCATTTGCCGCAAGCATCATGAGAGTGGGCCTTCTTTTGCTATTCTCTTGCTCATAGTATCGTATGCGGGTTGTGGGTTAGTTCTTTTTTTCCCCACCATGAGAGGCTTGTTCTTGAATCGGGCATTGTGCTTGTGTTCTCTCTTCCCCTCGTAATCTCTCTAGATTTGGTTGCGGAAATCAGCATTTGATGGGATCTATGCTCGGCGACTGGCCGTCATTTGATCCTCACAACTTCAGCAAACTTCGACCGGCTGATCCTTCCATTCCTTCAGTAAGTATTTTATTTTCTAAACCTAACCCATTTTGATAATGTTTACTTTATTGAGTGTCGTAGCCATGAAAAGCAATGACTTTGTGTGATCAGGGTAGCTTTTTGGATGTACCCACTTGTGTTCTTGGGATACTGAAGGTTATGGAAATTTGTAAATGTGTTTATTGGTGAGATTAAAGTTTAGAATCAAATAGATTTAAATTATAGTTTATGAAATTTTTCGTTTTGATTTCTTGAATACTTCGATTCATGGGAACTGACTGTTACTTTAGCTTGGTTGGGTTGTCTTAGTTTTACATAACGAGACATTGTAGGTTTGAGACACTGGGCTGACGTTGATCAGTCGCTTCCAGTTGTGGTACTGATTTTATTTGCAGCATCGTGCCTGTAAAGATAAAATTTCATTGTAACAGATGCTGGCATTTATTCTGATATATTTGCAAATTTGAGGATTAAAGTGTTTAACTTGATGTGTTGGGTGTTCAGTGACTCTTCAATTTCTATGATGTTGACCCGGGATAAATTTCATCTGATATTCAAATTTTGACTTGTCATGGTATTAGAACAAATGGAGAAAGTGGATATACAAATTGATTTTAGAGAGGGCTCAAAAGGAGATCTTGCTTTTCCAAGATATATTTGTGGAATCATGAATACACTTTTTTTTTTTTATAAGTAAATGATAGTATTAATAAGAATAGGCATAGCCCAAGTACACAAGGAGGTATACAAGAGATAACACCTATCTAGGTTGCTAAATAGGACAAAAGGAAATCATGTACATTTAGGCCATTGAAATCTATGGCAATAGTGCATTGAAACAAAGTGCTGAAAAATAATACACGAAGCTCCTCTAGTGTGTGCTCCTTCTCTTCGAAGGTCCTCTCGTTACGCTCTCGCCATAAGCACCACATAATGCAAATAGGAACCATCTTCCAAATAACTTTGATTTGTGAAGTACCACCCGGCATCACCCAACTCGCCAAAAGCCCAACCACTGAAGCCGGCATCACCCAGTTTAGACCTACACGACTGAAAATTTCGCACCACAGAAACCTGGCTGTCTCACAGTGTAATAAGAGATGATCCACTGTCTCACCGGCTTTCTTACACATACAACACCAATTTGAAATAATTATTCGTCGCTTCCTCAAGTTATTAGTGGTCAAAATTTTATCCAGGGTTGCTGTCCATGTGAAAAACAGTGCTTTAGGAGGCGCCTTGTTCCTCCACAATCTTCTCCATGGGAATTGAGAATTCGGTGAAGCTGTAAGGGCCTTATAAAATGAGCGAACTGAAAATATACCCTTACCCGCTGGTATCCACCACAATTTGTCAACTGGCAGTCCATTTAGTTTCTTGGAATATAGTAGACGAAAAAAGGCCTCAAAATTGTCTATTTTCCAATCTTGAGCTGCTCTAGTAAATGTCACATTCCATTGAACTTGATCTCCTAAGAGGATCATGAGATCCGCCACCGCAGCTTCTTGGTCTCTTGCCACTCGAAAAGATAAAGGAAAGGAGTCCTTTAGTGCCACCTCCCCACACCAGATATCCTTCCAGAATTTTATATGCGTTCCTTCCCCCACCACCAAACTGGTATGGTTAGCAAATGCCCTCCAACCTCATCTTATACGCCTCCAAATCCCCACACTGATCGGCCCATTCCCCTCTCTAGTACACCAACCTCCCCAAGACCAACCATATTTACAATCAACTAAGTTTCCAGAGAGCGTCCGGTTCCACATTGTATCTCCATAACCATTTTCCCAAGAGTGCTTGATTAAACAATCTCAAGTTCTTTATCCCTAGTCCACCTGAAGGAATTGGTCTACACACCTTGTCCCAACCGATTAGATGGAACTTAAATTCTTCTCCCATCCCACTCCATAGAAAATCTCGGTATAGTTTTTCAAGCTGCGCCGCCACACCTGCTGGAATAGCAAATAGAGATAAAAAAATAAGTAGGTAAGTTAGAAAGAGTGCTTTTGATAAGGGTCACCCTCCCTCCTTTTGACAGATATAATCTTTTCCATCCTGCCAATCTTCGTTCTATCTTCTCAATAACTGTGTCCCAAATCATTAAGGCTCTTGAAACAGCCCCCAACGGTAAGCCCAGATAAGTCATTGGGAAAGAAGCCACTTTGCACCCAAGCATGCCTGCTAACTGCCGAGTATTACTTAAACTACCAATTGGTACTAACTCAGACTTATCAAAGTTCACTCTCAGCCCTGATACTGCCTCGAAGCACAGAAGTAGCGCCTTCAGAGTACTAAGTTGGTCCTACTCTGCCTCGCAGAATATTAAGGTATCATCAGTGAAAAGCAAGTGTGAAATGGAAATAACGCCCCTATTTAATTCCCCCAGTGAAAATCCTGCCATAAGACCATTGTTAACTAGGGCCGTTAACATCCTGCTTAGTGCTTCCATAATGATAACAAAGAGAAGTGGTGACAACGGATCTCCCTGTCTTAACCCCCGAGAACTATTAAAGAAACCTTCTGGGTTGCCGTTGATCAGAACTGAAAATCTGGCTGTTGAGATACACTATCTGATCTACATACACTATTTCTCTCTAAAACCACATCTCTTCAATAAATAAAGGAGGAAATCCCAATTCACATGGTCGTATGCCTTCTCCATGTATAACTTGCAAATAATCCCTGCGCATCCAAATTTTAATCTACTATCCAGGCATTCATTGGCTATTAAGACAGAATCTAGAATTTGATGGCCCCTTACAAAAGTGTTTTGTGGTTTTGAGATTATCTTATCCAAGGTCGCCCCTAACCTGTTTACAAGCACCTTTGAGATGATTTTGTAAACCCCATTTATGAGGCTAATAGGCCTAAAATCTTTCACCTCTGATGCCCCTGTCTTCTTCGGGATTAAGGCTATGAAAGTAGCATTCAGACTTTTCTGGAATTTTCCTCCCACATATAATTCCTGAAACACATTCATAATATCCTCTTTCACAACCTCCCAGCAAGTTTGAAAGAACCCTATTGAGAAACCATTTGGTCCTGGTGCTTTATCTTTTGTCATTCTTCTGATTACATTAAGTACCTCAGCTTTCTCAAAAGCTCTTTCCAACCATGAATACACTTTCTTGAGTGATAAAATGGAAGATGAATGAGTTGCACTTTCTCGTACTTAATTTGGCCTTTGGAGTGACGTAATTGTTCATGTCAATGAAAGTATCTGAAAAATAAAATTCTAGCTGGGTTTGGTGGCCAAATTGATAAAAAGAATTATCAGAAAGAACTTCCCTGTTTTATCCTTCTCTGTCTCAGTTATTCTACGGCTTAGTAGTTTACCTTTACATTCACACCTAGATGTTTTTTCTCACAAGAAGCAAGTGAGATATTGTTTAAGATGCTTGAATTTATTATTTGGACGCTTGAGCATATCCAATAGAAAAAAGTTGCCAATCAGGATTAAATGTGATCAGCTGTGGATAATGAAGTTCGCAATCGTATTAGTCAACTTTCTTTGTGGAGGGTTTGTTTTGTAGCCATTCAAGTTATGGTAAAATTGTTCCCGGTTGAAATAAATGGCATTCAGCAATTTCCCCATGTTTATAAATGGAATCACTGCAGGCTCTATTTTTTTTTTGTCATAAGATGCTAACTTGTTGCCTGCAGAGTGTAGGCTGCTATTTTATTTGATCTAGTTCTTCTAATCAAGTTACATTTGGATATATAACCTCATGGTATAATAATATCCATTCCTGCTATATACATCCTGTGCTGGACTATCCCTTTTATAAAATTAATGATATTTAGATCTTCTGGTAGGGCTCTTAAGCGTGTGTGTATGTGTTTTGGCTGTGATTTTAAGAGTGAAAAAGTTTATCACTTTGTATTCTTTGTTATGTTTATGAAGAAAAATAGGATCTCTCTTTTCATCTATAATAACGGTTCTATCTTTACGCAGAGAATGACGCCTGCAACTTATCATCCTACTCACAGCCGCACCCTTCCACCACCTGATCAAGGTAATGAAGACAATTAGTATCTCCTGATTTTCCTCATTGTTTCATTTTGGGGCTTTTTCGACCCTTACCTTCATTTCACATGCATTCTGACAATTGTGGCTGTTGTACTGTCAAGTATTCTCTGTTAATGACGTCAAATAAACAAAAGTATCGGTATCTGATAATGAGGAACTGACTTGTCTGAAACTTATTCTGCAGTGATAACTACTGAAGCCAAAAATATCCTTTTGAGACACATCTATCAGAGTGCTGAAGAGAAGGATGTAACAAGTTCTTCATCTCATATCTAAGTACACACACATGACATGATGCAACAAGTTCTTCGTCTCATACTTGAGTACACACGACATACTCATTTAGTGTGGCCACCAAGTGGATATGTGGGTCTGCAAACAAACATAGGACAGTTTTTTTAGCTTCTGTAAATCTTCTGATTTGCATGGCCTTTCTTTTTACAGTTGAGACCGAAGAGAGCTGCGACCGAACATCTTATACCCGAGCATGGATGCAAGCAACCAAGGGCATCTTCCTACTTAGTTCTTCTTTCCAAAGGAATGAAGGGCATTTGCATGTTCACTGTTGTAAGCTGCTTAGCTAGAACTGAGAACTGAGAAGTGTAAATTTTGTGCGTAGAAATCAAGTTTTATTTAGATATATATATATATTTATATAAATACAGTTGGGTGATCCCTGTGATAGTTTACAAGGAATGAAGTGATTAGAGAGATATTTACCTTTTTATTCCATTCACGGAAATTTCTATTCTCGCGTGGTCAGCAGGTCAGGTGCTCTTATGCTGTTGGCATCATGTCTGCTGCAGCTTTTGTTAGCTCGGTATAATTTTGAGAGTGAAAATTTTGAAAATATTATTTAGAAATAACAGTTAATATTGATAAAATCTGAATTAATAACTTGGAATTGAAATTAGAATTACAAAATTTTAATTTTCCTAAAGTTAAATTAGAAAATATAGAGGAAACTAATTCTATTAATATAAGATATTTTCTTACATCGATTTTCTTTTGTTGATAGATAATTAAATGTTAAAAAAAAAAATTGGAATATGCGATTAATGTTAACACTTTCAAGTCCTGACAGAAAGCCAGAAACCACACGAACCACTCTGTCACTCGTCAGCGTCCCTTCGCTTCTTGAAAACTCAATGGCCATGGCAGCACCTCGGAGTGTCCCCCTAGTCCCTCAAAAATCATTCCCTGTGTCCACTAAATTTCCCTCGTTTTCTCTCTCACAACTGTCTATCCGACCCGTACGCACGAAAACAATAGTAGCTAGGCACTCTGTGTCGGCCGCCACAACCAGCGCGTTGGAAGTCGAGCAGGCTCCACTCTCCGCGCCGTCCGCCAAAGTCTTGCCCTTCCGGGTCGGGCACGGGTTCGATCTCCACCGGTTGGAGCCCGGGTACCCTCTGATCATCGGTGGGATTAACATACCCCACGACAGAGGTTGTGAGGCTCATTCTGATGGTAGTAATTTCGTCCTGTTCTGATTCGATTATGTCGTGATTTATTTTAGATGAATTGAGATTAATAAGTTTTGGGTTTCCATTTTTCCCTTCATTTTCTTTGAATTGAAGTCTGCTGGCGAAGGCGGCTATTTTCTTTGTGATTTGTTTCTATTGCTCCTATTGCTGTTGTTTTAGCTGCTTCTGCTGCTGTTGTTTTTTAGTTGTAACTGTTATTGTTGTTGTTTTTGTTGCAGGGGATGTCTTGCTGCATTGTGTGGTTGATGCGATTTTGGGTGCTTTGGGGCTTCCTGATATCGGACAGATTTTCCCAGACAACGATCCTAAGTGGAAGGGAGCGCCATCCTCAGTTTTCATCAAGGAAGCTGTGAGTTATTGTTGAATGTAGTACCTATGGGGCATTTGTAGAAAGTCATTATGGATATTTAATTGTTACTATGCTTTTGAATGTTGAAATGTTTTATCTTCCCATAACTGCAAATGGTTTGGAAAAAGCAAGAGAGCAAGAATATTTTGTGTTGTTGGTAAAGCAGCATATGAACTAGACTGGCCAACTTGGGGCGATTGGGTGGCGGTGGCTACTAATTTAATCAGAGTTGTTGGGTCCATCAGTCTTTGTTCAACATGATGGAAACTATTTTCTTTATGATTCCTAAGGGTCTAAGTTCGTATTTCTTTCTATGAAGTGGTAATGTGAGTTTTCATTTGACCACAATTTAATGTACCTCATAGGGTTTAACTTTTCATAGTATTGACTACTTATTTTCCAACCCTGCATAAGCTCAGATATATGGTCCATCCAATATTTTCTCTTTTCTCAGAATGGTGTTATTACATTATCTGAAAACAACACAACCTCACTAATGGGTTATGTTACATTTAGAATGTGCTGAAGATTTGGATACATGCTATCGTGCTGCCAGACCTTGTTTGCTAAATTTGAAAATTATAGACCCAATTGGAATGCCGTTGGCCTCAACCTTGAGATGAATATCAGAATATCCTAGCAAAGGAAATAGATATAAAGAAAGCATAAGAATCTTGTTTTCCTAACATCTTTACAAGCATGAGAATTAAAGGACATTATTCTAGTCACCATGAAAATAAGTGGCATCAAAATGGGTGAGGTACTGCTATTTTTTTTAATGATAGGGCTAACGTACTGGGTGACTTGTATTCTTAAGGGTCTGCCGCTCTTTTGTAGTCAAGTGGTGCCACTCCCTGTGAAAGGGTAGGTCTTTGGGCTCAACCGAGGAGAGGAGGGTATTGAGTATGGGGAAGAGAACCACCTGCGATGTGATTTACCATGAATATGTGAGAAAGGGGGAAAAAGGCATGATTTTTCTTGCAAACCAGTGCATTTAAAACATGATCAAAATGACGAAATAACATTTGTTAACTTTGACTCGTAATCTGGTAACTTGTAACATATAGTGACTAAGTGAACAAATGCTGTAGCAGTAGTTGTCATAACATTGATTTTATTGCAGGAAGTTTCCTTGGAGGATGCTTCATAAATAACAACGTAATAATCCATCAATTTCCCTTTTCTGCCCAGTAATAATCTTTTGGATAGTCAATGAATCTTTGTTGGAACATGGGTGGATACAACAAATGTCATTCTTAGCAGTTTGGTTGAAGTTTCTTATCAAGCTTATCCTCTTTGATACGATTCATTTCAGGTCAGGCTCATGCAAGAGACTGGTTATGAGCTTGGAAATTTAGATGCCACTTTAATTCTTCAAAGACCAAAAGTGAGCCCGCACAAGGAGGCAATCAAGGCAAACTTGTCCGCACTGCTTGGAGCAGACCCTTCTGTTGTAAATCTGAAAGCAAAAACTCATGAGAAGGTTGACAGCCTTGGAGAGAATAGGAGTATTGCAGCTCATACTGTGGTTCTTCTAATGAGGCGATAAAAATTGGCCAAAAGATAGTGTCTCAAATGTAAGAATTGTGCCTGATTGGTAATGTTGAATACTGCTTACACATCCAATGGATTGTTTGCCAAAACTAACATGATTGGTTGGAATAGAAAATTTGTGATGTTATTAGCATCTGGTGATGGCTGTTTAATTTTTAAGTTTGGTCTTTGTGGTACTTGAAGGACACGTCTTCTAGATTTGCATGAGCTCTTCCTAAAATTGGTCAGGTCTTTTATATTTATCATCTATTAGTCAAGAAAACTTTATCAAAGCATCGAAGGGAATTTTGGTCTAAACAATCCATATGAAATAAGGAAACTATGTTTTGCATGTGTCATATTGGCCATGGTTAACATTTTGACCGAGATCACTCCAGAAAGAATCGCATTTTCTTAGTTTAACCAGGTTTAGATTAGAATTTGCCAATTTTGAATTCAAACGTATTGTTCTACTCATGTTTAAGAATTAAACCATGTCTAATTTTCCATTCAACATGTATCTTGAATCTGTGAATATATTTCTTTGACCAGACATATGATGGTTTTGCACTGCTCATGCTTGTTGAACGCTTCCTCGTAAAACTTCCTCTTTCCCATTTTATATTGTTGGTTTACCCAAAACAGAGGAGGCGTATAGCATAGAGAAACATTTAACTAGACCATCTTGAACCCTTACCGGCACTGTTGTAGCGTTTTAAATGTTTACTGCATTTTCTGGTGAGAAACCTATCCATCTTTCAATTAATAAATACTAATAAAAAAAAGTTTGGTAAAGATGCTGTTAAATTATCTCACCAAACTGTTAACACGAGATAAATGTAGTGCTGTAAAAGTCGATGGATCAGAGATAAAGTTAACTCGCGGAACTGTGCAATAGTCTAGAACCATAACAGCAATGCTGGGTGCATGGACTCCCATATATGTGCTGTGTATGGGCTGATGTGGCGGTCTTAAACTGCCACACGGTATTGTCACGTCGTCAAGTTTATGATAACAAGTTGATTGTTGACCAATCAATGTATTGAGGTGGCACCGCCACGTGAGTCTGTGCACATTTTTTATTTAATCTCATTTTATTATTATAATTTTTTTAAATTTACACATAAAATATAATAAATAATTTTAATTTTTTTAAATCTTAAAATAATAATAATATTAATAAATAATATTTTATTTAACTTTTATTTTTAATCTAAAATTATTTCTATCTCCTATTATAATTCAAACCACTTCAGTAGGGATTATAAGTTTCAACGCTCCACGTGCGAGAACATAGGGATGACTTTGACTAATACTAACATTATACAATATGGGATGACTTTGACTAAATACAATTTTTTTTTGACTAAGTACTAATATTATACAATAGTCTTTCACTAACTTCTGTAAAATGGAAAATAGCCAAACAGAGCCTGACCAATTGGAACCTCGAGGGTTTGAACCGTTCCGTTGACCAAAGAAAGGAGAATCGCAGTCTATGACCCAAAAATCTGTTTTTTTTTTTACCACTCATCACCTTAGCCACCCACATGATGCTTGACAAAAACTTGATGAGTTAAGGCTGCTAACACTTCTTTTTTAATTGAAATCAAACATTTAATTAGGTATTAATTTGGACAACTTAGACATATAATTATTAACCTAAAACTAACCACCAGTCCTTCAATATCTTTACCCAACCTATTATATGTGCATGGGTGCAGATTAAATTATTTATTATATTTTATTTGAAAGTTTAGAAAGTTATAATGATTAAGTAATAATTAAAAGAAAAAATTAAAGATTTAAAATTAAAAAATATTTATTTTTTAATAATATTTAATAAAAAAATAAGATGAAATAAAATGAAAGTATCCCATGTTCTAAACAGGCCAATTTCACCAATAACTCAAACCACTTGTAGAATGTTATGAGTTGGAACTTTTAATAATTAGGTGCATTATAATTAAGAACATGGGGCCTGCTGGCTGTAGTTGAATATTCTAGCTGGACCGATCGACGCATTGAATTTTTTGAACCGTACATGATAAATAAGTTATTTAATAAGATATATTTGTATGTCTTCATAAACACTTCATATAATATATAAATATAGGTCAAAAAGTTTGAAAACCCACTTGCGCATGCAATAATATTTCCTTTGGGTGTCTCTACCGTCACTGCTGGACCTCCTGTTGGGGTTTTGGAGAAATGCTACACAACCTCTCAACTTCCACACACTTTTTTCTTTCTAATTTTTTTAAATTTTTAATATTTTTTTTTGAGTTTATTCTTTTTAAATTAATTCAATTCTTTTATTCCTTATTTAGATATTAAATATTTGATAAAAGAAAAATAAATAAAAATTAAAAAAAGTGTAGTGTGTGGAGGTTGTGTGAATAGTAATAGGAAGTTGTGTAGATTTTTTCTTTTGTTAGTATATTTCATCTACATAAATTTTTTATTTTTTATTTTTTTAGCATACATTTTTTCATATTTTAAAAAAATTCACAATATCATTTAAAAAAATTTCACAAAAGTCTACAATATTTTTACATACATTTTTTAAATATTTTTCTCTTTTATTTTCTAAAACCTCATAAAGCATCTCAAGTCAAAAAATTTTACTATTATTCACAAACAATTACATTATTATTCATTGATTATCTCATCCCATCTTATTATCTAAAGAAAGCCTAATTGTGTGTATTTATTTAATATTTTATTTATTTGTTTTCATGCATGACTGAATAATATTGGTACTGAGTCATGTACGTACGTACTACCCTGATCATCTGATACAAATATATGAAAGCTTTCACAAAGGAGCATGCGGCGTGTGTGTTTATATATATATATATGAAAAAAATCTATGTATCATTAATTTTTTTATTATTTTCTCGTCATCTTATGATATAACATAAATATATCTAATATTACATCATGATATAATAAGACGATGGTGAGTAGACTTTAGATAAAGATCGAGTTTCAGTCTCTAATTATCTTCCTCTATTGGAGTCCGTAGATCTTTTCCGATAAAAACAACAAAAATTTGGAAAAAAACAAAAACAAAAGACTAGTGAATTTTGTCTTCGTAGTTATTTCTAGATACCAGCGTGGCCATGACTTGCTTGGGTTGTCGCTGCTTTCGACTGATCTGTTTCATTTATATGGGACCAAATTAATGTAGCGGCTTGCCCATATTATCGGGTAACCCTTCTGTCCTAACCCTCAACTTGCTCAAAATAGGTCATCATGAAAGTGATTTTCGTCATCAAACCACTCTTTTGACAAATGATTTTCTCCCTTTTGAATGAATTTTGTTGTCTTTGACTATGTCTATTACGTGTCATAATTTTAAGTAGTGGTTGATATATAAATACACTTATGTATAATATCAAGAAGTATATATGATAATTAGAGATGGCAAGATCAAAAATAAAGACTGACATCGTTCCACTCCTTTTGAAATTTATTGGTTTCCATTGGGTCTCGAGTCTCTACCCATAATCGGACATTAATTTTTGCTCTAACTAAAATATGAATTACGTTTTTTTATATTAAATATTGTCCTTTTCTTTTTTTCTTTTTTTTTTTTAAGAAGAGGAGGTATTCCAATTTTATTAATAACTCTCATTTATGGCAAAAGAAAACCGACGTAGTTACAACTTAGATACCTGGAAATTACAAATTAAATCATGTCATTACTAGTTACATGAATTTATGATCACATAACACATTTTAAATGATTAATCCATTTAAGTGGTTCACTATAAAACTATTTTAACGTGTCACATCAACCAATACATAAGAAGACGATAAAATTGAAGAATATTGCTTCAGTTAAAATTGGACAATGAATTTCAAAGTTGCACATGCACTAATTAATTCTCCAAGTGTCCTTCATGGAAGCATCATCTGATTTTGAACGAGTTATTTCCCCTCAGAACTGCTACGTACGTAGCAACTATAAATAAACCCATTTGAAGTTGTATATCCTAACCTCAAATGCTGGTGTTTGTCTACAGCTGCACAACTTTCTAGCACCAGAGAAAAAAAGCTGTAAGACTGTCCATTAACGTCTAAACCTACTCGTTTCTCCCTATAAAGTGCTTCCTTCTGGCATTCGATCTGCACAACACATCTCGACAGATTTTTCTGTGCATCCCATTAAAAAAATGGGGTTGAAAAATACCAACCAACAGAAGTGCTTGTTATCTAAGATAGCAACCGGCAATGGGCATGGAGAAGATTCTCCCTACTTTGATGGTTGGAAGGCGTTTGACAGTAATCCATTTCATTTTAACGAGAACCCTCATGGAGTTATCCAAATGGGTCTTGCAGAAAATCAGGTAAAAAAATGATTATAATTAAGCTTTGTTTATCGGTTCATTTTAATTAGCTTGGTAACAAGTTTGAAGCACATATATAGTACTGTTCAAACTCATGAGTCATGGTTGTTATGTCTTGTGCGTGCATGCAGCTTTGTTTTGATTTGATTCAAAAGTGGATAATGAATAATCCAGAAGCCTCCATCTGCACGCCCGAAGGAGTAAATGACTTCAGACATATAGCCATCTTTCAGGATTATCATGGTTTGCGTGAGTTCAGAGAGGTGTGGAAAATATGTTCCCTCGTATAAAATAATATAACATTACGAAAATAAATTCAAAAATTGATGTGATACATCATATTATAAAATTACTTATATTTCAAAATAGATATAAGGTATTACATGATGTCACATTGATTAGTATCACTCTTTTCTCTCTCATATAGTTTTGTTCATTCTGTTCTTCAGACACGCACATTAAAAGGAAAATCTGCGTGCTAAAATTATGAAGAAATATTAATAATCATAATTCTTATGTAAATCCACAGGCTGTTGCCAAGTTTATGGCAAAAGGAAGAGGAGACAGAGTGAGATTCGAGGCTGACCGAATTGTTATGAGTGGAGGAGCAACGGGGGCACATGAGATGATCACCTTTTGTTTGGCAGACCCTGGGGAGGCATTTCTTGTACCTACTCCTTATTATCCTGGGCACGGACAAACACCTCTGCATTTCATTTTCTACCTCTCTAATTAATGGCTTTAGATCTTTTATATCTAATCAAGTCAGTGTATAACACACGCTATTCATATCACTTAAATAATAAAATTTGATTTGTAAAATTTAAATTTTAAAAGTTATCTTCCAAATCAAATTATTTCATGTAAGCAGTGTGTAATATAGGTCTTAGAATAGCAGTACTGTATATTTATATATATCCCAAGAGTTAATCTACATATGCAGGATTATTCTAAAAAAAATTGGATTCATATTGCAGTTTTGATCGGGATTTGAGATGGAGAACGGGAGTACAACTTCTTCCAGTAGTCTGTGAAAGCTCTAATAATTTCAAGGTGACAAGACAAGCTTTGGAAGCTGCCTATGAGAGAGCTCGAGAGAACAACATTACGGTAAAGGGCTTGCTCATTACCAATCCCTCAAACCCACTTGGCACTGTGTTAGACAAAGAGACGCTAAGAAATATAGTGAGCTTCATCAATGAAAAGAACATCCACTTGATCTCTGATGAAATCTATGCTGCCACTGTCTTCAGTCAGCCTGATTTCATAAGCATATCCGAAATAATAGAGGAAGAAATCACCTGCAACCGCGATCTCATCCACATTGTTTATAGTCTTTCAAAGGACTTGGGGTTCCCTGGATTTAGAGTTGGCATTGTCTATTCCTACAACGATGCAGTAGTTCACTGCAGTCGCAAAATGTCCAGTTTTGGACTTGTTTCCTCACAAACCCAACATCTCATTGCATCGATGCTCTCAGATGATGTGTTTGTTGATAGATTTATTGCAGAAAGTGCTGAGAGATTGGAAAAACGACATGGGGTCTTCACTCAGGGTCTTGCTTCAGTAGGAATTGATTGTTTGAACAGCAATGCTGGTCTCTTTGTCTGGATGGATTTGCGTCAGCTCCTTGAAGAGCAGACATTTGAAGCAGAGATGAAACTCTGGCGAGTTATAATAAATGAAGTCAAGCTCAATGTTTCTCCTGGTTCTTCTTTCCATTGCTCAGAGCCAGGGTGGTTCAGAGTTTGCTTTGCTAATATGGATGACAATACAATGGATGTGGCTTTAACTAGAATTCATAGTTTTGTTCTCCAAAATAAGGTCAGAGTTCCCAGCAAAAGACAGTGTTGGGAAAGAAGCAACAACCTAAGACTCAGCTTCTCATCTAGAAGAGTGGATGACAAATTGATGGCACAGTGCCTGTTGTCTCCTCACTCCCCCATACCTCAATCTCCCCGTGTTCGAGCCAGGACTTAGATATATACGCTGTGACTTTCCACCATTTATTTGTTAAGATAAAGGTTGACGCAATCTTTAACATCCTAATTTATCCGTAGGCTGACCCATTTTTCCAAGGGATAAAAAACTTATTCCTTGAAAAGGGGATGATGATGCATTAGTCCTGGAACCATTTAGTGGCTGCTCTTCATCTCATGGGGATAACTCGATTCATTCATTCCTCTACTTCTTCCTTCTTGAGTGCATTGTTTTGCTTGTTTGACATACCAAATGGTGGTGAAAAAAGTTTCATTTAGATTTGGACTTTCTGTGAGACAAGTTGGATCATATTATTATTCAACCATATTCAGGAAAAAGGTAAAAGTAAAAAACAGAGAACAGATTCTTTGAAAGAACCCAAATGAAACTAAGCACTTCATCCACTCATTCACCATTCTCCTAGTGGTTCCAGTACTGCATGCTTTCTGCTATTTGGTCTTGCATGTGCAATGATTTAGAGCATTGGGAGGACTGTGTTAAGATATAAAATAAATAATAAAATTTGTTTATTCTTATTAACTTAAACTTTTGGAATAAGTGATAATTTTATATGATATTAGAGCAGCTTATACTTTTGAGATAAGTGATGATTTTACATACTGATGATCTTGCATAACGACTCTTGGTAAGCACCAAATCATTCAAAGATAAAGCCACTGCAAAATTGAATCAGATCGACTTCCTACATTTCCATGGCAATAAACATGTTCATGGATTATGAGTATAGTTAGTTAATTGAGTTCCTCTGGGAAGACAAGAAATCAAAGAAATTGCCTGTACCTTAAGAAGTACAGCTTCCCTAAATTCTTTCCTTTTTTTTTCGACTTTGCATTAGAGACTGATTTTTTTATGAAAGCTTGAAAATCAAATAATATATAGATTCATATATAACCATAAAATGTTTTCATTCCATAAATCATTTAATAGGATAATTGATAATTCAATGGACTTTGCAGCCTGGGTTGACTTAGGAGAGTCAAGTCTTTACACCTTTTCCCCGAGTCAAGTCATTAAGGAGATTTGTTTTCATATGGTTTCTGTTTTTGAGTTTTTCCCTCGAGATTCTCTGGTTGAATAATAATTACACAAAATTAAAAAAATAAGGTCGGGTTTATTTTTATAAATCATCTCATTTAATTATTATCACTTTTTTAAAATTTTAAATTAAATATAAAAATTAATTCTACTTTTTTAAATCATAAAATAAAAATAATATTATAATTATATTTATTTAACTTTTAACTTTCATCTTATCTTATCTTTGTAATAAAAACAAAAATCTGATGACGAAACATAAAAAATGGTTAAATATCATTTCTTTAAAAAAAAAAACATATTTTACCTATAAATCTAATAAACTTAGATCGAGAAAATATCATGATATTCAATGGAAAAAATAAGGCACCATAAAAGATAAAGGTTTTAGTTAATGACTCGAGCGATCGGGAGGCCCTCTTGGCTCAAAAGATTTGTGTGATGTAACACTAGTACCTTGATCATCTACACCAAGGAACATACTTTCACCACCAAGTGTCATGATTTAATTGGTTAATTTAGTTTTACCGTGACTTCAAATGCTTGTTACCTAACTTTTATCCCATCCCTTTCATTGTTTAGGATATGTTTGAATAATAAGATGAGATAGAAATTTTAAAAATAGTAATAAAATTATTTAAGTTAAAATATTTTATTAGATTTTAAGAAATTGAAGAGAAAAATTTGAATAAAAATATTATAAAATTAAAATATTATTAGTATATAATTTTTTTAATATAATCTCTATTTTAAAATTTGAAAAAGTAGTATTGTTTTTTATATTTTATTTGGATGTTTATAAAATTCATAATAATTAGATGAAATTTTTAAATATTTAAAATTAAAAAATATTTATATTTAAGTAATATTTAAAAATAAAATTATAAAAAATTTTGAAATTGGATGATCATCTCACTTCCCAATCAAGCGATTGAGATCGCTAACTTACAAGATAATTTCATTTTTCTTTTTCAAGTCGGTCAGTCCCTGCGTAAAAAAGTTAGGTGTTGAAAAAAGTCTCGACCATATGGCGTTTAAGCTCTAAATTGATGATCTTCCTCTTTTGATAGAAAATAAAACAAAGATAATATTATTTACAACTATTTATACAACTATATTTAAAATGAGGGATATTTTTATAAAATAACTAATAAAAGTAACATCATTTTACATAAATACCCTTATTTTGAAATATAGTTGTATAAAAAGTTGTAAAAAAATGTTGTATGTCTATTATTAGTCTTGATTTAAAGTTAAAAAATCCTTTGGCCAACGGCCAAGACTTTTTTTTTTTCTTGTATAGAAAGTCTTTGACATACCGAAATATTTGGTTTATAAAGAAATCTTACAAAAAAACATACAAATTGATGTGGTCTTATTGGTACAGATTACTTGCCGATTTTACCCCTTTGGGGTTGGGTGTCACATAAGGGAACCAGAGTGTCCCTTGTTCCTTTTCCTTTGGGCTCGAAAGCCTTCCATGAGCTGGGATTTTTCCGGCTAGCTCAGGTCTCTTGTGCATGGGCCTGCATTCCTTAGCCCTAGGCACTGGAGAAAAAAACCCCTAACACATGTCATGTAATTTGTATGTTGTCCCATGTATGATGCCGAGTTGTTCCGAAGCTTCTGGGATCCTACCTTATTATGTACTAAGGCTTGGGATACAACACGATGGGTCTAGTAGTTGGGAACTCGAAGGACAAGGTGTTTTGGCTGAAGAAAAACCCCACAATTGGAGTTGTTGAATGGATCCAAGGTAATCGAAATCACAAGTGTCAGTTATTGATATACTAAAAATTATAAAATATAAAATTTGAATTTTAAAATAAAATTAATAAATTAAGTCTTATAAATAAAAGTATAAGCATATATAATACTATTCTCACTCTAAAATAGATTGTCGGCCATCCATGATGAGAGTGATACGAGTGGATCACTCATCTTGAAAGGCTATTTGGCTACCTTTTGAATTTTTTTTAACATTTTAAGATTATTTTATCAAAATTATTATTAATTAATTTTGTCAGATTGATGCGGAAACATTACTTTTAATCAATGGCGGAATTAGGAATTTTGCTGAGAAGGGGCTAAATTTTCTAATGTACGACAAATTGAAATTTAAAAATTATAAAAACATAAATATATATAAAATTAGATCTTGATAATCTATAATATATACGTAAAAATAAAATTTTAAAACTAAAACATCTTAATATATGTTTCAAGTTTTTTACGATAATATTTCATTAAATAATATTCATCTATTATTATTTTTATAATAAAATATTTAATATTCATTTACTTCATATAAACTATCAAGTGATTTTTTATAATGTTATCTTTTATTCTATTGTATATATAAGCTAGTTTATTAAATTTTATGTAAACTCTATAAATTTTCATGTCACATTAAGCATATAATATTATAATAGAGACCTTAGATAAGATTTTTCTTGCTCAATGAAGTCTATAAGATAAAGCCTCTCAACTCTTTTCCATATAGATTACCAATCTTAAATGATTTTTCTTATATTTTTATTTTGGATTCGAAATTAAGAAACTTAATATTGTATAACAAAAAACTTTGAGATCCATATTAATAAGTTTATTATTTCTTCTAAAATTAGTTTTGAATAAATTTTGATAATACAACACTCTTAAAAGTAAATAATATATAGGAATTATACAAAATTTTGAGACTATAGGAAAAAAATTGAAAAGATATTTCTTAATATATTAAAATTTTATAGAATATATAGATATTATAAATTTTTTTAGGGGATCAATTTTTATATTTATAAAATTATGAATAAAAACTAATGTATATTTTAATATTTTAAAAAATTTTGTGGCCTCTTAGATGCATGCGGTTCCGCTACTGCTTTTAATGTGGGACTATAACGTTTGATATTAAAAATGTTCCACTGAGGCTTACTTTTTACCTGTCAAGATCTCAATCCCTATCTATGCTTGTCAACTTTTTTTTTCTTTTTTCTTTTTTCTTTTTTTCTTTTTCCTTTTTCTGAGCATATGCATATTTAATTTGTATATATAATTAAAGAATAATGTTATCGCATACTTTTTTTTTAATCAGATTTATTATTAAAAAATAATTTTTTTAATTCCCAAAAAAAAAAAACGCAAAATTCAAATTTCTGGTAACTAAAAAAACATGAGGGTCATTTAAGGTAATTTGGAATTCACTCCTAGTTGTTGGGTTAATTCGTTCCTCTGGTAACGGTCGGTGCAATTATTTTCGTGTGAGAGCGCAAAGCATTTGTTTTGCAAAAAGAAATCATACGGATAATCTCATTGTCAAGTGTTTTATCTCATTTTATTTTATTTTATCTCATTTTATTATTATAATTTTTTAAATTTTTTATACAAAATATAAATAATAATATTATAATAATATTTTATTTAACTTTTAATACTAAACTTTCCTCTTACCTTAACAACTTACCTTCAAACCCACCTAAATGTAACAAAGATGTGTACTGAAGTTCTACCGCCACTGATTTTTCCTCCTGATACATTCTCCCAACTGACGAGGCATGTGATTATATTTTAAAAAATGAAAATGATTTCTTATTTAAAAAAAAAAATCAAAGAAGAAAAAGAAGTAAATCGATCTAGACTTCTCAAAAATTAAAAGAAAAAGTCTAGTTGCAAGTATAATTGTGCACTAATCTGCACACCAATTTAATGTGATTGGTCAAAAAGTAAATTTTATTGAAAATAGTATTAATTTAAATTTTAAATATGAAGTAATCAGTATTGATACGCAGATTAGTACATAACTTTGCTTGTATATAGTAAAACTCTAACTAAAAAGCTGTTTACAACTAGTGTGGAGAATCACGGGAGAACTGTGTCCCACGTGGCAAAATAAAAACGGCATCTATTTTTTCTCAGCTTCTCAAAACGCAGCATAACGTGCAGCTGATTCCCCAAAAGTTCCCACCCCTGGTTGCCTATAGAAGAAATGTTTCAGAAAGCCATCTGATTTGCTCGATACCGAAGCAGGCACACCTCTCCCTCTGTCTAGCACCTATAGTCAGCGTCTCCATTTTCAGCGCCGACTTTGGGCATGCAACTCCATTTTCGACACTAGCTAACCCATGTCGTCGTCTTCTAGCATATCTAGTAATCTCTCTACATATGTGAACAAAATGAAACTCCAAAAATTAATTTTTTTTTTTTTTTAGGAAATAAACATCCATCCATTGCATTGCATTAATATCAATCATCAATTATATAATGTTCCTTATCAATACAATGCATAATCTGAGGCGGACTCTCTTCCATCCATACATGCTCTTCATCATAATCAAAAGCTAGCTTGGCTAAAAGACGTTTTATTCTGCATAAAACGTTGCTCTAAGCAAAAGCAACGTTTTTGCCCCCATTACACCTAGAAAGCAATCAATTATGTAATCTACCATATAAAAAGACTAGGCTAATATCTTCTACAAACTAAAATCCTATACAATTAATCAAAAGCAAAATAGAAAAATACTTTTTGTGAGGGGGGTCGTCCCCCGTGTTGGGCCAAACTGCATGGGCTCGACTCTAGAGATATTAATGTTTAAGGATAGCTCAGCAAAAAAAAAAATCGGCATGAAATGGTAGAATGGATTAGGCCAAGTCAAGAAGGGTAAGGTTAGCCCAAGAAGCCTAGAAAAGAAGCAGTAAAGTAGTACACGCGTGACTTGGGCCTGAGTCAGAAAACTTGACACATCTATTGGCCAAAAATCCCTACACACAGGGTCAATGACAATTTTGGCCCTTGGGCACCGACGACTGGACAAACCTGGAAGGTGGGTACGCCTGACCTAGACCATGTCGCATTTAATGAAAGATGAAGACAAACACACCACAACACAAACCCTGGACTGTCAACGTTTGCCACGATCAGGCATGGATGGCCTGTTGCATAGCGAAACATTGGAAAAGGGCACAACTTGAGTACGGAGCAATATCACCACGATTGGCTTGTTAGGAGCCCACCCCTACCAGGTATTTATACTCCCCCTCGCAGGGGGGAAGTCTCTTGAAGAACTTTCATTTGAGCTCTCTTAAATCGTAGACGGGAATTTCAACTAACTAGACATCTAAGATATCCCCCACCACCCCGAGCCCTCATTTCCTATATTTCTACCAGTTTAATCTTTGAGATAAATGATGATTTTACATACTAATGATCTTGCATGATGGCTCTTGGTAAGCACCAAATCATTCAAAGATAAACCCAGTGCAAAATTATAGTAGATCGACTTCCTGCACTTCTAGGAAATTAACATGTTCATGAATTAGAACTGTAGTTTGTTAATTGAGTTCCTCTTGGAAGACAAAAAAATTAAAGAAATTGCACGTACCTTGAGATGTACAGCTTCCCTAAATAGCTTCCCTAAATTTTTTTCCTTTTTTTTTTTTTTTTTGACTTTGCATTAGAGACTGATTTTCGATGAAAGCTTGAAAATCACATAACATATAGATATATAGATTCATTTATAACCATAAAATGTTTTCATTCAATAAATAATTTAATGGGATAATTGATAAAATGCCCAAACAGCCAAACTGGACTTTGCAGCCTGGGTTGACTTGGGAGAGTCAAGTCCTTACACCTTTTCCCTGGCTCAAGATTTGTTTTCATATGGTTTTTGTTTTTTTGTTTTTCTCTCCACAGATTTTCTCTGGTTGAATAATAATTGCACAAATTTTTTTTTTTAAAAAAAAAGAAGATCTGATTTGTTCATTTAATTATTATAATTTTTTATTTAAATAAAATATAAACAAAATCAACTTTTTAAATCTTAAAATAAAAATAATATTAAAAAATAATATTATAATAATATTTATTCAACTTTTAACTTTCATCTCATCTCATTTTTATTAAAAAAAATCCGATGATGAAATATAAAAAATGGTTAAATATTCATAACTTGGGCCCTATGTTTTGTGATCTTTACCAAAAAAATAAATAAATAAATAATGGATTTCAAGAATCAATAAATTTAGTTTTGTAAATGAATGAAAAGAATCCTTCCACGTATGGTCTTTGACAACGATTCACATCAGCACCAATAATTGTCATGTGGCCCATGACAGTGAGATTATGGATGGCTAATTAATCCAGTGTTAATTTTCTACACATAATTGATCTCCATTTACTTCCACTTTTGGAAAGGGGATGGTGCTTCCTTTTCATGTGTTTGAGAATACAGTCAAAAAAAAACAAAAACAAAAACAAAACAAAAGTATGAGGACTTTGATGATAAAGGCTAAAACCTTTGCACTTGAAAAGATAAAAGAAAATCAGGTCTGAAAGGTGGAGTAGTACTATACAATGCGGTTTTGATAAAAGGATAAGAGGTATGCTACATAACCTTCCACACACCACACTCTACTTTTTTTTCAATTTTTTAATATTTTTTTTTGAGTTTATTCTTTTTAAATTAATTTAATTATTTTATTCATTATTTATATATTAAATATCTAATAAAAAATAAAATAATAAAAATTAAAAAAAAATGTGGAGTGGGGAGATTGTGTGAATAGTAAGAGGTTGAGTAGATTTTTTCTAATAGAAGAAGAGTACAACGTGTCGATAACTCCCAAGTCTGTTCAAGAATTAGTAGATACCAATACCACCAATACCATGACTTGGTACGTAGACAGCTTCCGGGTCCACTTGCTACTCGACTTGTTTTTCACATTCCACCTAGTTTTAAAGCCCTACAATCTTCAAACCTTGTACAAAGAATATATGAAAATAATTTGTACAAATAATATATGAAAATAACTGCACATAAAATTTTTATATTTGAAAATAGATATATCCAAGGTTTTCAGTATAGAAACAAAAGATCTCGGTCATATGGTTTTTGAACTCTAAACAAGAGTAATGATGGACATACAACTTTTTATACAATTATATTTTAAAACGAGAGTATTTATGTAAGAGTCTTGCTGCTTTGCCGCCTAAGCTAAAAAAAAAAAATTAATTTAATTTTTTATTTTTCATTTCATATTTTTTAATCATATTTAAATATTTTTTAAAAATAAAAAAAAATGCATCGATAAACTGAAAATCACTTCTTTAATTATTAAGTAAAAAAAAATTTTTTTTAATCAACGGACAAGGTGAGTGGTACAAAGTGGGAAGCATACTAGTTTTTCTCTTTGTGTAAAGTGATGTTATTTTTATAAGTTATTTTGTAAAAATACCCCTCATTTTAAACATAGAAGGATAAAAATTAAAAGGCTGTAAAAAAAAGTTGTATTTCTATCATTTTCTATCAGATCATCAATTTAGAGCTCAAACACCATATGGTCGAGACTTTTTTTTTCCCCTGTACAGAAAGTCTTTGACATACCCATTTACAAAATAAGAAATATTTGGTCTTAAAAAAGATGTTACAAAAAAATTTAATAAATTGATGTGATCTTACAAGTATGTTAAATTGTAAAGCATCTTTAATTATAAAGTAAATCTAACGTAGCATACCAAGTTAATTCAGTACGTACATTTATTTTTATAAGATCTTTTTATATGTATAACAATTCTCCAATAACAATAACCTGTTGATTACAATAAACCCACTTCCTCTAGCTCTCTCAACATTAAACTTCAATTGCAAGTGCTAACCTGCATAATACATAATCGATATGAATTAAACACAAGAGGCCCCCCCTGCTCATGGTTTTCTGCATTGGGTTTTACAGACAGATTTCAATTTTACAACGAAGCATTCAATTTTCCAGTTGTTTCAGCAGGCCTCACCAATCAGCATATGACACATGAGCTATTTGGATACTCTTCTATTAGAGGGAGTGGATAGTATGTGAGCATGGGAGGAATAATAGGGTCAGGCTTCTTCTCCTCTTTCTCCTCTTTCTTCTCCTCTTTTGCAGGCCCGATGGTCAGAATCTCTGTGCGCCAAAATTTGCTCAACTTCCCCACAACATCCACAGGGTCTACCGTGCCAGTGACTGTCAATTTTTTATCCTCCATGTTCATATCAATTGAATCAATGCCTGCAAATATTGTTGAACAGAGCAGAATAATATAAGTTATGAGTAGAGAGTGATTAAGTTTTCTTTTTTCAATCAAATCCGAGACTTTTTCGATAGGATTGATAGCTCCAATTGGTCGCAGATATTTGCAGGAAAACGAAGGGAAATAAAATTATCTGAATGACAAAAGTTGCGTTCAATTCATCTTACAAGACATCTTGAAACAGAGATGGCACGACCAATACGTTTCATTGTCTTTGTCATTAACATAACACAGGCAGCTGGAAACCTGTTAAGAGTCTATACCTATAAGGCTGGAAACTGCTTTCAGGGCCTTCCTTTTTTGTCTGTCATCGTGCAAGTCCAGCTTCAACACAATTTTCTGCAACAAAAACAAAATATATTTGTTTCAGAGATTGGAGACAACAAACATGACTATGATGAAACAGAAGCATTAATATTCTCTAAATAAAGATAGACGAACATCCCATAAAAGTTCATACTTTTGAAAATCAATTTCCAAAGTCTGCTTATGAGTAATTCAGAAGTCTTCAGAGAAAGGGACAGTTTAAAGAACAGTGACATGTGCAATGAAGAAAAAGATCAAAGCAAAACAATGAATTCTGGAATATCAATAGTAAAGTTCATCAAGAACTCTACAGGATAAGAATTGCATGCAGTTTACTTCGTTGAATATCGCGAAACAACCAGAAGTTATACTGGCATGGAGGGAAACCTCACCTTCATTTTCCAGGGTCCAAACTTCTCACACGGGCGGGAGCGAAGGGGAAGCAAAATAAATGTGTTTCAACACAGCTTAGTTTATAACCATTCACGTATAATATAAGATGGACGGATGAGTAGAGATTATATAAGCGAAGCAGCCGAAGAAGGAGAATGTGCGAAGAAAGAGAGAATCCCAAGACTTTTCTCTTCGTTTAACAGGTTTTGGAATGGTCCCACTTAAGTTGTGTTTAGATAGTAATGTGATTTCAGATATACTGTAAATCTATAGCAGTAAAAAAGTAATAAAAAAATATTAAATAGTAATGAATTAGGACCCGAAAACTGTGTACCAAGTCATGGTATTGTAGGTATTTTGTATCTACTAATTCTTGAACACGTCTTGAGAGTATTGGACACGTTCTAATTCTATGATGTTATGATATGACATTTCGAATTAGGACGCATGAACCACACTCCTATACTGCCTAAAAGTTTTTTATTTACAACAACGTCTTCGAGTACATAAAAAGAAATTAATCTTTGCGGATGCAAGGGGGGTTGTATTAGCAATTTCAAGTATGTGAGATATAGTACTTTTTTAAAAAGAAATTCAAAAAATTATTTTTTTTATGTGAATCCTAAATTTTAAATATAAAATATATAATATATATATTTTAAGATTGTAAATATTATAGAATGTAATTTTATTAAAACGTTTTTTACTTATAAATCCAAGAAACTTGATCAAGAAAATATGAGAATATTCAGACACGTCATTACTAGACAGTGATGTCACTGGAAAAAAAAAAGGTCCCATAAAAGACAAGGTTTTGGTTATTGCCTTGAGCCATCGGGAGACCCACTTGGCTCAAAAGATTTGTTTGATGGAACGCTAATACCTCGATCATCTACACCAAGGAACATACTTTCACCGCCGAGTGTCATGATTTAATTGGTTAGTTTAGTTTTATCGTCACTTCAAATACTTGTTACCTAACTTTTATTCCTTCCATTCCATTTTTAGGATATGTTTGGATTATCTAGCATAAAATTTTTATAAATAATAATAAAATAATTTAAGTTTAAATTATTTTATTAAATTTTAAGAAAATTAAATAAAAATATTAAAAATTAAAATATTATTATAATATAATTAATAAATCGAAACATCTCATAATGTTTATGAAAATTATAATAATTAGATAAAAAAAATTAAATATTAAAAATTAAATAATATTTATATTTAAATAATATTTATAAAAATATTATAAGATGTTTTGATATGGGACAAGATCATGTGACTTCCCAATCAAACGCATGGCTAACTTACTAGATAATTTAATTTTGTTTTTTTCAAGTCAGTTGGTCGTCCACAAAAGTTAGGCCAAGAATTGAATTTGAATGATCCCTTTTAATTTCAAAGGTTATGGCCTTTTAATTCCGTGAAAATTACGCGTTTTGGAAAATAATTCAAGGAGCTGTACATATTATCCGATTAGTCTAGAAGAACTAGATTTCACACACAATCTGAATGGCTAGCCTTTCGCTTTAGACCTTTTCGCGCACACTTTCTATGACCTTTCCCATTCGATAAAGGAGTTGGAACGCCCATACGTTAATAATGCCGACGAAGTTTCTCTTGAATTCAAGTCCACTCATTATACGTTTTTTATTTAACGGTCATAGACACGTTCATTGCTTGATAGACGTCTTCGTCAAGAGAAATGATAATTATAATGATAAATATGTAAATATATTGTAATCATTTTAAAATAAATTAAATAAAATATAAGACTTATATAAATAATTAATTTTTTAATAATAAACTTTATTTTTTGTTTAAAACAACTGCACAACACAGAAATGTTAGTGCATTTAATGTGACAAAGGTATCACATATGAAACCCATGTGAGAATTTAATGTTGTGTTTGTATCTCTATGTATTAGACCATTATTCAAGTTTGTAAAGAAATTAATTAGCGACAAAGGTACTAACAGTTGTTAGTGAGAGATGATAACAGGTTGGACAATTAAATGTTGAATTTATTAGCCTCAATATGTATATATATACATGTCATGTAATTTGTCACATGTATGATGTCGAGCTGTTCTGAAGCTTCGTACTTAAAAAAGAAGAAGAAGAAAAATCAACACTGATGGCTTGGGATACAACACGACGGGTCTAGTAGCTGGCAACTCGAAGGAAAATGTGTCATACATGGCTGAAGAAAAACCCCACAATTGGACTTGTTAGAATCGATACAAGGTAGTCGAAATCACCCTAAAGGAAATGTTAAGGGGTGCTTTTATAGCCACAGCTGTGGGCTAATTTTTATTTTATTTTTCACATCATCTTTTAATACTTTTAAATATTTTTTAAAAAATAAAAAATTCACAATAATATTAAATAGCATTTTCTTAAACTCTAAGAAAAACAAAACTGGGAGTGGGAGCTCCCAACGGGATCCCTAACTTTATTCAAATGTTAACTTAGTAAAAATTTATTATAAAAAAAAAAGGGTTACTTCCACACAGTAGCAAAACCAGCAATTTTTCTTAAAGGAAACCAACTTTTCTATCTTACGAGATGTAAAATTAAATAAAATTAAAGCATATCTAAAATTAAATCTCAACAATTAGCCAAATAACGTATAAATAAAACTTTAAAAACACAACTTAATGTCTGTTTCAGATTTTTTACAATAATATTTTATAGAATAATATTAATCTATTATTATTTTTATAAATCTGAAATATTTAGAAATTATTTTCTTCATATAAATTATCAAGTGATCTGTTAGAATGTCGTATTTCATTTTAATATCTAAGTTAGTTTATCAAATTTTATGTAAAATTTATCTATTTTGATGTCATATTAAGTATAGAATACTACAACTGAAATCTTAAATAAACTTTTCCTTACTCAATGAAATTTAGAGGATAAATCATCTCCACTATTTTTCATATAAATTATCAACTAAATGGTTTTTCTGATATTTTCAATTTGGATTCTATATCAAAGAAACTTAATATTATATAATAAAAAGCTTTAGAGTCAATGTTAATAATTTATTATTTCTCTTAATCTTAGTTTTAATTTAATTTTAGTATGGCCACATCTTTGAAAATAGATAATATATATAAATTATACAAAATCTAGGAGTTCTAGGAAAAAAAAGAGACATTTCTATGTATATGAAAATTTTACAAAATTTTAAAAAGCATATGAGAATAAGAAAATTATAAATTTTTTTGAGGGGGGCAATATCTATAATTCTATATATGGAAATTGGAGTTATGAATAAAATTTAGGCGCTATTCTAAATTTTGAAAAAAATTTGGGAGGACCATGGCCTCCTTCAAGCCATATGTAGATCCACCACTGATTCCACACGAATCGGTTATTGATATACTCAAAATCTTAAAATATAAATTTTAAATTTTAAATTTTAAAAAAACTAACCGAACGAATCATAAATTATAAATATATATAACCACCCCCAAAATAAAATCCTTCTTCTCTGAAGTATGTTGTCGGCCATCTATGATGAATTATTATTAATTAATTTTGTAAGATTCATGTGGAAACATTACTTTTAATGTGGGACTATAACGTTTGATATTAAAAATGTTCCACTGAGGCTTACTTTTTACCTGTCAAGATCTCAATCCCTATCTATGCTTGTCAACTTTTTTTTTCTTTTTTAAGCCTATGCATGTTTGATTTGTTTAAAGGAAATGAGCCGTGCTTGGATGCAGCAAGAGACCGCTGTCAAGAAAACTAAGATTGAGTTTAAATGTTGAAAAATGTTAAGGTTGTTATAAACCGACTTGTATGACCACATTTAGCTGTCATAATTGATCGTCCTTAACTGTCAATTATGATTGTCAAAACCTCTTTTGTACTCCTATATATATGGGTATCTTTCAAAGTTTTTAATATTGAATCCTAAAACGTTTCTCTCTCACGTTCAAGATCTCTCTCTCTTTTCTTCTCTCTCTCTTTATCTTTCGCTCTCTCTTTTTTCATTAGTTTCATAACAAAGGTATGTACCACTTAGGCTTACTTTTTACCTGTCAAGATCTCAATCCCTATCTATGCTTGTCAACTTTTCTTTATTTTTATGGGCCTATGCATGTTTGATTTGTATAAAGGAAATGAGCCGCGCTTGGATGTAGCACAAGACCGCACTCAAGAAGACTAAAATATATTTTTTTATTATTAAAAAAATTCTTTAATTATTATATAAAATATAATTTTTAATCCAACTCTCGATAAGAAACATTTTTTAAAGAAAAATGCTGGATGCAAGCGCCGGGTGTAAGTAAGGCTGTTCATCTAGGTTCCGACTCGGGAATACGGGTAGACCCGGACCAGAATCCGGATGTCAAATTCAGGTCGGAATCCGGATCGGATTAACCCGGGTTAGACCTGGTCCGGAACCCGGATGGATCTGGATTTCATAAAACCCGTATTCCGGATTCCGGATTGAACCCGGATTATTATTATTATTATTATTATTATTATATTTCTTTTTTTAGAAACCTCAAGCCTTTGGTTAAATTTTTCTCTAATAAAAACAAAATGTAGAAAACATTTTTTTTTAACCTAAAAGTCTATATTTCAAGAAATTATGTTGAAAAGCATAATAGCATTGAACATTGTTCAATTTTTACCAAAAAATAGAAATTTTTTTTTTAAAGCATTTATTTCAGAAAATCATGTAAAAGAAACTAAAGTTAGAAACTAATTACCTATCTAACTAAATGTATGTAAAAGAAAATATATCCATATTACATGCAACATACATCGCAATTCACTACATATTAGATTATTTAGTATTTATACATTACATTACATTAACAAACACAAAATTATAATATATAAATTACAAAACACAACTTTTAAAAATCTTCTAGACCGACTTGTATGACCACATTTAGCTGTCATAATTGATCGTCCTTAACTGTCAATTATGATTGTCAAAACCTCTTTTGTACTCCTATATATATGGGTATCTTTCAAAGTTTTCAATATTGAATCCTAAAACGTTTCTCTCTCACGTTCAAGATCTCTCTCTCTTTTCTTCTCTCTCTCTTTATCTTTCGCTCCCTCTTTTTTCATTAATTTCATAACAAAGGTATGTTCCACTTAGGCTTACTTTTTACTTGTCAAGATCTCAATCCCTATCTATGCTTGTCAACTTTTCTTTATTTTTATGAGCCTATGCATGTTTGATTTGAATAAAGGAAATGAGCCGCGCTTGGATGTAGCACAAGACCGCGCTCGAGAAGACTAAAATATATATTTTTTATTATTAAAAAAATTCTTTAATTATTATATAAAATATAATTTTTAATCCAACTCTCGATAAGAAACATTTTTTAAAGAAAAATGCTGGATGCAAGCGCCGGGTGTAAGTAGGGCTGTTCATCCAGGTTCCGACTCGGGAATACGGGTAGACCCGGACCGGAATCCGGATGTCAAATCCAGGCCAGAATCCGGATCGGATTAACCCGGGTTAGACCTGGTCCGAAACCCGGATGGATTTGGATTTCATAAAACCCGTATTCCGGATTCCGGATTGAACCCGGATTATTATTATTATTATTATTATTATTATATTTCTTTTTTTAGAAACCTCAAGCCTTTGGTTAAATTTTTCTCTAATAAAAACAAAATGTAGAAAACATTTTTTTTTAACCTAAAAGTCTATATTTCAAGAAATTATGTTGAAAAGCATAATAGCATTGAACATTGTTCAATTTTTACCAAAAAATAGACAATTTTTTTTTTAAAGCATTTATTTCAGAAAATCATGTAAAAGAAACTAAAGTTAGAAACTAATTACCTATCTAACTAAATGTATGTAAAAGAAAATATATCCATATTACATGCAACATACATCGCAATTCACTACATATTAGATTATTTAGTATTTATACATTACATTACATTAACAAACACAAAATTATAATATATAAATTACAAAACACAACTTTTAAAAATCTTCCAGACCTCCTTCCTCAGAACCTTCTCTCTCTTTGATTATGCTAAAAATCTTCTCCAATGCACCTTCAAAGACCACAATTTTTTTAATCTCCTAAAATTACAAAACCATATTACTTAGCAAGGAAAATATATATATGTATATATATATATATTGTAAGTGCAAATTTTCTGGCAATGTTTGTTAGCATGCAAATTCAATGAGCACATTAATTTATTTTCTTTTCTATCAAATAAATTGGAAACATATATGAATACAAATATACATTCACCCCCTGCACACACGGTTTAAGAAAAAACTGGGACCCTTCATCTTTTCTTGTTCAACCACATTAAGGTCAATGTATTACCTCACATCTTCTATTTGAGTTGGGAGATGCAACCTACAGTCTCAGGTACTGGTAGTCCTAATGCTTCCATTCAGATTAAGTGCAGAAACCCCCCCTCCCTTCCCTTCCTTCTTCAATTTGTTGACTACATGGAAGACTCCATTACTGAACCACAGAATTAAATACCATTTATTACTATTAATACCATGAATACTAGTAAATCCACTGGGTATTTCTCCCCATTTTGAAGTTTGCCTGGAAATGTCACCAAAGTTGGATGCCTAGGAAGCCCTTGAATCGAATGAATTTGTCTCAAATTCTTAAATACCAGTGATATTCTGTGATGTTAAGTTTGACCGCTTTTATCTTTTCACCATGCATACTAGGTTGGATTGCTGTGCATTGAGAAATCAACTTCCAACAAGAATCTCCGAATGATTAGTTGAATGAAGGAGACAAAAAAAAAAGAAAAAAAAAAAGAAAGAAAGTATTTTAACGTTTATTAGACAACAGGTCCAAAAGCTTATTAAACTTTAGGAAAGTATGCCAATGATGTATGCAAAGTTCAAACACAACACGCATTTTCTACTCTTCTCTGCATGCATATATATTCACATGGGCGGCCTCTTATATATGATGTAACCGTGAATCAAATGTGAGTTGATGCCTAATTATAAAACCAGTCTTACTATTAATACCATTTATTACTAGTAAATCCAGATCCATATCTCACAAATCTAGATCCAGATCTCATTGCTGAAACTATTTATTTGCTGACCAAAATCTTATTAGGAGATCCTTTTATAAAAACAGTCTTACTATTGATACCATTTATTACTAGTAAATCCAGATCCAGATCTCACAAAGAAACTGTGGTTATGACTATTTTCATTCTTCCTCCTTCTAGGTCTCACAAATTCATATCTAACCCATAAAATCACTCCTAAAAGATTATTCCATTCAAACATTCACATCAAAACAAATTCAAAATCAACAAAGAGAGAACAAAACATACCCAAAAGCTAGCTCATCAAAATTACCTTGTTACTGAAAGGGACTAGATCGCTGAGGGCATTGACCGATTTTGAACTCGTACACATGAAGTTACTGGACTTTGGCTGCAAAAGAGAGACAAAAAACCAAAAAGGTTAGATAGAATCCAACCGAAAACTCTGATTTAGTAGCACAAAAATTTCCGAACAAGTGAGAAGTAATTATCGGGTCTAGAAGGCTCGAATGGATGTCAAAGCTGAGCTTCCACAAGCCATCGGTGAGAGAGTGTACATTCTCATCACAACAGACCCAAATCAAAAAAGTAACAAAAGAAAAAAACCCTAAAAGATGTGAAGAAGGATGCAACAAATCTGACATAAACAAAAGCTACACAAACCCAAATAAGAATAAAACAGAACAAAATTGCAGAGAACAAACCTTTGTGGCCACTGGCTAGGGTTTCGTGTGTGATAGAGAGGGGGAGAGAAGACCTTCGAGCCCAAGAAATAGGATGAAGAAAACGGAAGTAATACCTTCTATTTTAGAGAGAGAGAGAGAGAGAGAGTCTGGAGATGAGAGTGATTCGGGGGAGGGGGGGCGCGAGAGAGAAAGAGAGTCTGAGTTTCAGCCTCCGCGCCCCGCCGGGGGGGGGGGGGCGCTAGGGTTTCCAAACGATTTTATTAAATCGTATCAGGGCCGGATGGGCCCGGGTTTGATGATGCGGGTACCGGCCCGAGATAAACCCGGGCTGGAACCCGTAACCGGAATCTGGTATACCCAGATTCTGGACTGGGCTGGGTCATATGAACAGTGCTAGGTGTAAGCGACTTGCCTACATTATTTAATAAAACGGTGAGTTTTTCATCTATTTACTTTTTTGCTCTCTATTTCTTTTCATCTTTGTCTCTCTCTCTCAATTTCGCTCCCCCCTCCCTGCATCTCCATCTTTGTCTGCGCCGACAAAAATGAGGCCCCCTTTTTTGCTCTCCATATCTTTCCAACCCCCACCTTAAACCCTTTCTCTTCCCTCACTCGTCAGCGCCAACAAAAATGAGGCCCAACCAGGCTGTGGCGTGGACGAGCTCTTGGCTGTGTTGTGGTACCAGGTGAGGTCCTCCAACATGGCCGAGGTTGCCCAAAAACTCGAATTGCTCGACAATTTGATGGGTAATGTCAGGGAGATGGCCTTTCTCAACTCGCATACGAGACCGTTCATTACAACCCCTCCGATCTACCAACATGGCTACAGAGCATGCTCTCCGAGTTCAACTCACTTCCTGTCAATGGTTTCAATCCCATGGTGCCACACGCCACCGACGCCGTTGCTTCACCCGCTCCTCTCGACGATTCTCTACTTGCTCCAGTTAAATCATCCACCATCACCTCCATTGATTTTGATCAACAAAATAGTATTAATCACTCCCGATTATGATCTTAAAGTTATTCCTGGTAAGGCCATGTATAGCCAACCCCAAAGCCGGACTGCCCAAATTGAATCTCCATCTTCAAGAGATGCCAAACGGTTGAAACCCTCTTCCGCTTCAAGCTCAAACCCAGACGCCAATTGACATCGTGTAATAGTTTTTAGAGAATTTAAAAAAAAAAAACACACACACACACACACACACAGAATCCACTACAAGCATCAAGCTGCGACCAGGTTACTTCTCGATGTCGATAGCTTGGATTGAATGGGAAGAAGGCTGTGATGAGTTCGTTGAGACTTGGTTTTTGTTTTCTTTAAACGAAATGGGAAGACTACGGTAAATGAAATTTTTATTTTTAATTTTAATAGATGCTGACGTCAGCCGACTGCACGGCAACTGTAGCAGGCAAATGTACATAGCAGAATTGTTTATGAAAGGGAATTGATAAAGATTAGAAAGGATACCACCAAAAGATCCGACAAAATTGTTTTTTTTTTTTTTTTTAATTTCATTTAGGAAAATGCTTTTGGGGACCGTTGGACTTTTTTTTTTAATGATTAAGAAAAAATTGTTTAACATTATTATAAATTTTTTATATTTTTAAATATTTAAAAGTATTAAAAAATAATTTTAAAAAAAAAAGATCTTTTAAGCCTAGCAGTGGCCCAGTGGGAAGAAGTGGCCTAGCATCGTCCTTTTATTTTAGAGTAATGCTATATGGAAGCCACTATTTCGGTGCATCCATTGCACACATGATGTGGCTTTTTTTTTTTTTTTTTTTTTTAACACCCAACACTCAACATGCAGGGATAAATTGGTCATTTTACTAGGTCACATTATGTGTGCAATGGATGCACCGAAACAGTGGCTTTGAGTATATTAATTCTTTATTTTATGATCTTTGAGAGACCGTTTCTCCCTTCACGGTCGCCCACAAGCTCTATCTATCTCTCTCTCTCTCTCTCTCTCTCCTCCCTTTCCCTTCTCCATTTCCCCTCATCGTCCAAACTCCACAACCTCTCTTCCTCTCTCTCTCTTCCCATTTCTTTTCCCAGACCCACCTGCACGAAGAATGACAGTTTTTAGTCTTTAAGAACTCTGCTTCACCTTGACTTGATATTCTGGACTCTGGAGTCAAGTAAGGTTTTTACAAGAACAATTTTCCAATTTCTGATCTGCAAATTGCGGCAGCTGAAGTTCAAGAATCTCTTATCACAATTTTCCCTTTTTCAATGTTTTTTTGTTCAATTTTTTCTCAAAGAGTGATAACATTTGAAGAGTCAAACGTATGAGATTGTACAGATGACAGGTCTTCCATTATTCACACAAGAATAATTTATCAATTTTATTTTCTAAAATTCCACAACAATTCAGAATACAAGTTCAAACGTCAGATTTTGGAAGAACAAACAAATGGGCACTGCTATATATATATATATAAAAGAACTGTGTGTCCATGGAGGTGGACTTACCGACGACCGACACAGGGGCTGGATGCTTGTGAAACGGGGCTGGGAAATGGGGACGTAGAAACCGGGCTTGTGAAAGGGGACGTAGAAACAGGGACATTCTTATACTTTCCCGGCTCGGTTCGCTAAAAGACCGCCCATAGATAGGTATGTATCACCAGCTCCAATGACCAATGGTAATGGTATCCCTTCCTTTCTGCGACCCCATTTTGCTGTGAAGTATATGGGCAGGAGAACTTTTTATCAATTCCATGAGTGGCTGTAAACTGAGAGAAAGTTGATGAGACATATTCCCCCCTGAATCTTAGTGCAAAACTGGAATCCGATGACAAAAGAAGAAATTATCAACCTTAGCTTTAAAAAGCCAAAAGCACTAAAGTACCCCCTATCTAGTAAGATATTTAGTCATTCGAAAGCCTATTTTATTAGTATTAGTTTTAATAGAAGAAAAAAAAGTAGATTCTCTATCTAACATATTCATATCTAAAGATTTTCCACAAAGTGGTGACGAAAGGTATAACTTGTACAAATCTTTATATTTTCCAATTTGATCCGATCCATTCGTTAGTAGAGCTATTTACTCGATCTCATCCATTTTTGGAACACCTCTAACAGAAGGACAAATAGTCAATTTTGAAAGAACTTATTATAAACCTCTTTCACATAGGGAAATGGGATGCAGGGGCTGAGATGGATGGCAGTGAAGTCCGCAGAAAGTTTCTGGGAAAAAAAAAAAAATGACCTATACGTCATTGTATTGTGGATCCTTTTATGGAAGAGTTTTCTAAATATAAATAAAATTGCCTACTAATCTAAGTATTAATGATTCCTTCGTATTTAAAATTTAGATTAATATTATTTTTAATAAAATATACTTTTTAACCAATCACATTAGATTGATACACATATTAATATGCAGTTGTATTTTCAACTAAATTTTTTCTCTATGAAATTAAGTGGCTCTCTTATATAAATAATTAAAAAATAATATTAAATACAATTTTATAGTATATAAATATCGTTTATTTCTTTTAAAAAATATATAATTTATTATTAAAAAAATAATTTTTTTCATAAAAATTTTAAATTTATCAATGTAACAGATGGGTATTGGATCTATTGATTTGAGTCAAGTTGACAGACACCTGTATGGATAAATGATCTGAGATGGGCCGTGCTCGGTCTTGCAATAAAGTTCATCGTCACCCGAACTTTGGGTCAATTCTTTATTTTTTGGCCTTGTTGAGTTGTGTGCCACTAGGCTGTTCAGGTCTTTGAATTTCCGTTTTGTCCCAACCCTATTAAGTATTTTTCTATTAATAAAATTGCATTTGTTTAGGGGAAACAAACACAGAGAGACAGAGAGACAGTTATTAGATTATTTGGATTTTCATATATTAATAAAAAATAAAATATTATATTGCATACATAAGTACCATTTCTCTCTCTGTGCATCCTTTCTTTGGTGCACAACCAAAGATTCCACAAAACTCCTATGGATGGAGCATGATAACGAGGAAAAATAATCCCCGAATAAAACATCATTATTAGAACTACTCCTTCTGCAATGTTCTATTGAAGATTTATTGATTACATATTGGTAAGAGAAGAAATTTTCGGTTGATGATCAGAACTTCGAACATTTTCCTGCTCTATTTTGTAGTATTTTAGGCTGCAGATTCAACTTGTAAGGCAGTCCGAGCAACTTCTAGAGCCTCCTCAACAGAAGATGCATTCTGAAGCCTGGATTTCTCAACAAAAGGCTGGCTCCTTGCAAGTTTAGGAAGGAGTTGAAATTCCTTAAACAGCATAACAAGGCGTCAGTTTTATAGTCTACTAAGCCAAAGGCAGTAGTATAATAGTTCAAAAATCCAGTGTTTGCTTAATATAATAAAGTGGGAGGCAATTCACAGAACCAAAAATATCTACATTGAAATGTTTGATATCAATTTCTTGTCCTATCTCCAGGCTCCAATTGATTGCTCAGAATCTATGCAGGAATACAAGAGTTAAAAATCTTAACCCAACAATCGAGCTGTAAAATGACTTTAGTTTCAGATTCCGTTCCTACTTACGACTTTTGGTTTGCTTGATTAATTAAATGGGTATGTCTAAAACATGTTATCACTTTTGGGTTGCACAGAGGTTGACTTACCAAGATGTAGATGGCTTTTTGGTATTGATACTTTACCAAGATGTTATCAATTAATAGGCATTAACTATTATTATTAGTAGTAGTATAATTAATTTTTATTGACGTTGTTATTATTGTCTTTTTTAAGTTTAATCGGGATGTATTTTCTCAATTGCTTATGCCATACTTTGGTATCAGAAATATGTGCAGATATGTTCTAATAGACGCATTATATACGGGTGAACCTAATCCTTGTGAGACCTATTAAAAGAAACTCATTGATAATGAATTCTCTCCCGTGATAAATACATCATATTGTTGTGTTACTCAGCTATCACTAATAACATCCCAATGTCTCACGAAAATCTTTGGAAAAAATTGCCACAAACTTTTCTCTTTTGTTGTGTTGACTAATCCATCATCAATGGTATTTAAAATTTGGGGAAAAAAATACCTCAGTACTTCCACTTTCAAGAAGAACTCCTTTCAGCTTACCTGTAAGACAAGAATAAACTATTCATCATTTTTCGATAACAGAAAACTAAACATGCATACACGCATGAAGAGAGAGAGAGAGAGAGAGAGAGAGAGAGAGTTTCAAATGAATTACAGTACCAGAATCTATCCAGAAAGTAGCTAACTTAGGATCGAAATTTCCAATTTCAATCGTCTCTCCAACTGTTCAGAAGGGAGAAAAAAAAACGATGACTGAGTGCCCAGTATAAGGAAAAATATATAGCAATGCTACAGTACATGTGATACAGATTCTTACCATTATCCCCAAAAAATTGCCACCATATTTTTCTTGGACTACCTTCATACTCAAATACCCTCGAATAAAAATATGGAAGATAATCATACCTGTAAATAAAAAAGTAAAGCAAATCAGTGATGCAAATCAATGAATAGAATGATTTGGAAGGGAGAAAAGACACTGACAACAATGCTATGTTCAGGAAATTAAGTACAAGACAAGAAACTGACATACGTGTGTGTTTGGGCACTTAGTAACGCTTTAATGCAATGTTGTGCTGACCGACGAGCATGATCCACATGTTCAACTCGTGCTATACGGTCATAAATCTATAAGGTGCAAACCACACATATTTTTAGATTAAGGTTGTTAGAGCAAAATTTGAGAAAAACGTACCTTTAATGGGAAAGCTGCGACATCTCCAATTGCAAAAATTCCAGGAATACTTGTCCGGAATTGGCCATCAACCTGAGATTTGATATTATATATATCAGGTCTACACGATCATTGATTTATCTATTTTTTTCTCTGGCCCCTAATGTAGGCAAAGTTACAGGTGGAACCAAACTTATTATCATGATTATTGAAAGAAAAGACACTTTATTTTAGTGGTGTTAGCTTGGAACAATTTATTATCAGAGTTCTGATTGCACAAAGTATTTCAAGTCAAATTTGCATTAATTGTCGCTACCTAGAGTAATTTAAAATTAGGCTCACCTGTATTCCACCAACAGTGGTGTTTAATTGCACACTTTCAAAGGGACTGATGGCAGGTTTTGCTCCAATACCAATAATTACCTGCAAAAGAAAAATAGCATTTTCCATTTCATCTACTTCTAAATCTTACCTCGCATGTTTAACAAGATAGACCAAATTCATTCTCATGAAATTATAAACATGCAGTGAACGATGAGGATACTTGTCCCTAGATAAGAATAAATGTGTAAAATATAATTCACAAACATGGGCAGAAGATTACTGTGTCCGCCTCTATGGTAGATCCATCCCCCAGTTTGACAGCAGCTACACGTCCATCAGGACCAGCTTCTAAGTTTTTAATGGAGACACCCTGGTTGACAAGGAAACAAGCTAACAGAGTCTCTTTGTAGGGAAATAATCAAATGCCAGCTGCTCACAACTTAAACACAACTATTTTACACAAATGATGCATGTGCATGTATGCGTGAGAGAGAGAGAGTACCTTTAAGAATTTGACACCATACTCTTGATAGAGTTCTTCATATCTTCGGGCTAGAGAAGGAGTAAATAGTCTTTGCAAAAGATGACTATCTGGAAATATGATCTTTTTTTAAGAAAAAAAAAAAAGTGAGTTATCACCATGTAAGAGTACATACTCTGTGCTTTATTCAACAAAAAGATGGAAGAAATTCAAATAACACCGAGATGGGTTAAATTGCGATTCTGCTTAAGTGTCATGCCATCAAGCTTTCCCATCATATAGAAGGAAAACTTTCACAAGCTGCCCATCATGTAAAAACTGCTTCATGACATATCTACTGAGAAATCCAAACCGATATTGGAACAAGAATAGCTTTGATTAAGGTATTGAGGATTTTCTGGGCAAGAAGATAGAACTTTTTAAAGTGAACTTGAGAAACCAGTCAAAGAAGATAGAGTTGGCAGGGGTTATCAGAGCAGAGGCTCAGGTACATCAAACAACAATTATGTTCCAAAAATGTGAATAGAAATGATTATGAGTTGTGAAAGTTCCAACATTCGTCACTTTCACTAACTAAATCCATCCCTACCTAAGCAGCTGATTGGACAGAACGCATACCGTCGTATCAAGTTTCCAGCCAACAGCTGCAGCAGCAACCTCCATGCCAATATAACCACCACCAACAATGACCACCTTCTGTGCCCTCTCCTAAAAAAAAATGGGAAGTCAATACAAAACCAGGAATAAGCAGCTTCCAGCTATGAAGCAATCATTGATGAACATGCAGACCACAAAATAGCCTCTGAAATCAATTTTAAGAAAATTTTAGCTAGTCACAAATCCCAATGGGTACACATCTATCCTCACAGAGAGTGGACATCTGAGAATTTCACTATTTCCACATTATAGGATCCTCTCTCCATTTCACTTAACATGAACAATATCTATTTAGTGTAAAATATGAGATATTTTAGAAATACAACGTCCAAAAGTGATTACGTTGATAAGTGAAATAACTAGACATCCTACATTTTTAACGAAATGGACACTGTCCATTTCAAGTTAAATGAAACGGATCATTGTCCCTATCTCTATGGTTGACTAGACCTCGTTTGGATAGTGAAAGTGTTTCATCTCATTTCATCTCATCATTACAACTTTTCCAAATTTTCACATAAAATATAATAAACAATTCAATTTTTTCAAATTCCAAAATCATAATAATATTAAAAAATAATATTCTAACCATATTTTATTCAACTTTCAACTCAACTCATCTCATATAAAATCACTATCCAAATCGCACCTAATTCTCTCCACTACATCTAAGTGATTGTCATAGGAGGCTTTTGATATGATAAAACTAAAAAACAAATAAGTATATTTCATTCTGTATGAATAAAAGGACGACATTCTGTGGTAACATTTATAGAAGTTTCTGAATTTTCAATTTTCAAACTCCCCCACTTCAAGAATACTGAAGGAAAATGTAAATGAAAAGCTAGCAAAATTTGCTTAACACTTGATGTAGCATAGCTTCAAATGTTCTGGTTGAATATGATAATGTCTTTTAACAGCAAGCAATTTTGTTTGCAAAATAAACTTCCTTATTAACAAGAAGGTAAATACCTACATAGATTATATGGATTTTGACAAGAATCTCATACGACACTTATACACTTGGTACAACTGTTTAAAAATTATATGCTTGTTCATTAGCTTAGCTTAGTATACCAAAACAAATCAAAAGAAGTTGATAAAAAAAGGATAAAGAAACTACCAATGATGATATTAGTGAATCGGCATCTGCAGCATCTCGGATATAGTGAACCCCTGGTAGGTTTCCTCCAATTTTCTCTGGAAACCTGAAAAATTAGTGGAAAAAATAAAAATAAAAATAAAAATTGAACCATTTAGATGCATAATCTGAAAGCAATCAAATTAGTTAGTAATTCAAAATTTCAAGAGTACCTTGAGGTCGTGGATCCTGTAGCTATTATAAGTGATCCATATTTAAGCAGCTTGCCTGAACTTGTCACCAATGTTTGCTTTTCAATATCGATACTTGTTACAGGATCTTCATAAAACATCTAGGGAGGAGAAAAACAAAGATTTCAAACTTATGGATAGCAATTCACATAATAATTATGAATGTTCCCTTCAGAATAAATTGGAAAAGATCCATGAATTTATACATTGCTCAGTGTAAGAATTCTGCAGAATACCTCTATCCCTTTCTCTTTATACCAGTCAGGGGATTGTCTTTCCCCACCAGATCCAACACAAGTATGGAACCCCTACATTAACATTCAAAATCAGAACACTTCCTAATCATTGCCAACAATAATTAAGAAAATGACATTTTTATACAATATCGTATTTCTTTTCTTTTTGGCCAAACTGCCTCAAGGTAGGACATTGATGTGTCAAACTTTCATTAGAGGATATAAACTAAGTTTTACGACACAATATAACAGCAGGTTCTCACTAAACAAAACTTCAGATCACAATTTCCAAGCATTGGGTACATAGACTAATGCAATGCGGAAATAATAATAATCCTTACAGGTAAGCGTGCTGGCTTCTTATCTAAAGGAAACAAGTAAGCTTTCGTTAAAGCCGGTCTTTCATAAGGCGCGTATGCCTGCGAAAAAAACAGCCAAGAGCTTTCAAATAATAATAGAATTTGTGAGTTAAAATTTCAAATTATCTTTCGAACTCAGTGGCTAACCAAATGAATCTAGAAATGAAGGCAGACACACCTCTTTAGACACAATACAGAGTCGTCCATCAGCCATGCCATGTTCGACGAAAGTCCGAGCCGCGTAACCAGCCGCATTGCCACCTCCAACGATCACAAACCTAGAGAAATCGCATTTGAAAGATCCCTTCTCGTCAGTAATATAATAACAATAATTGAATCTAACTCCTTCCATTGACTTAAATTTTTGGGAGAATAGTTGAATTTTACATAGTATCGTAACAAAGTTTTGAATTTAAATTCTGACACTCTACTTTAATCTATTTAATTAAATATTTCGTATGTCGGATTATTCCCTTGAAGGGAGATGAGTGTTAAGAATAAACTTTTAGGAGAAAGTGTAATTTCAGACTCAAAACCTTAACTTCAAATGGGAACCCAAAAAAGCAAAAACTGAAACAAAACAAAAAAACTCAAAAACTGAACTCTCGGTTGTCGTTAGCGAATCCCGAAGAGGCGGCCACGTGGCTTCTCCGGAAGCCACTGAATCCGACCGAAGAAGGCCGGTGAGTTGGATGAAGAGAATCGGCACGAGGGCACCAGAGCGACAGCCCATGCTTGGGTGGCAACGAGTTGAAGATGGAGGCCATTAATCTACGAGCTGTAGCTTGAAAAAAAGAAAAGCAATTAGAGCAATCGTTACGGAAGGAAGGAAGGAATTGAGCATTGAAGTTGAACCTGCAGACATAGAAAGAAATAGTAGAAGCTTTTCTGCTCTGTGATCTAAGATGGACACTTGGGAATAAACAAATGGCGGTGGCTCTACAGCGGGTCCAAGAGCCAAGATACCGTTGCAAATATTTTTCCCTGTAGCTTTAGACCGTCGGCAGCGTTTTGGGAAATCAAACCACGTGTCCCCGAATATATCTCGACGGCGCGGATTACACGCTCGCAGACTATTGGTATATTCCGTTGATTACATTTTTAATTATCATTATTTTATTAAATTTTAATATAATATTGACTAATTATATGAGATATTCAGAAGTGATAATTAAAAAGTCATGAAGGATTTTTTTAATATTTTATTATTTTAACAAATTAATTCAATTACAACAAAACACTGTGATGTCGGCATAATTCAATGCAGCAAGGCAACTCAGGCGTCTCTGATGTTTGTGTTTGATCATTGAAAGAGCATAAATGATAAGCTCTTTAATGTAATTTGTGTTCTTTATTTGATTTGATTGATAGTGGACGTCAACAATAAAATCTCCACTAATTGCGAGTTACAAGGAAATTTCCGTAAGAAAACACAACCGACAATTCTAAACAGAATTCCTTCACTTCCATTGCCCCTAAAGACATTTTCTCGCATAAATCTATCTGCTTTGCAACAAAATCAAAGTGTTAGTTCCTTATTACTATTGTCATTTGTCACCAATTAACGCGCAAATAAGACAACCCTCCTAAGAGAAAGAACCTCAAAAATAGCCTTTCAAGAACAAAAATAACCTTAATTCGGGTATGTACATTTCACTTCAACCAAAGAAGTTTCTGTAAGATTTCGCATTAAGCAATGCCTACTTCAGCGCAATTTCAGTGGCCGAAGCTACAATTCCAAAAAAAAATACTACTGTACAGATCCAAATCAATGATCACTGGTTCTAACTTTCCTCTGTTCATAGGCCAAGAACACCATAGATGATAATCTGCCGTGACCAAGTTGAACCTGGGATCAACAAAATTACCTAAAAAGTTTCTAACTTCAGGAGCCATATTTACATTGGGGGTGCAGACACTTTCCCACCTTGGTCTAGCACATGGAGAATCTCTGTCCTGCTCCTCACAAGCGTATGAAATACCTCTCTGATTTGTTGCTGCAAAGGCACCAACCCCTCCTCCATCTTCTTGCAAGTTTCGGCCAATTCAGCCACCTGCGCCACCACCTCCTCCAAGCCCTCAGCCCCCGTCCGGAACTGAAATGACTCGGCGAATTCGATCAGAGACTGCCCCAACCTCTCCAATCTCTGCGTCTCTTCCAGTAGCCCGGCCAAGCGGGGTTTCTCCCTCTTCTTCCTCCACTCCTCCGAAATCTTCTCTTGCAGCGCCACCATAGATTGGGCCCAGCCCTGTTGCCGCGGCCAGGGGAAATAGGTTGGCAAGCCGTTCCTCTCCTGGCACGGTATCGCCGCTACCAAAGCCCACATCACAAACACCATGACCGTGCTCATTATGTAGACCGGCGAGGCCAGACCGGACGATTCCGCGCCACGCGGCATCACCAGGTTCGCCGACATGGCCTGGATTTGCTTCGCGGCCGACCATCCCTTCGCCATGTTACACGACAAGGACTGAACTTGTCCGGGCAGGGCTCGGTCCGTCATGTTGGCACTTCTACGCCCGAAAGACCAGGTTCGCTCCGCGGACTTGTGGTTGCTACCCTCTTGTTCCTCGAGAGTCAGCATCAGAGAATTCAGGGCCTTCTTCGCACGGCGGACCTGTCCATCGAAGATGGGTCTCTGTTCGAACGCCGAAACCGCAATCTCCGCCAGCTTCTGGTAGTGTCTGACCGCTTCTACCCCGTGCGAGACTGCATTGCAAACATCAAGCGCCTTCACGACGCGGTCGAGGTACTCCGGGACGAGCCGGTCGAGTGGGGGCTTGGAAATCTGTGAAGGGTCTCGGCCCACTACCAGAACGGCCTTGAAATCAGCGTCGCAGCAAAGGAACACGTCGACGAGCTTGCGGAGCCAGGAGACGGAGAGGAGGGCATCAGCCCCGTCCTCGGAGCTGGATGAAAGGAGATCGGAGAAGCGGTCCGCCACCTGTTTCTGGAAGAGCTCGAGGTCCTGGAGCTCCTGCTCGTGATTTCCATCCATGGAAACCACCTGGTTACGGCGGATACTAATTCGGTTCAGAAAAGAACCCTGGTTGTCCGTTGCACTCATTGTTGACTCTAAAGTCTAAAGATTTCGATGTAGAACGATCCCGAGTACAAACTACAAAGATTTTATTTTACTGTTGAAAAAATAAGAGAGAAATGAAGAAGCAGGAGAGTATGAAAATTGAAGAAGAAGAAGAAGAAGTCAGAAAATTGAGATGCCAAGCATAAAGGTCTCGGTTTGGAATGTTATAAATGAGCGAGATACCTGGTCATGGCTTCTCAGGACTAGACCATTTCTCCTTCGTTTTTGTGGACGCTGACTTGGCTCGCTCTTCCAACGAAAATAAAATCAATGAAAACCATAAACCATGTTGTGTTGAGTGCAAAGGCACAACTCTCCCCTAATTTAGACTTTTTTTAAAAACAATTGTTGGAATTTTTCCATTATAATAAGGTTTGAGCTTTTAATGTATTTTTAATTTTTTTCAAGTAGTTGTTTCTACATTTTTTTAAAAAAGGGATAAAAATTAAATCCTAACTAACACATATTTGTTTTGAGAATTGACTTGTTTATCATATAAATCTTTGTTGTAGATTTTGTGCACTAATTCGTGTACCAATCTTTTTTTATATAAAAAAATTAGAAAAATTTTTTTAAGAGAAGAAGATAATTTTCTATTTCATGAAAATTATTTCCGCCTTCAATTCATATTGTTTCTTTAAACATATATATTACAAATCAATCTTGATGCGCGAATTGGTACGTAAAGTATGCTTGTAAGAAGATTTTTCTATAAAAAAAAACCTCAATTCAATAAATAATAATTTTATTTGAATTTCTTTATATTATACATCAATGAAATAATTTAAATTTTAAAATTTAAATCTTAAAAATTTTAATATCACTTCTAATTTATTCTAGAAACGGGAGCGTAAAACAAGCCAGAAGAGCAAGTTGGTCCCGGTGTTGTTCTAAGCCACGCAGACACTCCCGGTGTCCATTCACTAATGTCTGAGTTAAATTTTAGCAGTGAGGTGATAAAAAGAGGATCCCTTTGACCGGGTCACGGGGCGGGTCGACCCTCTTCTCATTTTTACATATGAAGCTGGAAAATCAAACGAAGAGATTTTTATTTTTACCTTTTAGTCAAATCAGGAAGGGGACCCATAATCTGCAGAAATAGATGTCACAGTCAATATTCTCATGGAAGCACCCAAAGCATTAAAGTCACATTGAAATATTGCCAAAAGTCAGCACTAATATTTATTGAGATCACAACGCATTGCCAGCATGGACATTTGAGTTAGATTTTTTGGTGTAAATCTTCGTTGTGTTTTGGATATTAAAGTAATATTAGATATTTTGTTAATAATAATAAAATATTAAATAATAATATAAAATAGTAAAATTTTTGTAAAAAATAATAATAAAATAATTAATAATAGTAAAATATTTTCAAAACACTCTACTATCTAGAAACTCATTTGGCAACTGTATCGATCAAAGAGATTTTGCAGCCTAGATTTGTAAGGATAATTAAAAATTAAGAATTTTTCTTAGAAAATTAGGTTAAAATAATGTCAAGTGCACAAAACTTAGGTAAGAGTTAATATTGGCATAACTTATAAAGAAGAAACAAGAGGGAGGTGGTTAGAACTTAAGACACAAGTAGTTCCTAAACAAGTTTAAGTTTTTAATGAAATGATGCATGTGCTGACAGGTGGGTTTGATCCATCTTTACTTGATTATTATTATTATTATTATTATTATTGAAAAAAAAAAAAAAAAAAGGCGATTGGGTTGCCCCATCTTACATTATCAGTGCTGATCCTACCTTAATTGGGCTGTTGCAAGCTTAATGTAACTAGGGGTGATCCTAACGTTAATTGGGCTAGTTAAAACGGAGGGAAAAAAATTTGGATATGGATGGGCAATTGCTTAATGAAAGTTGAATTGAACTCTAATTCGAAAATGGAAATGGTTTATCGTATTCAATTCTCAGGCTCCGTTTAAATGTTGTGCTGAATTGAGATGAGTTAAATTTTTTATAAATAGCAATGAGTTGATATGATGAAATGAGTTTTGTGGGATCTACCTAAGATGAGTTTAAATGTATTTGAATATTAATACGAGTTTAGATATATTTATGGGAAGTTAAAAAATGTTGTGAGTCCCATGTGGTAAATAGCAATGCTTAGCGATTTTAGAGTTTTGTGTTTAGATGTTGGGATAAGTCTAAAACATAACCCCACTGAAATGAGCTAAACCCATTTAAAGATCCAAACGAAGTCTAAATCTCACTCCAGATCGATCAGAATACTCAAGAAGAAAACGGGAATATTAGTTAAAGCTGAAAGTAAAATCAGAAAAAGGGAAAGATCACTTTCTTGGTTCGGTATTTTAACACATTTGTTGTCATGTCTCAAAGTAGTTTACTTGTAAACCTAGTTGCTTGAGTAAGGAAAGAGGGATATTCTTTTAGCCAGCCCTCTAATTATCTTCCAATAGGGAACTATGTCTTTCTGAAGTCCAGCTATAGTTTTCTTTAAGTACAAATCTTTGTCAATTCTGTATGACTCGATCGAGATGATCCTATAATGTCAACAAAGATAACAAAATTATCACTTGTTCCAAAAGACGTTTAAATTAATAAAAAAATGTAAATTTAATTATTTGTATTATTGTATACCAGACTCCCCCTCAATAAGTAGGTCTATGTGAAATTACCACTTATTCCAAAAATTTAAACTGATGAGAAAAATAGATTTAATTATTTGCATTATATTCTTAACAAAGCATATGCTTGTAAGTTTTTTCACTCCTCGTCTCGGCTTCCTTCCAAAGTTTTAGGTGATGATTATTATAGGTTAGATTCACTATAAGAAAAATATATTTTTATGATCAATATTTTGTAACTAAAATAACTATTTTCAATGAAAACGAGTATTCTAATGTAAAAATTCATTTTTCTTGTAGTGATTTGGCCAATTTAGCATGATTGAGCCATGGTGTATGGGTATAATTAAATCTATAGTTTTTAAATAGCCTTTGATAATTTTTTTTGTTTTAATTAGTTTGATGATGCTTTAGTGTGCACGTACCATGCATGACGAACCTATAGTAAGTGCAATTATTTTTCGAAACTATATATTATAATAGAACTTGTATTTTCAACCTTATATACGAATGATCGTGTTACTTTCATGGTCTCGAAGCCTAGTTTATAGTTAGTTGAATTGTGCTAGGTCGAGTTTAACCAAAGTCTGGAATTCAATATTTTCCGAAAGGGAATTGGGTCATCATGTCTTCCTGGAAAGGGAGTTTGCAAGTAAAACCTTTATAAGTCTCGTTATCCATAATCAAAACCTTAAAAGTCTCTTGTACGTACCACGTCAAACATTGCATTAGTACCAACACTTTAAAATCAAAACCCGACAACGATGATCAATTGATGACATTTTTGAATTTAGAAAGTCCAATTTAAGGAAGAACAACAAGAAAATTATAAGAATAGCGTACAAAATCATTGCATTAGGAACATGACTACATATGGTATATGTCATAAGTCTATCCATGTAATCATTAGGGTAAACCGACCATATCTAATTAATAAAATAAAATAAATTAAAGATAGGCATTATGAAAATAGGCTTAATTTAGAGGCTTATTTGGTACAAAACATGTACTTAGTTTTAAAAAAATGTATAAATATTTAAGAAGAAGGTGCTCCAAATTTTATTAATAAGAAAAAGCTTCTAAATTAAGGAAAATGATACACAGCTATTTTCACAACCGACATGCTTTAAATAAGTTATAAAAGTAACGTACATCGTTTTATAAAAAAAAAAAAAAAAAAAACCCTCAATTTAAAATATGGTTACATAAAAAGATTGTAAAAATAATTGTATATGTATCATTATCCTTTAAACTAAATCAACTGGCAGACGAAATAAATATGAAAATATTATCAACTAAGATAAATAAAACTATAATCAATCCATATAGTACTTGTTATAATTATAAAACAAACTATTGAATGAAACTCAAAGGACTCTGACTCAGAATAATTTAAGTACTTATGAACAATCATCCATCAACCCGTAGTACTTTCTTCTATTTTGATGATTAATTTGCTAATACCATATACCGTGATTTGGACTTGGGCTTTCTTGGTTAATATACTGTGATTTGGGCCTTAATGGAGCATGACATGACTTGGAAAATACCTAGCTAGCCCACACATGATATTCTTGTGTCATCAAGTCCATCATTATTATTAGGAAAATACTCTATCTATAAAAGAATATATAAAAATAATTTTATAAATTGATGTGATTTGATATGATTCGTCAGATTATAATATTATTTTTATTATAAAAGAAATATATTGAATAAGATGAAGTTACAACAAATCACGTCAGTTTGTAAAATTATTTTTATGTAATTTTTTTATAATGTAACAATTTATGAAAATATATATGTAATTGATTTTCCAAAATTGGCTATTAAGAAATTTTTGATATATTATCCCGCACGTGGGTTAATTATTAAATCAAGAGGCCCCCGGCCTCCATCAGCCTGCCATTATCAACTTTACAGCTCTTATATTGAGTATTGACCAACCCTTGTACGTTCCCCCCTCCTGATCTCCATTTTCTTTTTCCAAAAAAATGTTTAGTCGTTCTAACACACGACAATCTGATGCAGGCATCAATTAAAGCATTATTTTTGTTGAAATTTAAAGCAAATATGATTCCAAGCTGATCAATCATTATTTTATATCTTGCCTAGATTTGCAAATTACCCATGATTTGTATTAAATCAAACCTACTTTGGGTTACTAATTATACCAAGTGAACAGGAAGATAGACTTCCATTGACGGAAAAAGAGGGTCCATGAAAATTGAAAGCTTTCATTATGGTGGTAATTAGAGTGGCCGCCAAAGAAGAAAAAGGGTCCATAAGAAGATTCAAGGTAGGCCAGGAGGTACGTAGGAGAGAGAGGGAGAGATAGAGAGAGAGAGAGGGGATGAGGTCGAGGCAGGAGGACCACAAAATTTAATTAATTAAGGGCTAGCTTATACATATGGATATATGGTAGGGACATTTCATCAATGACTTAATAAGTTAACCAACCATGCTTTTAAAGGGAAAGTCCCATTGTAATAATAATAATTTATTATTTATTTAATAATCTCAAATCAATACTAATTAAAACCCCAATTGCAATGTTGCATGGTAGGCCCAAAAGCCATTCCATTGCTCCTCCTTAAAGCTAAGTATAATCATGATTTCTCCTTTTCGTTTCATGATCCTTAAAGGTCTTTTTTAAAAATGATTTGTATATTAGTTTCAAAGTTTTAGCTTGCGATCCATCCAAGCAAAAATCACTTCCTATCTTCACATCGAATGTGGTATATGATTCCCATCAATCAACAGATCCCGTTGCTTTCACTTAATCACCACATTTCTCTTTCTACTTTCTTCTTCTTTTTCCACTTCTTCTTTTTTTTTTTTTTTAAATTAATTTAATTAATTCTATCTATATGTATTCAACTAATAAACTTGTCGATCGTCCAAGTGCTATATATAATATATCACCCGCGGCAAAATTTATTTTTCTAATTTTATTTTTATTTTTCTTATTCATATTTTTTTAACATATTTAAAATTTTTAAAAATATATATATATAAAAATACAAATAAACTAATAATTACTTTCTTAATTAATAAATAAAACAATTAAATGCATGAGCAACCAAATTGAGGCGGCAAAGTATTATTATTCATATATATATATATATATCAATAACGTCTATATATACAAATTAATTAGTAATTAATAGCTGGTTAGTTCTGTGTTTTAATTGACTAACCCCTTGATTAGACGGAGACCTTGCTTGTGTCTTCAACTTGCTAATTAGCTCCATATATAGATTAATTATTTATGAGAAACTAATTGATTAATTGCTTAATTTTTAAATTAAGCAAACACGGTGCGCTAATGGATCAGACAACAGTTATATGTACTAATCATGGCCTGATCGAATATTATAAGACGTACGTACCTAACTAATTTGTACATATAGTCATATGATTAATTTGTTTGCAGCCGGCCGGCTAACTAATGCCTGCGGTGATGCAGGCGCCGATCGATGATCCAGACAAAACCCTTATAAAGACGATATGTAGTTCACACTTGAATTAGTATCAACTATGCTAACATATACGCCTGATTTGAATAGTGAATAGAGATGATATGATTTAAAAGTTAAAAGTTGAATAAAATATTGTTATATTATTATTTTTTAATATTATTTTAATTTTTAGATTCGGAAAATTTGAATTGTTTATTTTATTTTGTTTGAAAGTTTGGAAATATATATGAGTTTTGGCCACTGAGAATTTTGAATTTTAAGATGAAATATTAAAATATTATTATTTTAAATATTATATTTTAATATTATTATTATTTTTGAATTTGAAAAATTTTTTAAAAAAGTTGAGTTATTTATTATATTTTGTATGAGAATTTGGGAAAGTTGCATATAATGATGAGATGAGAATTTTAAATTTGAAATGAGAATTTTTAATGGCCAAACCAAAGTCGATGATTTCACTATCCAAACCAAGCCTAACCCTCCCGGCCCTGATCAACTGAGTACTCAAGATGACACTTCCCGGCCATTTCCTTCTGAACCAAAGTATAAGTGATGAATTTAGAAGAGAGGTCATGAGCTAAAATTATTACCGATGTGGGAAAAGGCCGGAGATATTATATTTATTTATGATCTATATATAATTAGTTTTTTATAAGGTCGGCATATATGTACCCGCCTATTCTATCTATATATGTATATTATATATATATGGTCTATATATTGATCAGGAGTTTATCTGTTAGATTAAAAAACATGCAAAAACATTCGTTGGGTGACATGATTCACGTGCCATGCTAGCTAGCTAGTACGTATAATAGACGTTATTCCTACACAGAACATTTTTTCCTTGTAAATTAAGCGAGAATACAATTAAGTCAAACTCATTAATCAGAGTATTTAAATCATATATATATATAGCAGCAAAGTAGAGGTTATACTATATTTCTTAGTCCTTGTCACGTCTTGAGGATTCATTTGGAAGCCATGAGAAACTGAAATGACATGAACATAATCCGAATATGATTTGGGTTCATGATTTACGTTATGCTATCGTCACCATTTCTACCATAAGTAAGATATTGAATGAAGACATGTAATTATAAGTAAGTATTAAGATAAAATCAAAATAAAGTAATTTCATTTTCGTGTCTCCAACAAATATCTCCTAACTAAATCATGATAATATCTTGTATATGATTGAATTAATAGATTGCTCTTGCATTAGCTAAAGAACAATACAATCTAGTACGTAGCTAGTGGTACTACTCATGTGTATATGCACGCGTACTTGAAAGGAAGTTATGGGTTTTCTAGGCAGCCTAGCTAAGCTTGATTTATTTATATAGGTCATACGTACGTCCAAATTAAGAATCGCAGTGGCGGATACATATGGCCGGCGGGGTTAGGGTACGTACGTTTTTCCTTCTACAGAAATTGACAACATTAGTTTATAATATATATTTATATATAATAGCAGAAGTACTACATTCACAAAAGTAAATTCATAAATTGATATGATTTTATAGAATACGTTAGATTTACTTTACAATAAAAATACTGCGTAATTTTATAATCTAACGTATCACATCTCAAGCTATGTCAGACTGTCATTTTGTAAGTTTACTTTTCTAGAATTCATTTGTGGTTAAAACATTATTATATGTAATTGAGTCGGAAAAGAATTTAACAAATTACAGCTATACATACAATAATATGCTCAGTGGTACTTCAAATCAAGAAAGCACATATGCATATTTCATGATAAGTACTGATCTGAAAGGAATTGAGAAATTAACATGTTTTATATACACCATATATGCATGGTCTTATCTTGAACCATTCTGATATGGCTATATGGATCCTTTCTTGCCTGGCTCATACGTACGGACTATGTGAATGGATAAGCTGATATTCACTCGCCATAATCCAATCCCAGATCATGATAATCGAAGAAAAAATACGCATGCACGATGACAAAAGATGCTGGTGCGCATGCCTATGTTTTACTATGGTAGCCATTAGTGTTGCAGCATATAGATCATGATCTAATTAGCCATGCATGATGTCCAATTAAACCAAATATTCCAATATATGCATGGATCGTGTGTATATATATATATATATATATTTATAGGGTTTGTTTGGTGGCCATCTCAATCTTTTATTTTTCGAATTAAGCATGTTTTGATTGAAGAAGATGCGGTGTGCCCTTCTGTTAATGTTCGAAGATGTTTGAATGTTTTACGGCATCAAATTAGGAAGTTTCATTACTTACTAGCCAGTTTGCTATCAACGAGACATGTCTCTGATAATTATAATAATGGCTATTGAAATGGTTGAAAACGCCATTTGATGTTTCCAGAGTACCATATATATATATATATTTGTGTTAATAATTTTCAGAAAAGTAGAGGATAGATTTAGTTTATATAATTGAAACTTTATCAATCTTTTTGTAGTGTTCATAAGCAGAAACCTATTCTTAGTCATGATCTGCCAGCTTATGTTTTCCAGTTTTCAGGTTTTGGGGGCCATAGCCCCCCCAGTTCTGCCATTAGGACTTGGATATTTAGGACTTAAAATAAACTTTCAGATTTTTTTTTTTTTTGGTGACCATGATGATCATGATCATCCGCTTACAAACGCCAGATCCCCAATCTCCCAAGCACAGAATAGTGCTAAATTAATGCTAATTCATAGCCTACTATATACTCTGCATTTTCATTCATGCATGAGAGGAACTACTCACCAAATCAATATCATGAGTAGTCGATCACAACATAACTCTAGCCAATCATGATAACCAGGATCTACAGCAAGTTAATAATTCACAGAAACTTCAGCCATATATATGTACAGTACTAGCTAGCTATATATATATATATATATATATGAATTATAGTTTGCCCAGAAAAAAAGCTATATATAATATAATATGGAGAAGTACTATTACAGCTATAAAGTTAAAATTTTATAAAAATAAATTCACAAACTGACATGGTTTCATATGATATATTAGATCTACTAATTTACAATAACAGCAACTTTACAATCTAACGTACTACATCAAATCATTTTAATTTGTGATATCTTTTTTTATGATTAATATATTTCTCTTAATATACCTACACTGAAAAGTAGAATGACGTGGCAACTATAACGCTAATTAGCAAAGATAAATCGGCAAACCACATGGTTGATCAAAGAATTACCAGTTTCTTGGAGTCTTGGACAAATTTAAAGATGATTATTTCTTCCTTTTGCGTTTATAATGAATTAAACTGCATGCAGTCACTATAATGCACATCGTGAATTTTGTTTTTTGTTTTTTAATATAATCGAATATCTAGCTGTATTCATGCAGGCAACCGTATAGCATTGGATTCATGATCATAACTCTGACAACGTTTAAGCATTTAAATGTCATTTAATTGATCACAACCGTTGCCCCTAACAAAAGTTTCCTCATTTTTGGTGAAAAGAAAAAAGATGAGAAAAATGCACTCATTGATCTCAAACACATATGTACACTACTATATGTAACGTGTCAAAAGTTCACTGGACTAGGTGTTATATATTACGTGATTGTAATTAACTGTTTGCAGAAAGAGAGACAGAGAAAAGGAAGCGATCGAGAGAGAAAGAGGGGGGATGAGGGGTCTGAGAAAACCACCAGCACAGTGAGAACTACGTGAGTTGGTTACGTAATACTACAAATGTACGTAGAAAACGGTGACGTCGGAATAAAGTTGATGGAACATCGCTTTAGGGTTAGATGGTGCTCGGGTCCCTGATATGGACCCCATCCGGTTGTAAATGTCGGCTGGGTTGTACTTCCTCCTACTTATAAAGTGGGAGGAGAGAGAGAGAGAGCCCCAACTCCTCTTGTGCACAGCCATTTCAACTGTGTCGATCGGCCTTGCACGCAAACAGCACAGAAAATTTCAAAATTACAAAGGAATTCTCTGCAAGAAGCAGCAAGCTATATTTGCAGCAGTCTCTGATAATGGGCCACCATTCTTGCTGTAACCAACAGAAGGTTAAGAGAGGACTTTGGTCCCCTGAGGAAGACGAAAAGCTCATCAGATACATAACCTCCCATGGCTATGGCTGTTGGAGTGAAGTCCCCGAGAAAGCTGGTCATCATCATCATCTCTATTCTCTCTTCTCTCTCTGATCTGTCTCACGCACAAACACAGTCTCACAGCAGAGAGACACCCAAAGCCTGCTGCTACCTTATAATAATTGAAGTTCTTATATGTAATATGACATTAATTTTCAGGGCTCCAAAGGTGCGGTAAGAGCTGCCGATTGAGATGGATTAATTATTTAAGGCCCGATATCAGAAGAGGGCGATTCACTCCTGAGGAGGAGAAGTTAATCATCAGCCTTCATGGAGTTGTAGGAAACAGGTTTAACTGGCTCTATATCATACATTTCTCAAATTTCTTTTGACTTTATAATTATTTTCTCCATTTCATAGTTTTGCATTGAAACTGGTTATGCGTTCGTCAGTGCGAGAAACCTAAATGTTTTCCTCGTGGGCTTTGTTTTGTTTTGTTGTGTTTTTCAATGGCGTGGAGGAGGTATTATGGATACAACTTAACTGAAAGTGGAACTCGAATTTTTTTATTAAAAACAGACTTGAACATGAAGTCTTTACATAAGTTTTCAGAGTAAGTATTTAAATAAAATCCTGAAGCAATCTTACTGTTTAAAAGTAGCTTCTATAGCAGCTATCACCTACATTTTGGGGAGTCGTTAAGACGGCAATTTTAGCGGTTGAAATAGAAGTTTTAAGTCAAAATTACGTGTTTATGCACTGTATTCTAATTTCTCACACGTCTCCACCTACAAATTAATTAAATAGCTATAGGTTTCTTTTATTATCTCTCTGAACATGATCATGTTAATATATATTTGGACATTCAAATATTGATTTTGCTTCAAAAAAGAGTACATCTTGTACTAGTCATTATTCCCTCACTTGTTTAATTATCTCCTGTTTTGGCTCGAGAGTTATTGTTTTAATTGTTGATCTTATTTTTAGAATTTTGATTTTTCTCGTATTCTGAGATTTGCATGGTGGAATTAATTGCATATGCAGATGGGCTCATATAGCAAGCCACTTGCCTGGAAGAACAGACAATGAGATAAAGAACTACTGGAATTCATGGATAAAGAAAAAGATAAGAAAGCCTTCAAGTACATCTCCAACCAGTACCACAAGTAGTAGTACTACCACTAACAATACCTCCGAGCATTCCCAAATGGGTTACAATTCGAACCAATTACTAGATTTTGTAAATCCAGATTTGGGGCCAAGGCCGCCCGTTCATGAAACCTTATTTTCTTCTTCTTCATCATGTCCCTTATTCATGCAGTTCGACAATATGACTACTAATTCACTTGATATTGGAACACCAGAAAATAGCGTACGGTCGGATCAGTATTTTCATGATGCTAATATGGGTTTCAACCCTGAAATATGGAGTGTGAATAGCCATCATCATCATCAAGTACAGTTAGCTCATCAAGTTAATTTTGATCCCCCTCCTCCTCCGACGGCTTTTACAACGTCCGGCATGGATACAAATAATTACTTGCCGGCGGCGCCTCGTCCTTTGATGGAGAACATGGAAAACATTGTGCCCGGCCTGGAAGTACAATCCTGTAGCATAGATGACGAAGGAGATTTAGGGTTGGAGTGCTTGCAGAGGCAGGAGTTGAACGAATGGGTGGAAGCCCAGCAACAATGTTCAAACTTTCTTTTTTGGGATACTGTTGAAGGTCCACTCGGTGGGGAAGAAATTGCACCAGCTTCTTCAAATGTCGGAGCTGCTCATGATACAATGCCTGCTTTTCCTTCGTCTCTATGAGATAGTGATCGTGATTGTGAACATTTCCCCAACCCCCACCATTTTCTCTTATCCTCTTATGGTCCCTCTTTAGGAAGAGCTTTCAAATGATTCAGGCTTTAATTTTGAAACAGTTTGCACTTTTGCTTCTGTTGGTGAGATTGTGAACATTAATATTGTGAGTAAAGGCAGCATAAGAATGCATGGCATGGCTGCCATTAATGTTTATTTGGTGTTGGGAAATGGAAAAGGAAAATAATAAAGGCAATGCATGCAACAAGCTGCAATGTTTGATAATGATGACGAGATTCCCTGTGTTTTCTTGGCTTTGTCATGGCTCCCTCCCAATCAATCATTGACATTGTTTTGCCTCTGCATTTTGCCCATCTGACATGGTGTTGAATGTCGATCGATTCACTTAATTTGTTACCTTCGCTCATCTCCAACATAAAATCATGATCAGCTAAATGTATTTTCTAGAGGAAATTTAAAATCTTTAAATGAAGTTTTTTTGAATTTATATTAAATACTATAATTTAAAATGAGATCTCAATGTAAATTTAGTACTTCAATTTAACAAGATCTTAAAAAATTATTTAAAATATAAATAATTCATTATATTAAATATTAATTTTAGTATTATGGGACCTTGCACACTTTAAAAAATATAAAAATTATTTAAAATTTTATATAATGAAATGGTTTACACCTCATTTTTTAATTTTTGGAACCTCACGTAGGGTGGGGCCTTAGGCAAAATGGCCTAATTAGCCATACCATTGAGCCAGCCTGAAAGCTTCTGTTTGATCAGTTATCCCTTGAGGAGTACTGTCGTGCGGATGTATACTTGGTACAATCTTAAGATGAGTTGAGTTGAATTGAATTAAATATTGTTAAAATATTAATTTTAAATATTATGAGTGTATTGGGATTTAAAAAAGTTAAATTTTTTATTATATTTTATATAAAAATTTAAAAAAATATATAAAGATTTGAAAAAAGTGTAATGATGAGATGAAGTAAGTTGGAGTGAGTTTGGTAGCCATACGGGAGTCTATTACATATATATTTAATTTCATAGATGCCTCCAAAGGAAAAAAACAAACACCAAAACCAAAAACTACGTAGGGAAAAGGTATAAGAAGCTAGCATTGTGTGGGATCAAGGAATATTTCTGTGTTTTCTTGGAGCTTTCTTAACTTTTTTAAAGAATGGCCAATATTAATTAAGCAGCCTGTCGTCTCATTGCTCACGGCTACCACTTTCTGTAACAGTAGTACTAGTACTACATGAACAGCGATGGCAATTTTAATATTATAAAACTGTTGATGGTTAAAATATGGTGCTTTAACTGAAAGAAATATTTTGAATATTAATAGGCATTTAGTCCTGGTTTGGATAATGAGATAACATGATATTGATAATCTATGGATAGTAATGAAATAGTTTATGAATAGTAATGATCAAATGGTTTGAATTAATATATTTTATGAGGTTTTGGAAAATAAGAAATAAAACGTCGATTAAAAATATTATAAAGTTTAAATATTATTATAATATAACTTTTAATATTATTTTTATTTTGAGATTTAAAAAAGTTGAATTATTTTATGTATCTTGTTTGGAAGTTTGGAAAAATTGTAATGATTAAATGAAAAAGTTGAAAATTTAAAATTGAGAAGTATTTGTATATATGGTGTTTGGATGTGATACCATATATAATAAAGATATGGGTGGGTGGTATATGTAATCTCACATTGCTTGAGAATGAGAAATTCTTGTTCTTTATAAGGTTCCAATTATATCATTAACTAATCATTTTGGAATATAGTTAACCCTTTGCAGTGAGTTTGTAACGTCGAATATTAACATCATGCCTTGATGTGATAACACATCATATTATAAATTGATTTTTATTATAAAGTAAATTTACTTTTATGTAATTTCTTTATATATATATATATATGAGTCTCTTTATTGATATACCCACCATACCCATGGTATATATAAAATCCAGCAGCTAGCTAGCTACGCGGGCAGGGCATGCAAGCAAGGGGCCGGCTGATTTAGATATTGAACAAGTTAGGTATCAATAATATCTGTGAACCAGCTAGCTAGCCACTAGTACTGCCATATATAATCACACCTTAATCAATGACGTCTGGAGATCATCTTCCTACCTAATTGATCAACATGAGGATTAACTCGTAATAATTATTTAATTAATCTTTCAATGAAAGGCTATCATCCTTGCATGTCAACCTTAATTAATATAAATCATGTTCCCGAACGAAGAATTAGTAGTAAATATTAAGTAACTGATCGCCTATAGTTTGCTAGCTAGCTATATACTAATTATTAACATATATATATAGTACTAGTGCATGAGGTCTCACTAGCTATACATGGGATCGATGTGGCTTCCAACATAATTATTTTATATGGGATCCGGACACTTCTTTAATAAGATTCCTAGCTAGCTTGATTTATTACAATATTAATAGTGCTTCATTAATATTCAAATTCACATTTTCTTAGCAATTTAAGCTTTTGGGCTAGCTATATTAATATTTAGTCATTTAAATTTGTATCAAAACAGCTTGAATTCTAGCTAAACTCTACTTTTTTTAGTTAAATTGTATCTAGCATTTCTCTAAAATAAATTCTCAAAACTGTCTATTGGAAAGAGAGGGAGAGTCACTGTTATGCACTAAATTAACTTTTCCCATGGTTTAAGCAATATATTTATAGATATGGTACAATATTATCTGAATGCAATTAGAAAGCGTACTATTGGTCATGATCATCTACCCAAAAACTTGCACTACAAAACTGACTTGAGTCACTCAAGTAATTAATTAACTTTAAACATATATTGCAGCTTCTCAGAGGTTATAAACATTTTGTCATAAAATTCATGCCCCAAAATTAGTATGTAAAAAAGAAGAAGAAGAAGAAGAAGCAAACTGTTGATAATGTTGATGATCTTTTTGGGCCCCATCTTTGTATTCTTCATGTGCACGTGTTGTGATAACTTTCCCTGCTATATAAGGTACAATAGCCAAATCAAATATGAGTAAGGAGGTTTCTGCAATGATTCATGACATAAAATGGCCTAGCTAGTCATTTGGATACAACTGAAAGTGACATGGACGAAAGTGTTTATTTATATATACTAGTAGGATATACGAATGTGCAATGCACATATTTTTGATTTAATGTGATTAATTTGTATTATTTATTGTGTTTCTCAATCTGGTTGGGAGGAAATTAAAAAACATATTTAATGTGATTAATAGTCATCATTTATTGTTATATTCTTACAGTGAGATATGGACAATGAATCTTGAAAAATCTCAAATGAGTAAAAGGCAAGTGCGCATGAATTCAAATCTAATAACATATCAATTGAGTTAATAAATTATATGAATATATATAAATCACAAAAAAAAAAGTTTATTATAAAAGTTTTTGAAACACAGATCCTAGAAAGCAATATATAAAACATATATATAAAACATATTAACAAAATATTACAGGAACTCTTCAAAGGTAAGTTTTTTCAAGCTAACAAAACGCTATTCGTGCAGTTTGAGGTTAATATATACATATGTAACTTAGCTTGTTGTTTTGGTTATTGGATGCATAGATATGACGGTAAAATTCTTGTGTCGTTGGTTTTTTAATTCATCTATATTTGCAGCAACATGTATGGCCCATTCTTTTTCTGACACATGTGTTGTAATATTTTGCACGTATGGTAAATGTTCCTGCATAAAATAAATTTAAAAATTTAGAAGATATTGATAGACAATAATATTATACGTAATATTTTTGTGCATTGTACTATAAATATTGTATTAAATAATTTCATTACCTCGCCAGTGTAGTTCATGAAATCAATTGCTGTACAACCCATTGTCTCTTCTGCAATTGCTCTAAATAAGACAGCTGCCAATCGTCATGTATTATCATCTATCTCAACATAGGCTCGACAACTGGAACAAATAAAAGTAGACTTGTCAATTTTAATGATCTATTCATATGAGGAAATTCTTATATCAAAAGTTACAAAATTAAAATATGAAGGAAACATATATACCGTGGTTGTGCGATGCTCATATGTTTGTATTGATAACATAAGAATTTATCATTATAAGCATATCCCGTTCCTTTGTTGCATCCAATACAGGACATGTAGAAAAATATCTGATGGAGATCAACTACAAATATTTGTCTACGAATCCAGAAATTTGGTTTCTATATGAAAAATGAAAACATACATGTGTATAAAGTGGATAGTGTATCATATTTATATACATAAAATATAATAATAAAATTGCAAAAGTAGAACGTTACTGTCACAGGTTGTAAAGTCTTCAGGAAAGTAGCAACATCATCAATCTTTATTATGGATCGAATACTAACACTTGAGGCTGATTCTGATGAAACAGGTACTCTTTTTTCAACAATTTCTTCAAGTAGTGATTCATTAAGTGTTGCCCTTAAAATTTATATATAAATTGATAAGAATAGAAGAAACAAAATAAAACATAACATGAATATATATTTTTATATATGTTAATAGAAATATATTACCATTGTCGCAACGATGTTGTAATAGGAATAAAAGGTTCAATAGTAAAAACATTTTTCGGTCTTGACGAAAGAGATAGTCCTGCATCGCAATGATATATTAGCAATGTCAAAAATATAAAATATATAAGAAATAAAGTGAATGTTATTTAATAAAAATACCATTATAAGAGCCAACTTTTAAACATGTGGCAAAAATCACTGGTTTAGCTCCAATAAGATTTGAAATTGTTTGACATTCATCGCGTACAAATTGATCCCACATTGTAAGACGAACAGGTATAAGGCTGTAAAATTAAGGAAATAATATGTAAGAATATAATATTGAGATGTAATACATGAAATATATTAAAATAAAATGTTAAAAATAATCTATAATAGTTTTACCTTTGATCGATTATATATATTTCTTGAATCAATGTAGGCTTATGTGCTATAGTTATCTCTTTAGGTGGGTCAATGTGTACAGCAACAGCCAAGAGATCTAAAAACAAAAACAGAAGAAATGTGTTAGTTATAAATGAAAAAAATTATGAAAGAAAATGACATGATGAAGTAGAAATGACCTATTTCAGCATTTGTGTCTTTGTAATTGTGTAAGTCAGTGAAAGGAATAAAATTGTATTCAGGTGGCTGCAAAGCTTCATCATCGTCTGGTATATCTTCAACAATTGTTTTATAATTGAAAATCCATTGGTACTTATGTGCTTCAGTTTTATATTTTAGATCTAACAGTTTCACAGACGCGTTGCTGATGTAGTAAGATTGAAATATGTGTAGTGTATCATCACGCGAATCGATGTCGTTGCCAAATATGACTGCCTGCAGCCGATTGCCCTGTAAAGCATAATACATAATGTTTAAAATATACATAAAATATTTTGTAAAGCAAAGTTTTGAGATTAAAGAACTATAATATTTCTGAAATAGAATGAAAACAAATATGTTTTATAAGGTATATATTAAATTTATTAATATAATTTTTACATTAATCGAAGATAAAAATTTTATTTTTAGAAATTATAAATATATGACATCTAATACCTTGGGATCAATTAATGTTAACTTCTGATAAGTTTTTGTTGAACCTTGAGCAGTACGTTTTGGTGATTTCTCACCGACAATCATTTTTATCTTCCAATCCTTTGTACTCGGAGTAATATCTTCGATTGATTGATAGACAGTCCGCATCTTGATGGGTACCTATGCATAGAATAAAAGAATATATTAATGGAACAAATTAATATTTTATAAAATAATTAGAATAAGATATAACAGAATACAACAATAACATTATATAAAAATAAAAGAGAAGTAGACATAATGAATAGAGATATATTATAAATATATTACCTATGTAGGCTCATGTTGAATGTGCCATTTTTAATAAATCTCTATAAACAATATTTTTTGTGTAGCTTTCTTCAGATTGATCATTTGATACTGCCCTGATGAGAACTTTTATCGAGCTACTACTTTTTGCTCTTGATAAAGCCACATATAATTGACCATGACAAAATACAGGTTGAGGCAGGTATATTCCAACAAAATCTAGTGTCTGTCCTTGTGATTTGTTTATTGTCATTGCGAAACTTAATCTGATAGGGAATTGTGTTCTTTTAAATGGAAATCCATTGTTTTCATCTGCATTTGGTAGGAATGGAATCCTTGGTATGAAAACTCTCTTTCCCCTGTAGTGACCGATTGCAATTTCTGCATCAATGACATTGCGATTGAAGTTGCGACAGATCAAACGTGTTCCATTACATAAGCCTTCAGAAGGATCAATGTTTCTGAGCAACATGATGGGGCAATTTTTTTTAAGCAATAATTCATAAGGCGGAAGTCCATTCGGTGTCAATGTATTCAGGAAGTCTTCCATAATACCTTGTTCAGATGAATCTATTGTTTCATCAAAGCTATAATAACGTATAATTTCACCAGGGAATCTTTCGATCAGTATAACATTAATCTGATCAACATAAACATTTCTCGGCGTTAATATAGCTCGATTGCTCATCTGTAAAAGGTTATCTGAATAAATGTTTATATCTCCAAAAATAGCATCAATCAAATCTTCCAAAGACTTAAGATCATTGGTATACGGGATGAGCATTTCATTGTGAATTTTTATATTTTCTTCAATAGTAATTGGTGATGTTCTATTGCCGACTTGTAACAAGTATTCTGAGAAATTCGGATCTAACCTTGCTCGCATATTTTCATTTAAGGTGATTTTTTTCATCATAGGCCAGAGATAAGAGGCAACTAAGCTGGCATTAATTTGTTCTTGTCTTGTACCTTTACGAACAACTGGAAGAACTTGACAGAAACCCCCACCGAATACTACAATTTTTCCACCAAACGGCAATTCTGAATCATTTATGTCTCGTAACATTTTATCAAATGCTTCAACAGATTCTTTTCTAGACATAGGTGCCTCATCCCATACAATTAATCTTGAAAGACGTAATAATCTGGCAAAATTTCCCTGTTTGCTGACACTACATATGGTATTTTTTTCAGCATCTAATGAAATTTTGAACCGCGAATGTGCTGTTCGACCACCAGGTAAAATAGATGCAGCAACACCAGATGATGCAGTTGCGAGTGCAATTAAATGTTCAGATCTGATTTTAGCGAGAAGTGCCTTGTATAGAAATGTCTTTCCAGTACCACCAGGGCCATCAATAAAAAATACAGCAGTCTCGTTGGAAAAAACTTTCTGTAAGATTTCATTATATGCTTGTATTTGTTCAGAATTAAGAGTCCCTGATGCTAAAAGATCATCTTCTGGAATTGCAACTGCTAATTCATCACTGATTTATTTACATTGAGATTGCTCTTCATCAAAGGAGACATTAGAATCTAGGAGATGGAAGACGTTGATATCTTTTCTCATTGATTCAAGTGTAGAAGAAACACTTTGTAAGACCTTTTTTCTTACATCTGTTGTATTTGCATCAGATGTTTGGAAATCAGTTGACATGTCTTTTTCAAAGCGTTCCCAAAGTTCCCTTGGGTTTGTAGGATTACAATATACCAAGATTGTTGCAAATAAACGCCTCAAACTATATGGTATTTGATACAAAGACGCCTCTTGTAAACAATCTTGAAGACCATTATCTTTATTTAACAACCCATGCAAAGTAGCTGCCTCGCGAAATGTTGGTGCAATGATACCATCAACTGTCTTGATATGATCAAATGATAAAGGGCCTCTGATGTGATTCAATAATATTCGCAGATAATATCTTTCACCTTCAAATGGATTTGCTGTAATAATCCGCCCTATCACAATTTTTTTCTTTCTTGGAGTCCATATTTTGTATTGTTGATTCCAAACGAAAGCTTCTGGATATTCTTTGTACAACAATTTACGTGCATTTGTATCTCTCTGATTTGTTGCAAAAAATTCAGTTAACATTGACTTTGCTGAGGAATCCGAGTTGACAACATTGCTCAGGTTTTCATGTGCACGAAAGGTTACCATGTGTTGATCTTCAAGATGTAGATGTAAACTGTAGACTGCTGGATACATTTCATTAAGAGTAAAACCATATATCCTCCACATGACTTCAGGTGGAGTGATCCATCTTGCCGATTGGAACTGTCGGATTTCATCGATATCTTCAGTGCCATTTTCATAAATTAAATTGAAAGCGACACGATCATGGCCCTTATAAATGTATTTATAAAGATACTTGACCGCCTTAATTGTGGAGCAAATCTCAACATTGATATGACAATCATATTTTGCAATTAGATATGGGTTATGTGGAACAACCCAACGATTATCCAAAATTTTGCCTCTAACTTTAGCAAACATTCTAGAATCACGGCGTCTGTATTGCGGGAAGCAATCATTTCCTACAATAATAGCAGTCATGAAACTTTTTGGGTACTAATTTCTGCATTTTTCATCTTTTTTCATGCATATGTTGGTAGGATTTAATATTCCACAAGGACCATGCATCATATGTCTAACAATTGATTTATATAAATGCACGTTGTTGTCTTTATCAGGTATTTCTGCAGATATGATATCATCAAAAGATTCAGGAGCATACATCTTCCAATCTCTTTGCAGTACAATTAGGAAATGAGCATGTGGAGGTCCTCTTTTTTGGTGTTCAATCACATAAACATATGCTGAAACTTTTCCAAATATTTGCCGCTTGAACAAATCATCTTTTAGCTCTTCCAATTTTGCTCTAAAGATACGGGCAATCAAGTCAGGCCGATTTTGTGCCTCTTCCTGTGGTTCTAACTCATCTAAAACTTCTTTCCAACTTGGATTACATGTCATGGTCAAGAAAATATCTGGTTTCCCAAAACGTTAAATCAAAGTCATTGCTTCCATATATCTCTTACGCATATCCCTTGGACTTCCAATAAAAGATGATGGCAAAATAATACGTTTACCAACTTTAGAAACATTAGTTTATCCAATTGAAATGCTATCAACAATACCTTGATATACTTCCGATCGAATATGTTGCTGCTTATTACGGAAGTAATCCAATCTTGATGTCTCAATCTTCACATACATATCAACTACAAATTGTTGTAACAGAAGACCACATAGCAACAAAATACTTTTGTTGTTCTTTCTTATTTGTAACTTGTAACAGTAATATTCATGGCATGAAACAGTTGGCTCTTTCTTTTTTTTGGTAAGAACTACATTAAAGTAAAGCGAATGAATTAGGAATGAATATCATATAAGGACAGAACCTAAAGCATTGAGAAGTAGTATGAAAATAGACATTCTTCTTCTCTTCTAAGTAAGTATTCTGCTGAAAGAAATTGATTAGCATGAATTGTATTTCCTCTTCCAGGATATGACAATGCTGTCCCTTTTTTTATTTTCTGTATGCCCTGATGCCAACCAGTATCACCGAAGGGAAATAATAATGGATATTGCAATGGATCATAGCAACCGAAATAATATTGAACTATACGACTTTGACCTGTATGATTGAAGATGACAATGTCTCGGGCTCTTAAACTCTCAGAATTTTCATTTTCAATCCAAAGAGCTACGACCTGTGAGACTGATAGAGCATTGTAAACGCGTTGATCTAAACCAACATCTGATCTAATATGAATTCCGTATTTCTCCAAATTGGGTAGATCACCAATAGTCCGGAAAAAAGTAGAATATGGATTAACATGAAGTATATCCATAACTTTTCCAATAATTGACGGATTTAATCTCTCGGAACCATAAACACGATTCTCTATTTCATGTTCAGTATCGAAGAAATAGAGCTGCAAATAAGAGGGATGTTGATTGACAGGGAGTAAATCATTAATGTAATGATATATTTGTCCCTGAACTCGAAATGTGTAAATTCCTCTATTTCTTCTGCATAGATCTTGATCGAATGTAACTCCAAATGATGTAAAAGCAAATTTGTTATTATATGTGCGCACATAGGTACGGAAGTGAATAGCTTCATCTGAGTTCAAAGTAAATAGTTGATAAAGTTGATCTGGAACATCATTACTAATCAAAGAAACTGTCCCATCAGCACAACAGAAACCATTCGGTTCATGATGGAACCTTTTTGCCTGGCAATATTTACAGAATGGAACCGATGGTAACAAACTTGTCTCAATTGGTATAGTTCGTAAAATTTCTCTAAAATTAGCAGATGTTTGATGTTGTTTTCCTGTAGGATAAAAGAGGCAGACATTGAAAAATTTAAGAAAGCAAATAAGAAGGAATACAAAAGGAATGAGGAACCTATTTTTATATATGGTTCTTACCCCGGGAAGATGTTGATGGCCTTGTTTCGAAAGTAGGATGGTTTGAAGGAAGATAAATAATCTGATCTGGAAGTTTTGTAGGACTATTAAAATCTAAACAATCAATTTCCAATGGTATAGATGAATTGTTTTCTGAAGTCACTATAGGCATAGTAACATTGGAAGAACATCCGACCTCTTCTGTATGAAATATTTCATGCCTCATATTAGCAGCAGAAGAAATGTGCTACTTTTTTCCGCGTAACACATCGAGGAAATCATTATCACCAATTGATCTAACATCATTTTCCAGTCTTTGTTCAGCATACCTTTCTCTCTTTTTACGACATATCTCTTCTATTTTTTCTTGTGAATATGAAGCGTAGGAAGATTTTATTCTTTGGTCTTTCTCAACACCTTCAAATTTATTTCAAATAGGAAATCCATATAAGATAATATGAAGAAAATGTTTGGTTACTTAGATGTATTTTTATTTATATATCGATGTATCTTACCACGTTTCATGGCATTATTGAAGAGAATAAATCCTTCAATAATTCGATTTAGTTAGATAGTAGGAAATTTCAATGGAATGTTGAAGAGCAATGATGGGGAAAATTTGTGTCTATAAGAAAATAAATAAATGTTATAAATATGTTCATAATGTGGTAACACAAATTGTATATAAACCAATTACGATGTGTACGAAATAATCGAGAATAAGTAAATGAAAAAATGACATGAATAAAATAAAACTATAGACATAAGGAAATGAATACAGAAAATTTAAATGCAACTATTATATTTCAAAATAAATAAAATTTAGTAGAAGCCAAATAGCTAGAAAATAATTTAGAACCTGAAGGAAATGGAGTATCTGAGATAGCAGCAAATAGATAAATGTCTGAATCCTACAATGTGAGGAGAAATATAAGTTTATTTATTTATTTATTTAAAATGTTTATCTCTTACAATATAACTAATCAAATAAAAAATATCAGAACAGAAATTGTACTAAAAAAATTAGGCACAAGGTCAAAATTTCAATTATATAATTTTACACTATCATGCAACCATTAGCTAGCCTTATTTTTTTAAGAATAAATTAAAGCCAACTGAATAATCAAGCTAGCTCTAGCACGATACCCTTTTGTCAAGATCATGTCATTATCATAAGCAGGTTGGGCTAATAATTTTCTACACACTGCCTACTTTGCGGAAGTGGCCTACCATGATATTAATTTGGTGCCCGGTATTGATGCTATTTAGAAAAAAAAAATACAGATAACAAAATTTAAACCATGTATGCATTGAATAATATTACTTATAGTTATAAAATACGTAAATTTTATTTAATCGTTTTGAAAAAGAATAATTTTTATTATTAAAAAATTAATTTTTTTATGTAGATTTAACTGTATTTATATATATTTTTTAAAATAATTATATTACATTTGCGCACTCACGATTACAACTATCATTTATTATATACATTACCTCAACTCTATACACGTAATTAATAGATTCATCACAAATCATGTCTTCGATCCTTCTTGAATTTTAACGAAAATATTTGAATTTTTTAAGCATCAAAATCTTCTTAACTCGATTAAACTTTAAGGATACCATGCATGGCAGGTCCCCACAAAGCCATGCATATATATATATATATATATTTATATATCTTGCCTCTCTATAATCTCTATGTTTATAATGATAATTTGTTCGAATATAAGGTAGCTATAATATATATATTTTTATATTAGCAAGTCTTTTTAATTATTGTTATGATATCAAATAATGATTGGATAAAAAATAAGAAACAATTTTTTAATAATTATAATTTGATGCACATTGAGAGATGATTAAAGGGCTAAATATTTAAAGACACGTCTTTATAATTACCATTTCTCTTGGCTTATGAAAAGGGAACCAACTCGCTTTAAGCTTTTGATTTGAATAATTAATTAAGGCACTTTAAGCTCCAATTATATACTATGATCTTAAACATGTTTTTATTTTTTTGGAAATTAATTACTTGCTGCAAATGTTTGTACAAATTATACATGATAAGGAAAAATAAAAAATAAATAAAACATTAATTCAAACTATATATAATTTCTTCCCTTAATAGCTAGAAAGGTAGTTAGGGGCCGTGGTAGATGGACATTTGATGAATTGGAATAAATGGTGTAAAAAGTTAGGTGATTGCATGCTAGCTCATGTACGTGAAGATATTATATATAATTAATTATAATATTTGAAAGAAAGAAATTAGCTTTTGCCTTTTGGAAAAGTCAAAAAATATGTGCGAGGTGTAAAAAGTTAGGTGCGTGCATGCTAGCTCATGTACGTGAAGATATTATATATCAGTGATGATTAGTAAAACTGAAAAAGTCTTAATTGATGCATGAATTGAATGGGGCGCATATATAATTCTGTGCATGCAGCATGAGATGGCCACTAATTCAGCAATTATTATGACACATATTATTATTATATTATATAGGCATTATTTTAAGATTAATTATGAAGAAAAGTAGTCCTAGCTGCTATAGTACTTAGCCATTACGTTATCATATGCTTTGTCATTAGTTAATGATCAGTCTCACACATTCACGTGTATTAATTCAAATTATAGTAATTTTGTCGTACGAAATAATTAGAAGTCATTTGGATTGCAAAACACTTTCAATCAATCTCCCTGCACTCAAATCTCCACCGTCCACCTTGTGAAATGGGTAAAGCTGATGCCTTTTATCCATCTGGTCACCCAAGAAGCAGACAGAAAATTTCAAGTTTCTCTCCATTTCTCCCTCTTCCTCCCTCTTTCAAATTTCAAATCCATGGCCGACGCACCTTCCTCCCTCTTCCGTTCTCTTCCCTTCTTCCATTTCTCTTCCCTTTTTTTTTGCAGTCTCTCTCTCTCTCCCCGAAATCTTCCATTTCTCAAGATGCTCTCTTTCCCTTCGCCCATTTCTCCGGCTCCTCTTTCACCATCATCCCACCGACGGCTGCAAGCCCCGAATTGTTTCTTCAACCGGTCATATCTGATCTGTAGCTGGTAGCTGTTTCGGTATTCACTTTGCTTCTTGCATATCTATTCCTCAGAATCGATTAATTTATTTGTTGGGTTTGTGAATCGGTTGGATGAAATTTTTTTGTTATTTCTTGTGAATGCGATTTAATTTTGATTTAAAGCTCTAAGATTTTGTAGGAATCTACGGAAATTTGGGATTTTAATTTTTTTATTTTATTGTTGTTTGTCTGCTACGGGGGGCTCGGGGTGAAGCACTCCTGTTTGTTCGTTTCTAATAAAAGCTTGTTCAAAGCTTTCTATCATGTATTTGATCATAGTCTGGAGATCAAAACATCTTCAACTGAGAGCAAAAAAATAAAAAATAAAAACCATACCGACTTAGGCTAAGCAAGTTGCAGATATCAATCCAATATCTTCTTCGCTAGCTACTTTAATTTTCTTTACATATAGTTAAGGAAAAGATCACGTGGACAAAAGCTAGAAAAGCTGATAAGAAAGGGATTAAAACTAATATAATAGGTGGGAACAAGAGTTAGAGTATTTATATAAAAAAACATACCAAGAAGTGGAGCAGAAACAGAGGAACAAAGTGGACATAGCGAATTGATACCAACCAGATTGATGAAGAGTCAAACAAAAGCAAAAGCAACAAATCTGACAAAATAAAACATACATAAAAAAAATATTCTAATGATAAAAAAAAAAGATGATATAAATAAATTCAATATGTACAAAAAAAATATCGGTCAGATATTGATAAGCAAAATTTTTTATTAACAAGAGGGGGGGAATGAACCAGCATAATCAAATCCAGCCAAGTTGTTAATTTAAAGACTTTAATAATGAATGGTAGGCCTGTATGATTTAATAATATTATCATGTGATTAGAGAAAATAATAATAATAATACTATTATCATGTGCTAGTTGTCAACAATTATGATCAAATTCACACGAAGTTGTCCACAATTTTCTTTAATTTAATAATAATTAATTAATTAATTATTTTTTTTTATCACTTCATTTTTCCTACCTAACCACTCTGATCAAGGGGCGCATGTTTATAAGTTTCATTAATCAAAAGGCTTTCTGGGAGATATGCTAATCTCTATGGCAGTAGCTACAAATGTTGCATGGGTGTGTGCCAGCTATTGATGCTCTCTTTGTCATATCTCCCTGCACTCAAATCTCCACCATCTACCTTACCTTCACAGGATGGCTAAGGGTCATGCCTTTTATCTCTCTCCCCTTTTTTTATTTTATTTTGCGCTCTCTCTCTCTCCCCGAAATCTTCCATTTCTCAAGATGCTCTCTTTCCCTCTCCCCATTTCTCCTGCTTTTCTTTCTCTCTCTCTCTATCCTTTTATTTCTCTCTTTCTCTCTGCCCTATACTTTCACCATCACTCTACCGACGGCTGCAAGCCCCGACGAAGAGGATGACCACCGTTGTGTGTGAGTTTTTTATTTCTCTGTTTGTTGGATCTAAATGTGGTTGTTGGATATGTGTTCCTCAGAGTTGATTTCTTTTTTTGTTGGATTTGTCAATTGGTTGGATGCAAACCTGAAGGGCAGCTTCATAAGTTCATTCCATCTTGTTGTTATATGATTCAAAACTCTTAAGATTTTGTAGAAATGTACAAAACTCTTAAGATTTTGTACAATTTGAGGTTTTAGAGAAGATTTGGAAGTAGGGTGTAAATTGATTAGAGGATTCATCTGTTAATCTAGATCTAAGTTGAAGAAGGCCATGTTATCTTTAGATCTGAACATATGTTGACAGATCTGAACACGTTCTTTGGTTTCAATTTCAGATCTGTCAAAGAATTTTTTTTCCTCGTTTGGTTGCTGAGAAACAATTGGTAGGACGAGGAAAGAAAGTTTATTTCAATCCATTTGATTGTTTGGTTGTCGAGAAATTTTTTTTTATTTTTATTTTTTTCTTAGACTTTAGATGTGAACAGAGATCTGATATCACAGAACAAATGATATCACAGAACGCTGAGAAAAAAGGAAATATTGCATACAATTGAAGGCTTGTAGGTTTTTAGTTCATTTCTTTCATGTAATAAATAAATATTGCATACAAATAAATGATTTGAACAAACAGTTATAAATATTGAATCCAGAACAATGAACATAAAAAAAAAAAACCTCTTAACCTTAAGAGACCAAGGACCTAACAGTCGATTTTAGTGGATAGGAAAAGTAGAAAATGAAGAAGGTAAAATCTACTAAGCGGTGGTGGATTTATAAGAAGATGAGAAAATTTGAAATCATCCAGATTTTGACACCTATAATATAAGTGATAAGCATTAAGGCGTGAGTAGGATTTGAGGGATCACACCTGTAAGTGATAAGCATTAAGAGGCAGATATTTGAGGATTTGGTGTTAAGGATATTTGAGGGAGGTGATGAGATCATATTCTAAGATTTACGTGGAAAATAATAAATACAAGAAAATCTTTTTGTTTTATGTCCCAACTCAGTCCTCAAAACAAAAACCTCTAAAATTATAGTGTTTGTCTGACGTTGTCTTTAAAATAATAATATTTGGCATTTGGCCTACCATGTATGACCTCATCCACCCCTAAGATCAATTTCTTTTTTTTTTAACGGTCAGAATTAAAGAGGATTAGTCTAATGGAACATCATATCATGCCCCTGCAAGGCTATTATATATATATATATATATATATATATATATATAATAGCCATGCAGGCACTTCTTTTCACTTCAACTACTCGACAATTCTTTTTATACGTATGATAGATATTGGAACAAAGTCAGAATTTATTGTGCATTTTGAATTTTTTATATTATATTACTGTGCGTTCAATTATTATTTTTACTGTGTAGGAATCGAATTATTATATTACTGTGCATCGTTACTGTGTAGCAATCGAATTATTATATTACTGTGCATCTTTACTGTGCATTACTGTGTATTGACGGATATTTTCGACGATTTATATAATTTTTTATTATCTTTACTGTGCATTAATGTGTATTCACAGATATTTTCGATGATTTATAGAATTTTTTATTATCTTTACTGTGCATTATTGTACATTTGAATTTTTTATTATCTTTACTGTGCATTACTGTTCATTCAGGATAAAATTGGATATTACTGTGAAAAGGAAGGATAAAATTGGAAGAAATGTTGTGCTCACTATTCATTTAAAGATTGAAACTTTTATATATAAGAAGATATATATATATTAGTGGAGGCTAGTGATCATGGTGTAGGAAAATGGAAATATATAATAGAATTTGTTATGACAAAATTAATAGTGGAAAAATGAAAAATAAAAAATAAAAGATGAGTAATATATTGTTACATACAGTCATAGAGTGCGCAAGCGTAAATTAATTTCTTTTTACGTAGGTCTCATATTTACTCATTTTTTTCAAAATGGTTGCACAGTACTTACGCACTCACGACTACAACTATTATTTATCTTTCATATAGAAGCTAGTAATTATTTTTAGTGTAAAATATTGAATATTTTGATTATTTTATATTCCTTCAAAAAATTTAATATTTGACACTAAATGAGTACTAGCCATTTACAAGTAGGAGAAATTATAATATAATAATGAGGTATGGATATCTGATTTTATTATAAGATGTCATGTCGTAAAAAATTAATACTTATGTAAGTAATTTTATTGGTGTTTAATCCAAGATTTTAAATTTTGTGTAATTATATATTTACACATGGATTTTGATGATAACAAATGAATTCAAATAATGAAGGAGTCTCAAACTCAATTTGTCCACACAATGGAATCAAGCACATCAAGGAACCAAGCATGAGCAAGAAGGAAACAAGTTCACATTAAAATCATAGAGAAATGTTGTAAATCTCTTAAAATTTGAAATTAGGATTAAGGCTCAAAAATTAATATTTTATCATAAAGTATTAAAATACATTTTCCACATGTGCATGAATATTTTGAAAATTAAATTTGAAAATTTTGAAAGATAATTGATTGTCATCTTTCACATGTGCATGCCATGATTAAAGGTTTGAACTTTGAAAATATTAAAGATGATTGATTGTCATCTTTCACATGTGCATGTTTTATTTGAATATTTTCAAAAGTGATTGATGCTTTTCTTGACTTATGCAAAAGGAAGATGTCTTTGTTTGAAAATTTTGAAAAGTAAAGTGTGCTCCTTTTGTCATATGCAAAAAGTAAAAAATTAGGTTTGAAATTTTTGAAAAGCAAAGTGTGCTCCTTTTGTCATATGCAAAAAGTAAAAAGATTAGGTTTGAAATTTTTGAAAAATGAATGATGATGTTTTTGACATGTGAATCTTTTTAAATTTGAATATGAAGTCTCATATGCCTATAAATAGATCATTTGAGAGCTTCACATTCACAACACCAAGAGCATACAACTCTCATTCAAAGCTTTCATTCTCTCTTCTCTAAGCATTGAGCCTTAACCCTTGTTCATTTTGAGAGATATAGTTTGTGCTTGTATTGTTCTTATTTCACTCATTGAGGAGTGTTTTCTGATATCCTACCCACTATCAATTCTTGTATCAGTAAAAGGGTGTGTACAACCCTTGTGCGTGTAGAAAGTGTTCTACACAGGGAATCGTTGAATCACCACGTGTAAGGTGATTGCAAGTGTAGAGGGTGTTCTACACGGATCCTTTGTAGCGGTGTTGTTCAAAGGTGTAATAGGTTTCTATCTCCACCTGAAGGAGATTGAATAGTGAATTCGGGGATCCTCAAGGGGTAGCTTGAGGCGAGGACGTAGGCAGTGGGGCCGAACCTCGTTAACATACTGAGTTTGCTTCTCTCTTACCCTTACTCTTTATATTTATTGCTGTTTCATATTTTGTTTATATTTTATATTGTATATTTGATTTATAATTGTTATTTTTTTTAAATACAACTCAATTCACCCCCCCTCTTGTGTTAGTCATCTGGGCAACAATTGGTATCAGAGCTAAAGCTCTATTATAAGATTAACTATCTTTTGAGTTAAGATCTTATGGCTAACATTGCAGCTTCATTTGGTGAAGGTCAATCTAGCAGTCGGCCTCCACTCTTTTGTGGAGACAATTACTCATTCTGGAAAGTTAGAATGAGAATATTCCTTCAGGCTCAAGGTCGAGAAATCTGGAAATGCATTGTAAATGGACCTTATATTCCAACAAAAGTGGTTGATGGAGTAAAGGTCAAAAAGGAAGAAGAAGAGTTTAATCGTGAAGACGATAGACTTTATACTTTGAATTTAACTGCTATGAATTTATTATATAATGCTCTCAATGGTAATGAGTTTAATAGAGTAATGACTTGTGCTACGGCAAAAGAAATTTGGGATAACTTGGAAGTTACTTATGAAAGAACTTCTCAAGTTAAGGAATCAAAAATTTATATTCTTACTCATGAATATGAAATGTTCAAGATGAATGATGATGAATCTATTTCTAGTATGCACACTCGTTTTACTAACATCATAAACAGCTTGACAGCTCTTGGCAAAGTTTATTCCAAAGTGGAAATGGTAAGAAAAATTCTCAACTCTCTACCAAAACGTTGGGAATCAAAAGTGACAGCGATTCTTGAAACTAGAGATCTCAAGAAGCTCGAAGTGAATGAACTAATCGGGTCACTTATCACTCATGAGTACACATTGAAAAGAGGAGAAGAAGAAGGAAAGCCAAAGAAGATCTTGGCGCTTAAAGCTGTTCCTCATGAAAGTGAAAGTGATGAAAATGAGGAAAATGACGATAAAGATGAAGAAGTTGCGATGATAACAAGAAAAATTCAGAGATTCTTAAAGAAAAATAAAACTCCTCCGAGGAAATCCTTCAAAAAGTTTTCCAAGAAAGATTCAGGCAAAAATGATACTTTAATTTGTTATAAATGCAATAAGCCTGGTCATATCAAGCCAGATTGTCCTCTGCTTAAGAAAGATCGAAACAAAGGCAAGAAAGTAATGAAAACTACATGGGATGATGATTCAAGTAGCTCAGATAGTGAAGCAAGCAATGAAGAATCAGCAAATCTCTGTCTTATGGCTAAAGATGACATTAAGGTATGCATGAAATTCTCCACAAGCAAAAAAAATGGTTTTTAGATAGTGGATGTTCAAGACACATGACGGGAGATAAGACTAAGTTCTTTGATCTAAAATCTAAAGAAGAAGGACACGTGACATTTGGAGACAACTTGAAAAGGAAGATCATGGGAATAGGTAAAATTGGTAATAAATCTTCTCTCATAATTGAAAATGTTTTACTTGTTGAATGTCTAAAACATAATCTTTTGAGCATAAGTCAATTATATGATAAAGGATTTACAGTTACTTTCAAAATGGATAAGTGTATTATTTTAAATAATCATGATTGTAATATTTGTTTTATTGCTTTTAGAAACAACAATGTTTATACAATCGATTTGAAGAAATTACCTCACAAGATGCTATTTGTTTTTCAGCACAAAATGAAACTAATTGGTTATGGCATAGAAGACTAGGTCATGCCAACATGAAACTTATTTCCAAACTTTCAAAAAATGATCTTATGAGAGGTTTACCAAAAGCAAATTTTTTTAAAGACAAAATTTGTGATGCATGCCAACTTGGTAAATAAACAAAAACTTCTTTTAAAACCAAGAAATATATTTCCACTACTAGACCACTGCAACTGATACACATGGATCTTTTTGGACCAAATAGAGTTGCAAGTCTAGGAGGAAAATATTATGCATTTGTTGTTGTTGATGATTTCTCTAGATATACTTGGGTCATCTTTCTTGCTCACAAAGATGATGCACATAATGCCTTTACCAAGTTATGCAAGAGAATTCAAAATGAAAAGGGCTATACTATTTCAAGTATCCGAAGTGATAGGGGAAAAGAGTTTGTTAATAAAAATATTGAAACATTTTGTGATGAAAATGGTTTTGTGCATAATTTTTCTGCTCCTCGAACTCCTCAACAAAATGGGGTAATAGAGAGGAAAAATAAATCTCTTCAAGAGATGGCAATAACAATGCTTAATGAGAACAACTTGCCTAGTTATTTGTGGGCTGAAGCGGTAAGTACTGCATGTTATGTTATAAATAGAGTTATATTAAGGTCTAAATTAGATAAAACCCCCTATAAGCTTTGGAATGAGAAAAAGCCCAACATTGGTTACTTTCATGTATTTGGATGCAAATGTTTTATTTTGAATGACAGAGATAATTTAGGCAAATTTGATGCAAAATCTGATGAAGGTATTTTTCTCGGGTATTCTATAAATAGTAAAACTTATAGAGTATTCAATAAAAAGACTTTGACTGTACAAGAATCTATGCATGTAGTATTTGATGAATCTAATTCCCTACTCTCCAAGAAATCCATTGATGAAGAAACAGGATGTATAAATAATACAGAAAGTCTCAATCTCAACAAAGAGAACACAATAGAGGAAGTCCAACATGGAGACATCAGGAAAGATCATCAAAATTTAATACGAGATGCAACCAAACAGTGGAAATTTGTGAAAGATCATCCAGTGGAACAAATTCTGGGAGAACCTTCACAAGGTGTAAGCACTCGATCATCTCTTAGAAATATTTGCAATCATACTGCTTTTTTATCTCAGATTGAACCTAAAAATATTGATGAAGCACTTCTTGATGAATCTTGGATTCTAGCTATGCAAGAAGAGCTTAATCAATTTGAAAGAAATGATGTTTGGACACTTGTTCCTAAACCCAAAAATCATACTATTATTGGAACAAAATGGGTTTTTAGAAACAAGAAAGATGAGTCCGGAGTCATTACTAGAAATAAGGCTCGACTTGTAGCCCAAGGTTACAATCAAGAAGAAGGAATTGATTATGATGAGACATATGCACCAGTCGCAAGATTAGAAGCTATTCGAATGCTACTTGCATATGCTTGTTATAAAGATTTCAAACTTTTTCAAATGGATGTTAAAAGTGCTTTCTTAAATGGTTTTATAAATGAAGAGGTATATGTTGAGCAACCTCCAGGTTTTGAAAATCATATTTCTCCAAATCATGTTTTCAAACTCACAAAAGCACTATATGGACTCAAACAAGCTCCTAGAGCGTGGTACGAGAGACTCAGTGGTTTCTTGATTAAAAAAGGTTTCTCAAGAGGAAAAATCGACACAACTCTTTTCATTAAATACGAAAATGATGATATTCTTTTGGTTCAGATTTATGTTGATGATATAATATTCGGTGCTACTAATGAAAATATGTGTCAAGTTTTTGCTAAGACTATGCAGGATGAATTTGAAATGAGCATGATGGGAGAACTTACATTCTTTCTCGGATTGCAAATTAAGCAAGTAAAAAGTGGGACATTCATCAATCAATCAAAATATATTAAGGAATTGCTGAAGAAGTTTGGGATGGAAGGTGCTAAGGAAACTGGAACACCAATGAGCCCATCTACTAAACTTGATAAAGATGAATCCGGTAAGACAGTTGACTCGAAAGTATATCGAGGTATGATTGGTAGCTTATTATATTTGACAGCCAGTAGACCAGATATTATGTTCAGTGTGTGTCTATGTGCACGTTTTCAATCATCTCCAAAAGAATCTCATTTAATTGCAGTTAAGCGCATTCTTAGATATCTTAGTGGTACAATTAACCTAGGGTTATGGTACCCTAAACACACATCTTTCGATCTAATCAGCTACACAGATGCAGATTATGCTGGTTGTAAAATAGATCGAAAAAGTACTAGTGGAGCATGTCACTTCTTAGGTCATGCATTAGTTTCCTGGTTTAGTAAAAAACAAAATTCTGTTGCATTATCTACTGCTGAGGCAGAATATGTTGCTGCGGGTAGTTGTTGTGCTCAAGTTCTTTACATGAAGCAACAACTTGAAGATTTTAAACTCATGTATAATCACATTCCAATCAAATGTGATAATACAAGTGCTATAAATCTTTCAAAGAACCCAATACAACATTCTAGAACTAAACATATTGAAATAAGATATCATTTTCTTCGAGATCATGTGCAAAAAGGCGATATAGTACTAGAGTTCACAAACACACACGATCAGTTAGCAGATATATTCACAAAACCTTTACCAGAAGATAGATTATCTATGATTAGAAGAGAAATAGGTATGATGCATATTATGAATATCTCTTAAAAGACAGATCAAAATTCATAAAAATAGATAGATTTTTCTTAAATACTTTTACATAAACTTGAGGTTCTTAGCCTCATGTTTGAGACGCTCATTCTCTTCATACAATATCATGTCATCCCTATTCATGGGAACTGGCAAGCGGAATGAAGAATCCAATAGAGATTTCAACTTTTTATTCTTCTGCCGAAGGATTCCTTCCCTTGTGTGAGACTCTTGAACAATTCGTTGAAGTACAACAATTTGTTCCTTAAGCTTTTCAACCTCATGGTTTTTGGCTTGAACCCGCTGGGAAAAAGCAACAATAGAGGATGAGTAGCGAGTTCCGAGACTCACCAAGTCGTAGATAGCATCGGAGTCTGACTTATTAGCCATACTATTATTTTCTTGCTGCAACATGGCACCAATGGTAGCTGCAGAAAGGACAGGAGATTGAGGTGTAGAATACCTCATGGATGCATCTAGAGGAATGTTAGAAGAATGAGCCATGGAGAGAAGAATTAAAAAACTTAAAGCGAGAATGTAGAAAGAATGCAGATGAGTTATAGAGATAAGAAGAAAACTTGATGCGGATTGGATGAACTTTAAGACTGCTTTTATAGAGATAGCATAAAGAACAAGACGAGCTATCATCCAAGTCAAAGAGTAATGTTTTTTTTCCGTTCGGTGAAAATGACATTTTTTAGAAACTCGGAGCCTTCAATCTCGTTTGTCAACAACATCAGGCGATTTTTTCAAATCTCCAGCCACACTTGTCGGGTCACGGACGGATCCAATTATTCTCTTTTTCAACTATCTACAGTGTATTTTAACGCACCGTTTTCTTCAGTCTATTTACTTGCTGCCGATCCTTTTTAATGATGCCAAAAGGGGGAGAAGTTTTAGACTAGAACATTAACATTGTTTAAATTGCTAAACTTGTTATATATGCTTGGAATTATATTTATATTTTTGCTTGAAAAACTAACGCACATTCTCAGGGGGAGCTTAAGTATTAATACAGGCTTCAGGTTCTATCAAGTATTTGTCATCATCAAAAAGGGGGAGATTGTTGAACCTAAGGTTTCAAGTTTTGTGTAATTATATATTTACACATGGATTTTGATGATAACAAATGAATTCAAAGAATGAAGGAGTCTCAAGCTCAATTTGTCCACACAATGGAGTCAAGCACATCAAGGAACCAAGCATGAGCAAGAAGGGAACAAGTTCACATTAAAGTCATAGAGTAATGTTGTAAATCTCTTCAAAATTCGAAATTAGGATTAAGGCTCAAAAATTAATATTTTATCATAAAGCATTAAAATACATTTTCCACATGTGCATGAATATTTTGAAAATTACATTTGAAAATTTTGAAAGATAATTGATTGTCATCTTTCACATGTGCATGCCATGATTAAATGTTTGAATTTTGAAAATATTAAAGATGATTGATTGTCATCTTTCACATCTGCATATTTTATTTGAATATTTTCAAAAGTGATTGATGTTTTTCTTGACTTATGCAAAAGGAAGATGCCTTTGTTTGAAAATTTTGAAAAGTAAAGTGTGCTCCTTTTGTCATATGCAAAAAGTAAAAAATTAGGTTTGAAATTTTTGAAAAGCAAAGTGTGCTCCTTTTGTCATATGCAAAAAGTAAAAAGATTAGGTTTAAATTTTTTGAAAAATGAATGATGATGTTTTTGACATGTGAATCTTTTTAAATTTGAATATGAAATCTCATATGCCTATAAATAAATCATTTGAGAGCTTCACATTTACAACACCAAGAGCATACAACTCTCATTCAAAACTTTCATTCTCTTTATATTTATTACTGTTTCATATTTTGTTTATATTTTATATTGTATATTTGATTTATAATTGTTATTTTTTTTAAATACAACTCAATTCATCCCCCTCTTGTGTTAGTCATCTGGGCAACAATTGGAATGAAATTTTATGATAGCATGGGAGAACAAAATAATTAATTCTTCCTAAGTACTTAATAATTTTTATTAAAATTTATTACAGTGAATAAAAGTTTCTTTAAAAAAATCTAAGATAAAAATAGCAGAAATTCGTGTGTAAATAAATTATAATATTTGGGCCTATATAACTGCGGTTTTGGTCAGGCCTATTATACTATGATTCAAGAATCTTCGCATTTTGGGTCACAAGAGTGGGCCTGCGATGACTTTGATGTCCAAAATGAAGCCCAAGCTCTGTTGCAATGGGCGCTATAAAACCAACGCCTACACAAATCTAGGGTTTATTCCAGCAAGCGATTGAAGAGTGCGAGAGACCTCTCGTAGGGTTCAATTGTTGCCGCCTCCTCCTTCTCTTGCAGTCGCTTCCTCGGCCTCTACGCAGACATGGTACCTCTCTCACTCTCACTCTCACTCTCACTCCGAAAGAGTTAATTTTCTATATGTTCTTTGTCCTTTTGCTGAGAAACGATAGGAAAAGAAGAGAAAATCATAGTGATACTCCTTTATTGGTTGGATAAGTTCAATTTAACTTAGGGTTTTACATATCTCTGGATCTATTCAGTGGATGTTTTATATTTGAATCGAGAGGGCGGGAGGGTGAGAGAGAGAACCTTGGAATTTTTTTTCCTTTAATTTTCTGTAGTTTCTCGATATCCAAACAGATAAAAGAATATGGGTTTTTGACTCTTGTAATCATTGCCTATCCAGATCATTCCAGAGAAAAACCGACGTGAAATCTCCAAGTACCTCTTCCAAGGTATCTCTCTCCGTTCCACCACTTACCGACACACTCGTGCATGCATTTTTGTATTTAATTTACAAATTTTCCGGTAACCTTTTTCGACAGAGGGAGTTTGCTTTGCAAAGAAGGACTATAATTTCGCAAAGCACCCGGAGATCGATGTGCCGAACCTGCAGGTGATAAAGCTGATGCAGAGCTTCAAATCCAAGGAGTACGTACGTGAGACCTTCGCTTGGATGCACTACTACTGGTACCTCACCAACGATGGCATTGAGTTCCTCAGGACTTACCTTAATCTTCCTTCCGAAATTGTCCCTGCAACTTTGAAGAAACAGGCCAGGCCCGCTGGTAGGCCCTTTGGCGGCCCACCTGGCGACCGTCCCCGGTAAGTTCCTCTTCTCGTGGTTGATTGGTTACTGACATTTTTCTTATTCCTTGTAGTTTGATATGGGCTTCTTATTAATCTTTTATATGGGATTGTGTAATTAACCAAAATACTGTTGTCTTTTCCTGTTGCTGATTCTGAATTAGTGGTCCTCCTCGTTTCGAGGGGGAAAGGAGATTTGGTGGTGACCGAGATGGGTACCGTGGAGGTCCCCGTGGACCTGGTGGTGACTTTGGTGAAAAGGGTGGAGCACCAGCTGACTATAGGCCCAGCTTTGGGGTAATTTTACTGCTACTTTCTTTAATGTATTCTTATTATATCTGTTAGAATCTAGTGTATGTCACCATTTATGTTTTTGAGTTTTGCTTATGCCTTGGGCGGAAACATGAAAATTGGTTCTTTCTATGTTCTAGCAAGTTTTTGTTGTTTTTTTCTCTGCGTTGTGCCTAGCATTGTTCATTTTCTTTTAAGGTGCCTCGGAATATCATAAATTGGATGGGGTTGATGAGTCTGCTTAGTGAGGGATTCTATATGCTTTTTTAGGTCATTGGAGTTGGTTTTGGCATATGTGGTGGTTCAGAGTTTAGACAAGTTTTTGCTGCTGTATCTTTCCACTAGGTGATTTGGGGGAGAAGGGGGGGGGGGGGGGGTGGAATTTGGTCCATTGTAGGTTTAAAGGATGGGTTTGGATGGGCAAGTCTATTTGAGGTTTAAAGAACTGTGAAAAGCCTAGAAACTTAGGTCTCGTTTGGTACACAGATGAGATGATATAAAAGTTGAATAAAATATTGTTAGAATATAATTTTTGTTTTGGGATTTGAAAAAGCTAAATTGTTTATTGTATTTTGGGTGAGAGTTTGAGAAAGTTTTAATTGATTAAATGAGATGATATGAGTTAAGATGGTTTGTGTAACCAAATGAGGCCTATTCTGGGAACTGGATTCTTTGTAAATTTACAAAGGTTGAGTTGAAAGAGAATTATGCTGTATGTCACTTGATTGAGGTCCCACATCCCTTCATGCCCCCTAACGTGTCAGTTGACTACTTTATTTATAGCATGGATTGTGTTGGGGATCTAGTTGTTTGAACAAGTTGCCTAGATTTGCTGGTTGTTATGGCCTTATTGTCTAATGTATACATGGAAGTACCAATTTATCAAAAAAAAAAAAAAGTATATATGGAAGTACCAAGTTGCCTGGATTAGCTGGTTGTTATCACCTTATTGTCTAATGTATATATGGAAGTAGCGAGATTTTTAGGGCAGTAATCTTAATTTGTAAATTGTAGTATGTGGGAATCAGCTGTAGTATATGTGATGTGAACTTTTTTTTCCATATAAGCTTGGTATATATGGAAATACCAAGATTACTAGGGCAATAATTTTACTTTATAAGCTGTAGTGTGTGTGAATCAACTGTAGTATATGTGATGCGAACCTTTCTTTTTTCCATGTATGCTATTGACTTTGTTTGTTGCTCTACACTTCAGGGTCCTGGTGGAAGGCCAGGCTTTGGCCGTGGAGCTGGTGGTTTTGGTGGGGGCGCAGCTAGCTCAAATGTTTGACAGTGATAATTCTTGCAATGCATGGTTTGGACAGTTCAGGTTTTAAGCTTAACGGATATGAATTGCTGCGAATGGGAGTTCCATAGAAGCTCTTGCTTTTGTTGCTCTTTAGTGTTTGAGAATGCGAGTTTTGTTGGATCCGAAATAGTAATGATTTAGTTTTGCAGCTTGATTTAATTCTCTTAATAACTATTTTTTTTCTCAAGCATTATCTATATACTCCAAATTTGTACTTTTCTAAAGCCTTGAGCTTGCCACTATATTTTTCAATAAGTCTTGATTTTAGCCAATCAAAATACATTTCTAATGGGAGGGTGATAGAAGTATTGATTTGGAGGAAAAGGGCCATAAGATTTAAAAATAAATCGTGAACCAATTTGTAGACGAAATTCGAGAAGTTTTGTCACAAATCAAAATCCACATTCAAAAAATGGGGTTTTTTCGGAATTATTCGTTACATAATTATTAAGAAAATTCTATTCCGAGGTTGTGCTAGCTTCAAAATCGAAGAATCCCATTGTTAATAAGTTGTAGACATGACAACTGAATATCGTCTTCATGTAGCCAGAGTGACGAATATATATATATATACTAGGTAACATTAACGTGCAAGGCACGTTTATCTAGTTTAATCTAGTTTAATGAACATAATCCAAGCCTAGTTAGGCATTGGTAAATTTAATATAAGCCTAACAAAAATATTAGTTCAAAATATAACATAATACAACACATATTTATAATATCGATAGTTTTAGTAAAGTTGTCTGCGATAAGTTTATTACAAAACTAACAAAAACATCAGTTCAAAATATGAGTTCTATGATGTGTTTACTCTGATCCATCATTGGTGTCATCCTTTACAGCATCAATAGACACAACATTGAAATTCTTGTACTGCTTTTGGTTGAGTCGATCGACGTCTACTAAAAGTTCAATCTTCCACTCTTTTTGTGAAACTTGTGCCGCAAGATTTTCTATATATGACAAATGTTCCTGGAAATGGAATTTTTAATTATAATTGCATGATTAATAAGAATTTAAAGACCTTATATATGCTGAAAATTTATATCTTCTAAATTAACACAAGTTTTTGAATGCAATATTTTTAATTAAATTACTATGCATGTTTTAAATAAAAATAAAATTGACATAATAGACAAAGATATAAAAATCAATTTAAATGATTTTTGTTATAATTTACTTTTAATAGTTTTTTTAAATATAAACCTCAATGTATTTATAGATAATGTATTAAATATGTTAAAAATTTTGAGATAGACTTTTCTACTCGCAACAATAAAGCCAATGAAAAATAAGAAAACGTACATCTCCAGTATGATTCATAAGCTCAACTGCCGAACAACCGAATGCTTCTTCTACAACTTCACCAAACATAACAGCATTTAGTCTTCCTGTACCATCATCGAGTTCAACATATGCTCGGCAGCTATAAATTTGATGGAAATATCATTTTAAGTTAGAATCAATAAAAATTATACATTAAATCTATTACATAAATTATCAAACAAAAATTTGAAAGATACATACCGTGGTTGAGAAATGCTTTGGTGTTTGCAATGGTAACAAAGGAATGTATCATTGTAATCATATCCAGTTCCTTTATTACAGCCAATACATGACATGTAAAAAAATATCTGATGCAAAGCAACGCGATCATGCCCTTTGTAAATGTACTTGTAAAGATAATTGACTGCTTTTATTGTAGAACAAATCTCGACATTAATGTGACAGTCAAATGTTGCAAGCAAATACGGATTATATGGAACGACCCAACGATTATCCAAATCATGGCGCCTCACTTTGACAGTTATTCCATTGTCAGAACGCTTATATATTGGGAAGCAATCATTTCCAACAGTCGTACCTGATGCAAAATTTTTTGGATATTGGCTTTTGCAACAACCATTTTTTTCATACAAACGTTTGTTGGATTCAACACTTCACATGATCCATGCATCATATGCTTGATAACAGCATTATGCAAGTGTAAATTTATATTTTTATCAGGTATTTCTGCTGATACAATCTCATCAAAAGATTCAGGCGCATAGAGTTTCCAATCCCTCTGTAATATAATTAAAAAATGCGCATGTGGAAGCCCTCTTTTTTGATGCTCAATAACATAAACATATGCTGAGACTTTTCCAAATATCTGCTGCTTGAATAATCGATCCTTTAATTCTTCTAATTTTGAATGAAAGACCCGAGCAACCAAATCAGGCTGATTTTGACTCTCCTCAAGCAGGCGTAATTCATTTGAAATTTCTGGTCAGTTTGGATTGCACGTCATTGTTAAAAAAATGTCTGGTTTACCATAACGCTGAACTAAAGCCATTACTTCCATATATCTTTTTCGCATATCTCTTGGACCCTCAATAAATGACGAAGGCAGAATAATCCGTTTTCCAACATTAGAAGCATCAGTTTCCCCAAGTGTAATGGTATCAACAATACCTTAATATAACTCAGATCGAATATGTTGTTGTTTGCTACGGAAATAATCTAATCTTGACGTCTCGATCTTAACATACATATCAACAAGAAATTGTTGCAATAGGTGACCAGACAATAACAAAATTGATCTGACATTTTCTTTGATTTGTAACTTGTAGCAATAATATTCACGGCACGAAACAATTGGATCCTTCCTTTTTCTGTTTAATGCTGCAAAAGTTATAGGGGAATGAAATGTCACAAAATTGGACGTCTACAAACAAAGTATAAAATAGGAAGATTAAGATTACATTATAATCTCGCTGTTCTCTTGTCAGTAATTCTTCTGCTGACATTGATTGATGAGGATCTATTGATCGGGTTGTTTCATTACATGTTAATGTGCTTCCTCTATTGACCCTTTGAATGCCTTGATGCCAACCAGTATCACCAAAAGGAAATAACAAAGGATATTGAAGTGGATCATAACAACCAAAATAATATTGAACTATATGACTTCCACTAGAATGGCTAAAGACACAAATGTTTCGTCCTCCTAGCTGATCTGCATCTTCATTTTCAACCCATATTGCTGCAACTTGTGAAGATGTCGGGGCATTGAATACACATTGATCTAGACCAGCATCTGATCTTATATGGATTACTTGATTTTCCAAATTTGGCAAATCACCAAGAGACCGGAAAAACACAGAATATGGATTGATGCTATATCGATGAGTTGAGCTATAATTGATGGATTCATTCTGTCTGAATCAGAAATGCGATTTTCTAATTCATGCTCCGTATCATAGAAATACAATTGGAGATAAGAAGGACGACCATTTAAAGGGATCAAATCATTGATATAGTGATGGATTTGTCCCTGAGTTCGAAAGGTATAAATTCCTCTATTCCGTCTGCAAAGATTTCTATCAAATTTAACTCCAAAAGATGTAAACGCGAACTTGTTATTATAAGTCCGAACATAGGTCTTAAAATGTGCAGATTCATCTGTGTTGGAGGTAAAAAGATCATAAAGTTGATCAGGAACAGCATTTGTGGCCAAAGAAATTGTCTCATCAGCACAACAAAATCCGTTTGTTTCATGATAGAATCTCTTTGCTTTACAATGTCTGCAACAAGGCACATATGGCAAAGAATATGCTTCAAATGGCACGGCTTGTAATAATTGTCTAAGTCCAGCAGAGCGGTGATGCCTCACACCTATTGAGTTTAAAAATGAATATAAGACAATAGGTGTAAACTCATCCATTGTTCTTTGAATGATCTGACCAAGGAGGACACTACTGGAAGAGTGGCAAGAGTTGACAACGGAATCAGAAGAATGAATAATGTAATTATACTTGTTTCTTACCCCTACAAGGTGGCAGTATACTTGTTTCAAAACTTGATTGTTCTCGAACAACACATGGAGCCTATTTGAATAGAATGTTTCCAAATTTCAATGAAAAAGAATATAAGGAAGTTTGAATAAGAAATAGGACAAAATAATTTCAGGAGAACCTGTTGAATCAAAAGCTGATCAGAGGCGGTTGTTTCATCTATGGATGTATTTCGTGATTTACGTGTCGGAAACTCCATAGAATCACTCGGACAATTAGAATGATCTGTCACATTGTTTAATGATGAAGTTGCCTCTGAATCAACCACACAGACGTTAAAACCAGGAGGAACACATACTTCATGAGATGAAATCAATTCATCCATGTCAACATCTGGGTGGAAAATTCGTTGTTTCTTTGACACATTTTGTAGAACAGTAAAGTCTTGAATGATGTTTATATGTTGGACATCATCATTTGAAGGTTCATCAATTGATGTAGTCAGTTGATCACCACCAAATGAAGCTGAATCTGTTAACTGGATTGAATTGCTGCTAGATGCCTTTTCTTAGCATATATTTTCTCCATTTTCTACGGAGTTCTTCCTTTTTCTCTTCTGGTAAATCTTTATATGGGATATTCTTTGCTCGTTGTTTTCTATGATCTTCAAAAAAGAGTCTCCAAACTTAACTTTTACAAAATTAATATTACTATTTCAAAACAAATGCTATATAACTTATTAACACAATCTTACCACTTCTCATTATGTTAACGAAGCAAATGATTCTTCCAAAAGTTGGATACTGTTCCACACGACCAAAACTAAATGAATAAAGAACAAATGTTTAACTTGAAATCCATACCTCCATGATGCATTTTAAATGCTATAAACAATGTTCCTTGATTCATATGTTGAAAAATGCATACAATCAAATTATTTATACTTTAAATCAACAAGAAAATGAAGATAACAAAATAATACATGGAATGAAAAAATACCATGAAAAGGAAACTTATAAAAAGCATAGATTGAATAATTATTTTAAATAATTATTTTATTAATTATTTTTGTGGGTTTTTTTTTTCAGATTGGGCCTTTAATTAATTTTGTGTGTGTTTTATTCTGTTGGGCCGAGGGTGTGTTTTTCAGATTGAGCCTTTTATTGATTTTGTGTGTGTTTTATTCTGTTGGGCCAAGTGTGTGTGTGAGGGCCCAGCCCATGTGAGTGTGGGGTGCTTAGCCCCTAAGCCAAAAACGGAGTCGTTTTGGAAAAGCCCTAGGGCTTCATCGCGTGCCCTCTCTCCCCGCTGCGCCGCACCTCACTTCTTCCCTCTTCTGTTTTTCTTCTCTTCTCTTCATTTTTCTTCCTTCTCCTTCATGCCCGAGTTCCCTCTATGAACCCTAACCCTGAACGACCACAAGACACGATTGCAGCCACTCCCTGGACCACCGAACGGTAAGGCCCTCCAGCTTATTACTTCCGTTTTCTCTTTCTCTCTCCTTCTCACTCTACTGTCTCCCTCTCGCTCATCTCTCTCTCTCTCTCTCGTGCGCAGCCGCTCAGTTCGACGACATCTTTCCTTCATGTCGCAAGCTCCCTCTGGTGAATAAGGCATTCGTTGCACGTAAAAACCCTAACTTTACTCTCTTACAAAGCTATATTTTTTATTTTTGTTTTTCTCAAATACCAACAAATCTAGATGTTTTAGTGTAGATCCTAGAAATTTGAACATGTATTTTTGTTGTGTATTGACAGATTTATATCTATTCCTTTAGATCTGTTAGTTTTCACTTTAAACGTAGAAGTGAATGCAACCCTCATCTGCGCAGTCATTTTTTCTTAGCATTTTCCTTCTCTTCCTTTGTAATACTTCTACTGTTATTCCATATTAATAATCATATTCATTGTGGTTGATGATTTAAATCTTGTTGGAACTCCTGAAGAGATCAGAAGAAATGAACATATTTGAAATATAAATCAAAAACCCTTTCGATTTGAAAAGGGAGATAAATGTGCATTATTAAATGAGAAATAAAATGGAGCACACAGAATATCTACCAGAAGATAGAAACACAATATGAATATTTGTGAAATATTATTTTATTATCTCGAAACAAAATTACAGAAATTTAAGGCTCTTCGCCTCATTCTTTAAACGATCTTGTTCTTCAATAATTTGCATGGCATCTCTATCTAAAGGAGTAGGCAATCGAAAAGAAGACTTAAGCAAGGATTTTAATTTCCTATTCTCTTGCTTTATTGCTTCTATCTTCATGTGAGACTCCTGAAGAAGTTGTTGAAGGATAGAAATTTTCTCATTGAGTTTGTCAAAATCATAAGGTTTGGATTGTAGTCGCTGAGAAAATGCGAAAATAGTTTATGAGTAATGGGTACCGAGATTTACAAGCTCGTAGATAGCTTCAACATCTGACTTATTAGTCAGATCATTATTGTATTGCACTATAGTACCAATAGTAGAAGCAGAAACAACTGGTGAAGAAGGTGTAGAATACCTCATGTATTGATTACGAGAAGATTGCTGGGCCATTACAGAGTAAGAATGCAGACAGAGATTGCAGAGTAAGAATGTAGACTAATTATAGAAAAGTAAAGAAGATGGGATGCGAATGAATATGAACTGAATATTTCTTTTATAGAGAAAATTATGAAAGGAAGGACGAAGTATCTCTATTGCTTCACGGCGTCCCTCGTGAAGCATCTCTCTGCAAGAGACAAGAGATGTACCATCATAGCCTTGCAGCGCCTGACAGCTCCAGAAGAGCTATAAAAATCATGCGTTGCTTGTCCGGTCTAAAAACGTGGCTACCGTTTTTGTTGAATATGGAGGTTGGCGAATTAATATTAATGACTTCTTCACTAACTATGTGATTTACAAGAACTCCAGAAGAGTACAACTCCTGAAGAGTAGTGAATTTAATGTTAAAACGATCTTGAAGAACTTTTACATGGACAAGCCTCGTCCCCTGAGTACTCCAATGGTTGTTCAAATCATTTGATGAGAAGAAAGACCCATTTCGTCCTTGTGAAGACGATGAAGAAATTTGTGGTCCTGAAGTATATTGAAATCTCCGTATTTTTATTTCTTATGCTGTATTTGTTTTTATGAATTTTAAGGGCGGCGATTAATGATTTATTACTCAAGAGTATTATTCCAAAAAACTTGACATACCCATCTGCATCTCTATCTTCTGTTGGTATTCGGGAAATAATCAAGAATTGTGATATTGCTGAGTTTATCAAAAGTTTGCAACCCAGGTCCTATATTCACAAGTCATATGTGCCTTGCACATAGCCATTTCATTATCTAAACTAAGCCTCCTTCTTTTTTCCTAATTTATTTATTTCAAACTCCTTCTTCTTTGGTTTTATCATCACAATATAAATTTTGGTTTTTTGAATAATCGTAAAGTTTATCATTTTTGAACGTATTTGAATAATAATTTTATGAAATTTTTTTATAATAAAAATAGTTTTTAAAATTATCTGATTATATCTCATCTTAACCAAATATCATTCGAATAAAAATATTTTTCAATTTTAAAATTTTAATTTTGTAATTTTTTCATCTTATCTTTAATAATTATTACAACTTTCTCAAACTCCAGACAAAACATAAAAAAAATAATTCAATTTTTTCAAAATTCAATACAAAAAATTATATTAAAAAATTAATTCAATGTTTTGTTCTGTTGGGCGGAGGGTGTGTGTGTAAGGGCGCAGCTCATGTGAGGGCCCAGCCCGTGTAAGTGAGGGGTGCTTAGCCTCTAAGCCAATGCACGTTTATCTAGTTTAATGAAATAATTATTTTAAAAAATAGTATGTATTTCCCAAAAAATTTGATTTCAATCAATAATTTAAAGCATATGGAAAAAAAGTGAAATCTAACAAATATTTGGGATAATGGTAGTTAAGTAGAGTATAATAATTACATGGTTTTATAGATTAAAAGATAAAAATATTAGTTCAAAATATAGCATAGTCTAATGCATAAAACTTATCATTTTATTTCATGATTAAGATGATTAATTTTAATAAAATATTATTCTTATTGTTTTCTATTTCATTTTATTATTTAGTTAATTATTTGTAAGTGTGTAAAATCCTGATCGTTGGATTATAAATCTTCAAACCAACGGCCTAGATTAAAACACACAAACCCTACTTTTCCCCTATCTCTTCTTCCCTCTCTCCTTCCGTTGTCACTCGGCCACCCCCTTCTCTCTCTCTATCTCTCTCTTCCTCTCTCCTCCCGATTCCTCTCCCCCACCGTACCTTCTCCTTCCGTCAAACGCCACCTCCGCAGCCAACCGTCACCTCACCTCTCTTCCACCACGAGCCCCCCCTCCCTCTCTCTCTCCTTGATCGCTCCCCCATGGCCTCACCAATCACTCCCCCACATAGATCTCCCTCTCTCCCTTTAGATCTTCTACTCTCCATTTGGATCTTGTTGGATCCGTCTGCCTCCACTGTGCGTTGGATAGTCAGTGGCTACCCACAGTGCCTCTACTCTCCATTTGATTTTCGTTGGGGATGCAAGGAAGGGGGGGCTAGGGTTAGGTTTTGAGGGTGGGGGTGGCGGGAGAGGGATGGAAGAGACTGAGCTTGAAGAAGGCGAGGCTTGTTCTTACCGGAACGACAACGGTGATTACGATGCCAGTGTCGACCCCGATATCGCTCTATCTTACATTGTAAGGGTTTTTTAACATGCTCTTTTGCTTTCGGACAAGTATTATGACTTCATGTGAGTTTTGTTGTAGAGATGCTTAATATGGCTTTGTTTGACTTTATTTGGTGAGCTAGATCTGAGATTGGTTCATGTGTGATCGTTTTACGCGCTTTTTCAGAACACTGTATTTGTTACAATAAATTCTTCTTGATTCTTTAATGGGGTTCGATTCAAGAATGTTTGGCCAGGAGAAAAATTTATAAGAAAAAAAGGAAACTATGCTACACGAACTTCTTATGAAAACTTAACTTTTGTTTGTTGATTCCAAATATGAGTTTGCCAGTTCAGCTTGATCAATTATTACGAGTACTATCCCCTCCTATTTAATGACAATGCTGTTTGAGTTGTTAAGTTAATGCAAAGATCTGATTCTGTATAAGTAATTGGTGATGAAAGGATGATGAATAGTTTAGAAGTAATGGTTTTAAAATCTTTTATTAGGCCGGAATGAAGAGTGTCATCATAGAACCTATATTTTAAGCTTCTTTAGATTTACCCATGGAAACTTTAAATGAATTATGAGATATTTCTGAAGATGGATTTTGAGTTTGATTGTGATTTAGATACTTGTTGTATTCAAGGGTGTTGAAGTGTAATTCTTTAGGAAAGTAATAGCTGCTTGCTTTGGAAACTATCTAAACATCTTATAATGTATTTTTCCCAATGTTATTCTCTTTTTTATGGGTGCTTGTATGATATGAAACTTTTATATCTTCTTAAGGATGAGAAACTTCAAAATGTTTTGGGACACTTTCAGAAAGACTTTGAAGGTGGGGTATCTGCAGAGAATTTGGGTGAGTCAAGAAAAACCATTTATAAAGTTTGAGGGCCAATAAATTCTTCTTGATTCTTTAATGGGGTTCGATTCAAGAATGTTTGGCCAGGAGAAAAATTTATAAGAAAAAAAGGAAACTATGCTACACGAACTTCTTATGAAAACTTAACTTTTGTTTGTTGATTCCAAATATGAGTTTGCCAATTCAGCTTGATCAATTATTACGAGTGCTATCCCCTCCTATTTAATGACAATGCTGTTTGAGTTGTTAAGTTAATGCAAAGACCTGATTCTGTATAAGTAATTGGTGATGAAAGGATGATGAATAGTTTAGAAGTAATGGTTTTAAAATCTTTTATTAGGCCGGAATGAAGAGTGTCATCAGAGAACCTATATTTTAAGCTTCTTTAGATTTACCCATGGAAACTTTAAATGCATTATGAGATATTTCTGAAGATGGATTTTGAGTTTGATTGTGATTTAGATACTTGATGTATTGAAGGGTGTTGAAGTGTAATTCTTTAGGAAAGTAATAACTGCTTGCTTTGGGAACTATCTAAACATCTTATAATGTATTTTTCCCAGTATGATATGAAACTTTTATATCATACTGGGAACAATACATTATATGATATGAAACTTTTATATCTTCTTAAGGATGGGAAACTTCAAAATGTTTTGGGACACTTTCAGAAAGACTTTGAAGGTGGGGTATTTGCAGAGAATTTGGGTAAGTCAAGAAAAACCATTTATAAAGTTTGAGGGCCAGATTACTTTGGAGTTTCTCTTAAATTGATGAATTTGGCATTATTTCATTTTGACAGGGGCAAAATTTGGAGGGTATGGCTCATTTTTGCCTGCCTATCCGCGATCTCCAGTTCATCCAAGGACTTCTCCAAAAGTTCAGAATTTCAACATAGCCGGATCTCCAGTTCTTTTCTTGTTTCACGTTGGTTTTTACCACAATGCATGTGGGGGAGAGGGGGCCTAGAATAGATCTGGGTAAGCATTTTTTTCCCCTATAATCTATGTACACAGATGAGTACTCATCTATGTACTCATCTGTGGTCTTTAAATGAATATTTGGTAATGCATGTGTAAACAACTTGTTCCATTTGTTTACTTTTTTGGTTTGCATGTCATCGTTTTAAAAAAACAAATACAACAAAACAAAAAACAAGCACAAGATTGAACATAACCAAGCCAAAACCACAGCACAGAACATAACAAAAAAAATCAAAGGAATTAAGAAAACAAACACAACAAAACACATAAGTAGAAAGAAAATCACAGTAAACCAAAAAATAGCATAAATCTGAACAACAGTAAACCAAATTATATACTTACAAAGATAAAAACCAGAAATGTGTGGAATAGTATAAAGTCCCCAACCAACAAGACCTGGAAAAAAATCACAAGAAAAAATTAACAGAAAACAATAAGCACTACAGAGAAGTAAGATTTCTTTAGTGTAGTATAGTGTGCTATGAATAAGTCTGTTATATTTCTTATGACACAAGATTTTTGGCTTTTTGATTTCAGGTTGGTATTTTTTAACTTTCTTAATATCTATTACTATATAGTTGCAAGATTGTTTCATATTTGTGGTTTGTATAGATATTTGCTTCATTTTATTATTTTGAATTGTGATAGCTTTGGTTTTATTTTTGTAGCAAATTTGGTTTTAAATTATTATTTTTTTCTAACCCTGTCATTGTGTGTTGGTGTAGGTATTTCCAGGCATTAAGAGGCTAAAAGGTTATACCGTAGAATTTGTTGATGGGAAAAGAGAAAACTTTGACTTAAGGTACCAGCTTTCATCATCTTCCTTTTAAGGACCGTCCCTTTATATTTTCTATTTCTAGTATCTTGATCATGATCTTAAACCTAGCTATAGCCCTATATATAGCTTAACAGATCACTAATTATGGGGAGATATATCTTAAAAAAATTAAAAAGTTAATTTTTAAAAGTTTTTATACATTTAGATGCATAAGAATTAAGAAACATATATTATGATACTTCTCATGACTTGTCATCCTAAAAAACAAATACAACAGAACACATAAGTAGAAATAAGATACTGTGTGTTTAACGGTGTGTTTAAACTTCCTTATTTATACCTATAAAAAAATGTAAACTTCCTTATTTATAATAAGAGTATAAGAGTAATTTGAAACACAGTTCATGCACAGTCCACACTTTGACCCACAAACTGTAAGAATACACAAGAGTATTAAAGATAACAAAGTAAACCACACTATATACTTACAAAGATAAAAACCAGAAATGTATAGAACTATGAAAGTCCCCAACCAACAAGACCTAAAAAAATTCACAAGAAAAAATAAACAGAAAACAATAAGTACTGCAGTGTTCTATAAAGAAGAGAGAAGAACCAAGAAATAACACACTTAAGGAAATATGTACCTCTAAAGAAAACACCAAACCAACTACACGAAACAAGCTAGCAGCAAACCACAAATGACTCATAAAGACCCTTTTAAAGTGCTCTATTCTCCTCAATCCTCCAGGATGTCCAATCACCCTACAAAACCACTGCTGAAACCATCTTTATTTAAATCAATACTGATCAGCGATGTATTTTTAGTCGGTTTTGATTTTTTTATTAGCTAGATTGGGTTTTGATTTTTTATTTATTAGCTAGATTCATGAATTTTTAGTACTGTGGGAGTTAAGTCAATTCTCATATTTAAATTTGCCGTAACATGTTGTATGTGATCAGCTTGTTTGTGTACTCGGGAGTTTATGTACGTATATGTGCAGATCATAGGTGGTAATTAAGAAAGTTATGATCATTCTGTTTTTACATGCAGGAGCATGGCTGACACGTTACCTGCATGCATGCACTGATGATGGACAAAGAACCATGCATTGGAAAGGGACAAAAGTGATGACTGCTTGGAACACCAAAAATTCGTTCTTAAGTTATTAGATGGTTTTGATTTTTTTATTAGTTAGATTGGGTTTTGATTTTTTATTTATTAGCTAGATTCATGAATTTTTAGTACTATGGGAGTTAAGTCAATTCTCATATTTAAATTTGCCGTAACATGTTGTATGTGATCAGCTTGTTTGTGTACTCGGGAGTTTATGTACGTATATGTGCAGATCATAGGTGGTAATTAAGAAAGTTATGATCATTCTGTTGTTACATGCAGGAGCATGGCTAACACGTTACCTGCATGCATGCACTGATGATGGACAAAGAACCATGCATTGGAAAGGGACAAAAGTGAACTGACGGAAACAACTGCAAAGAATAACTGTTACCATGTATTGGAAAGGATAAAAGTGAACTGACGGATGCAAAGAATAACTGTAATCATGCATTGAAAATGAACAAAAGTGAACTGACAGAGTCACTGGACTGACCACTGATTAAAATATTTATGATATCTGACAAATTGTAATTATCTATACGCATGTACTGAGCAACTAAAGGAAAGAGTAATTTCAGTGCCAAACAGCTTACAATTTTTAAATATAACTAAGGGTAAAATTGGAAAATAAATTAAATGAAAACACTGTAGCAGAACGGATTTAGTATCAATGCAACTGGCGGAAATCATATAAAATACATCACTGACACAATCCATCTTTCAAGTAAAAAAAAATACAAATTTAGACTGCACAATCAGAAAAACATGAAAAACGGAAACGGAATGTGAAAAGAAAACATGAAACACAAAAACGGAATGTCATTGTACTGTTTATTACTGTAGCAAATGCATAGAGGCTTGTTATTATAGAAAGATGTATTGTTTTCAAGAGAAACATCTATCGTCTTAACAACTACGTCGTCGCCTTAGGTAATATATTTCTATATTGCCCTGTTCGGCGTATTGTCTGTGAATCTGATTCTGAAGGCAGGCCGTGAGAAAATTCTCGTACACCTCTTAAAATTTGGGGTATAGACTTGCATCATAAATAAAGAAGTCTAGTGGCGGGTACCGAAAGGCTCCTCTCTCTAAAGATCACGTGAGAGAAAGTTACCCAAGAGTCCCGTGACTGCAATCACCATTTCCAGAAAAAGGGTTGGCCATGGATTGGATAAATCTCGTTTCCTTCTAGAGCACTGTAAAGTGATGTTCTGAAAACTCTCGTATCTGTGAATCTGTGATTATAAGTAATTACAAAATTGTATTAGCTTGATAGCCTCTACCCCACCCTTAAAAAGAAAAAAAAAAAAAAAGACTTGCTCTTGCTCTTCCGCTTCATGACACAGCCCCAAAGTTCCAATCAAAACTAGATATCAAAGAATGAAAGAGAATATAAACATGGAAATAGGGTCCTTGAAGCGGAGAATTTTTCATATTTGGTTGGGTTAAAATATCATTCAAGTTGTGGCCAAGGGGTTTATATGACAAAGTCCGAGAGAGAGACTGTTATATCATATTCCAAATTAAGGTTCGTGAGGACTATGTAAAAATGTGAACTTGAAGAACACAGACAGCATGATTCTTATTCTTCTTCTCCAAATTGAGATGGTTTTATTTAAAAAGATCTATTTTTAAAAGCCAACCATGTTAGACCTAGCACATGCATTGCTCAACAAATGGTTTTATTTTGATTAGTGTATGATTGCTTGAACTTAAAATATATTTAGTATTGTACTTCTATTACTTACAAATTGAGTGAAACCTATCACTTATTTTGAGACCCATTACAATTATAAAAAATAAAAATAAAAGTACAAACATTTTTCTATGCTAATTGATGAGACAACTTTTGGCATTAGTAGTATGCGTGTGTTGTAAATAAGCGATTTAAAAATAAAAATTATCTTATAATTATTATTATTATTTTGTTTAATTGTATACCATGTTAAAATAAAGCTTCATACATGGTGAGCTTCTTTTCTTTTCACAATAATTGGTATTTGTTAGGTCTCAATTTACGTACCATATTATGGATTATGAAAACTTGACTTAAGCTGCAAGCATCTGATCAATATGGATTGATCCTTTAGTATAAAAAACCGCAGTTGATGAACTCAAGCCCTTGCCATAGGTGACGAGAAAAAAGAGTTCGCAGAAAACCAGAGAAAATTGAGCAGATTAATATACGGTACTTAAATTCATTGATCCCAAAAAGTACGCTTTTTTTTTTTGGCTGAGTATCCAAAATGTATGCTTTGTTCAAAGGAAACGCGGATAAGAATAGCCGTAGCGTCTCTATACTGCCAGTGGATGCATCATGCATGCATCTGCATTCTGTACATTATTTTATATCTATGAGAACGACATGTTTATTTAAAAATGTCTTTTTCAATTCACGGAATCACGGATTTTCAAACCGTCTTCAGAGGAAAAGCTTCGGTAAAGAGTAGCTTTGCATTTATGCATTGCATTCACGCTTGGCCAAATTTTGGCCACCAAGTCCCCACTTTTGGGATCTTTTTTGCAGAATTAATTAAATAAAGGAAATATAGAGAACTAAGAAGCTTCATTTGTGGGTGCTGAGCTTTGAACATTGGCATGGCTACCAAGGAGTCGAGCTCTGGAGCTTCCTCTTCAACGGCCGGTACAATCAAAAGAGTGCTCACCCATAATGGTCGTTATGTGCAATACAACGTGTGCGGGAACTTGTTCGAGGTCTCCGCAAAGTACGTACCTCCCATTCGCCCAATCGGTAGAGGTGCTAGTGGTATTGTCTGGTAAGATTTTATATTGAACTTTGATTCAAGTTTTTGTTCTCGTTTTCAATTCGTTTTTTTAATCTTCTGGGCTGATGTTTTAATTTTCTATTTGTGGTCGATGCGGGTCGAGGTTGATTGATGTAACGTAATTTGATGTCCATTAGAAGCTTCAAAAGAACATTTCTTTTTCATTTACTCGGAAAGTTTATTGTTTGATCAAAGGAGTGGTTGATAACACGATTTCTTTCTGTCCAGTGCTGCTGTGAATTCAGATACACACCAGGAGGTCGCCATAAAGAAGATTGGCAATGCATTTGACAATATAATAGATGCCAAGAGGACATTGAGAGAAATCAAGCTTCTTTCCCACATGGACCATGAAAATGTAAGTATGGTTTCCTGACTGCTAAAATTTTAGCCTTTTAGGCTTCTTGTTTCATTTTTAAGTGATGTTTATTCTTTCAATTCCCTTGGAGTTCTGCACTTAGATGTAATACCTTAATACATAATATTTTTATTTTGATTTAGACTTTTAATTGGATGGGTTTGGGGAGTGCTGGGGTTGAAGCTTAAAATGGGAAAGATGCCCGTGTATGGAAATGACTTAAATAAATGCATCCATGCCAAAGTTTGTAAGTTGTAACTAATGGGTGTAGGGTTGTATACATCCTCCCATTGTACTTTTTTTTCTAGGCAAGGGGAGGTGGATTTGAAGCCCTGGATCTCAAAGGCCACTGGCTCTTGGTATTTAACTCTTTAAATAATGCAAACTTACAAACCGGTAGTGCTCGTGGCAAAACCTGGGTTCTATTTGACTTGCAATCCGATACGATGTCTAGTGAAAGTCTATGCCATTAGTATTTGACCTATATTTAGCCTCTACAAAATCTCGCAGGATTGAGAATGCCCTCATAGTAAATAATGCTAGATTGCTATGTTTCTGGACAACCGGATTTTCAATGCTCTTGTATCAGTTTACCTTGATATGCTTGGTTGGAAATGGCTCTGCATAATCACTATTTTACTTCAGTGTACGGGGTAATTATTCTTAATTTTTTCCTTTACCAGGTTATTTCCATCAAGGATATCATACGACCACCAAAAAAGGATGCATTCAATGATGTGTACATTGTCTATGAACTAATGGATACTGATCTTCATCATGTAATTCGATCTGACCAACCACTTACAGATAATCATTGTCAGGTTTGGCATCAACAATATAGTTGGGAATTTATACCTTGCCATTTTAATTGTACAGTTCAACTTCTTGATTTCAGTACCTTGCTTGGCTTTGGAAAAATGTGCATCAAATTGATACATCATGAAAATTATGCAGTACTTCTTGTATCAGCTGTTACGAGGACTGAAATATGTACACTCAGCAAATATTCTGCACCGTGATCTTAAGCCCAGTAATCTGCTTCTCAATGGTAATTGTAACCTTAAAATTGGAGACTTTGGATTGGCAAGGACAACTTCTGAGACAGACTTTATGACTGAGTATGTTGTCACTCGTTGGTACCGAGCACCGGAATTGCTTCTTAATTGTTCAGAGTACACTGCTGCCATTGATGTATGGTCAGTTGGTTGCATACTCGGTGAACTTGTGACTAGAGAACCTTTGTTCCCAGGGAAAGACTATGTTCATCAGCTGAGGCTTATTACAGAGGTATAGTTTTTCGGTCTTCCAAGTGAATTAATATCAGCTAAAAAAGTACTCCACCAGAGGGGGAGACAGAGAAGTCCAATATGGTCCAGAAGTTATCTAAACCCTTTACTTCTCTTCGAGTTATTCCTCTCTCTCTCTCTCTCTCTCTCTCTCTCTCTACACGCACACACACACAGATTTTCACTGTAGTCATTCATAGCTTAATCATGGTTTCATCACCGCCCATATCTTTCTTCCTCCATAAATAAACACCAGTGCACTTGATTTTGCTAGCTGGGATAACCACCCTAGTGAAGGGGCGGCACCTAGTCATATCTGATATACAAATTTCTTTATAATGATCTCACTGATACCATTATTCTTCCATACCAGAACCTGAGGACATCAGTCTCTGCTCATTCTTTGGTTCTTTTATTCTTATCACAGCTAGTATGATTGGTACAAGATGATTACCAGCAGAGGCAGTGCATCTTGGTGCTTGATGTGTCAACATGTTTATATGTTGACATATTAAACCTCACCACTTCAAGTTTGGGCTGTATGGTCCAACTGTTAGCACCACTTCTATGACTTTTTTGTCATCTTATTAGAACTGGCTCTGGTTTTGAAGGGTGTATGTATATCATCTTGCATACTGTCTGGAATAGGTTTAACCCTCGCCCTCATTCTTTGATAAGAGATTATAATATAATCTGGGATTATACTTTTTTGGGTAAATAAATCTTATAATGACAAATGAGGAGAATACATCCTATTTAGATGCTTGTAAAGTCGATGTAACATCATACATGTGCTGAATTCTTTTTCTTTTTCTCCTATAGTTAATAGGTTCACCTGATGATGCTAGCCTTGGATTTCTCCGTAGTGATAATGCTCGAAGATATGTTAGACAGCTTCCGCAATGCAGGAAGCAACCATTTTCAGCTAGATTCCCCAGAATGTCTCCTGGGGCTTTGGATTTGCTAGAGAAAATGCTCGTCTTTGATCCTAACGAACGCATTACAGGTATAATAAACAGAGTTCAAATTTTCCCGTAGAGCAACTCTACTTTGGATATTGCTTCAAATCTTTTTATTTTTTCTGGGTGTCTTTTACTATGCTTTTGAATCTTTTGGCAGTTGAAGAGGCACTTTGTCACCCATACATGTCATCTTTTCACGATAACAATGATGAACCTGTCTGCCCTATGCCATTCAGTTTTGATTTTGAGCAACCATCTTGTACTGAAGAAGAGATCAAAGAGCTCATATGGAGGGAATCAGTGAAATTCAACCCAGATCCTACCCATTAGGCGAAATGCTTTTCATTTGCAGTAGATATGTAGTAATAGGCAAAACTTCGTCCCCCTCAAAATAGTCATGTATAATTCGTCTCATTTACTAGAATTGATATAATTGCATAAGACTTCATACTAGAAGTCAACTAACAAGCAAGGTGCTGAAACATCTCTTCTCCTACTGATTTGGGATTCTGCAGATATCAGCAAAAACCCCAAAGCGAAGTTGAAGCCAGCTTGGTACAAAAAATGGTGGTGATTTTTCTCATGAGTGTTTGGGGTAAAGACTAGAACAAACAATATGGATGTTATTTGCTTTAATCTAAATATATGTTGCATATTAAATAAAACCAAAACATCAGAACGAAGATCTGTTTCTCTTGTATCTGATCTGTTGCTCAAATCTTGCAATTGATAATTCGTAGTTGAGTCGCTTCAAACTTCAGATTCTCTACTTGTGTTGAAATTTTTTATAAAATTTGGTGCTTGATTCGTTTATCTGGTATGATCCTTATGGTTAAAAGTTTAACCAAATTAGCATACAATAGTTCTGATTTTTAAATCAATGGTTGGATTTTTAACAATTAAAATTTGGTGCTTGATTCGTTTATTTGTTATGATCCTTATGGTTAAAAGTTTAACCAAATTAACATCCAATAATTATGATTTTTAAATCAATGGTTGGATTTTTAACAATTAGTATCAGAACAAAAACTATATCATGAGTTCAAATCATAGAAGAGCTGACCTATAGGCTGGATTAAAATGCTTTATACTATGTATGTGCATAATATTAAATAATTAAATATTAATAAATGAGTGAAGCTGCTAAAAATGATAAAGACCACCTGGTCTTTAACAGCCACGACTCACGCACCTCATTGTTATCTGCATGCAACATATAATAATCCCGACTTCCAAAACGGTGCGTTTCATGGTTTTCGTGATGTCGTTTCCTTGGTTTAACGTTTAAGGATTACGTCAGAGTCAGTTAATTTGGTCCAAACTATCATTACCTAAGAAGCTTAGCCCACTTCATATACATAATGAACTTGTGGCCCATTGTCTCAAGTCTTTTGGGCTCTGCCCAATCCAGTGTTGGTCCTTCTTCTTCCTAGGGAAGGGTGGAGGCGGCTTCGGCTTCAATGTTGGGTTTGCGCAAAGAAGATGATATATAAAACTAATAAAAGCAGTATTCCTGATACTCTGATCTGACCTTGGTGTTGCCGATTTCATTTTTTCTTAATTTATAATATACCATTTGATCACCAACTACTTATCATCATGATCACTTGTTCTGGAATTAGTAGGCTTTTCAGTGGCCGACTAAGGCTCCACAAAACCAACAAATTAACTGCGAAACTTGTACTTAATAACCACCTAGCTGCAACACCAATGGCGTCCTTGACTTAATATCTCCCATGTTTAGCATCTCCAGTAAAATTATAATGAAGACAGCTTCCCATGAACACATTCATCATGTAGTCTTTACCAGAAGTGAGTTTCGCCAAGATCTAAGCTGATAGATATTCATTATATCCACCAATAATGATACAAAGAATATAAAGTGTAACACCTCCTCGATCAACGTGGTAGCAGCTACAGCAGGCCCCCCTCCATATCGCTGTGCCCGCCATGATTCACCTTATGCTTATGTTATCATGTACACTTGGGTATAGATAGCATGTTCAAAGTGTTTTAGCAGCCAAAAGGGGTGATTTGGACACCGTTTTGCGTCGGCTCTCTCTTCAGCTAACTGAAACTTGGAGGTGATCCCTTTCCTACTTTAAATTGCTACTTTTACCTTTTATATATCTTTATCTCACACAAAAGAAAAAAAAAAAAGGATCAAGTGTTTTTGGGTTCATGCTGAAGATTGTTGTGCATAATACATGATAACTGAATATGCATTGAACCGTGTAATATGTTAGTACACATATATTTTTCTTGAGTTTTGCTACATACAAGTAAAGTCGCGTACTAATTTGCGTACCAATACTGATTCCTTCATATTCAAAATTTAAATTAACACTGATTTCAATAACATCTACTTTTTGACTAATCATATTAGATTAATGCAAATATTAGTGCACAATTTGCTTGCAATTATATTTTTCCATTTTCCCTATAAAATATTGGTAAAAAGAGTAATTTCTTAAAAATTGGGCTTACTTTTGCTATCAATTGAGTGTTCCTGACCTTCTTGTAAAAAAAGATTTCTTTCTTGTGACAAATTGGTTTAATAACAATTCTCACCCTCTTGGAAATATGCTATCTTTGGGATCATGATATTTTACATTTTAACAATTTCTTTTCTTTTAACATTACTCGTGTTTACACATAAGGGAACAATTTAGCGGATACTTTTGTGAATCATGGAGCTATGCGCAGCATTGGAAGTTTCTCATCTAATTTTGAACTTCACATGCATATGGTTGGCCTTTTTGCTTTAGATTGTGCTTGTTGTTAATGCCAAAAAATTGAATAACGGGTCGAAAAGAGAGAAATAGTCATTCTTAGCCTGTAGTGACGATTCGGGTCTCAATCGATATTGTTTGGAGCCCTTAGCGACAGTCTAATAATACTGTATGCGGTATCTATACGTACATCCATAACAATGAACATAAAATAAATGTAGGAAAAATAATAGAGATGAAGACACAAATTTACGTGGTTTAGCATAATACCTATGTTCATTGTTCGTTTTGGAGAATCCACTATAATATGATTATTTTACAATCTCTTATAGTCTTTCACTCTCACCGTACAATGAAAATCAGAGATCTATTTGCTGGTAGAAATCTTCTCTCTAGCGCTCTCGTCACAAAGTTGAAGAAGCTAAAGGAGAAGTCCCTATAGGAGAAGTCCCCATCACCGTCTAGAAAATGCCCCCTTTGAAGTCTTCTGGTCATTTGCTTTTATCTTCTGCCCCTTTCCTTCTTTAAGTCATATCCTCTCTCCTTTATATCTCATCTCCTCTTTTCCCTCATGACAAACTATCATTTCTAAGTCTTTTGTCTCATCCTCCATTCTCTCTTTCTTTCCTCTTGATGAGATGACCAGCCTTGTGCGAGGCTTGGAGAGCCACTTTGGACGTGTGATATTTTATCATCTTCACAGGTATTCCCAATTTTTGACATTAGAGTATTCCTTCATGGGTTTCTTTAAATTTTCAGTAATATTGTTTCTTTCCTATCAATGGTTTTTTCATAAGAGCCTCGTTTTAAGATTTCTATATGTTACCCCTTTGTATTTAAGGTATTTTTCCATCACAAATAAAGGTTTATAAATAAAATTGAGGTACTGTTCTATTCCTAAAAAAAAAAAAAAAAGAAAGAAAAAGAAAGAGGTAATTTCTTAAAAATCTTAGAGATTGTAAAGTCTAAAGTACAAGTAATTTATCTTCCACAATTGCTCTCTGTTTCATGTGGGCGTCCTCCAATGTTTTCAACATAATTAGTCGATATCTCAGGTTTTAACTACTGCTAAAAAAGTACAGCCGGCTATTTTGGGACTATATACGTAATTAATAATGGTACGTAGTATAATAGATATATATATATATATATCGATCGATCAACAAGTTTGCATATTTCTCGAACACAAATCTGCATGTTAGAGAAACTTAATTATTTCATAACCTAAACGAATCTTAGTCATATATATAAAATATAAATATATATATATATATATATTTATATATATAAATAGACAGGGGTACCTGATTGTGAACTCAGTGACAAGATATAGAGAACAGAAACTAATTGAGCAAGCTTTGATTTTTTAATTTGTTGGAAGACTGAAGAAGTTTTCTCCGATCCCTTTCCTTTTGATGTCTTCATCTGGAGTATATATTTTGCTAGCTAGCTTATAGCTAGGAATATTAGGTCCTTTGAGTTAAGTGCATTTCAAGCAATATTGGTTTTGTAATTGAGTATTTTTTATAATTTTATAAGATCTTCTATTCATCGGTCCTACACCTCACATCTCTTCGAGACAAAAAAAATAAAAAGGATGAAATACAGAATCATGTATCAAAGGCCATTGACATATATCGTCGCCGGCCAATCGTCATGATGCCTGTGCCACCTTCAGGCATTAAAATACATGAATAAAAAATTATATATTACATATATATATTTATATGATGAACGGAAAATTTCCATCATATATAATAATACCTTACAATTATTTTTCTCTCCAACTCACTCTCTCCAAGATGAGTTCTCCCCCCTCCCCAGTGAGTTCGAAACCAGCCTGAAGTCCAAAAAACTTGCTTCCTTGTAACCAGACCAACCTCACATTAACTCCATTCCAACGAAAAAGTAGTAACAAACCTGCAATAACTTCTCAACCTACCCACATAACAAGCAAAGAAAACATGCCATCAACATCGGCTTACAATAAATACACCAAAACCACCGCTCATATCCCCATGTAATACCCGAGTTTTACTACGTGAGTCTTTACGTCATTTTATTTTAATTCTTAAGTTAATGTTTTCATGTAAAGATTTTTATTATTTTATTAATTCATTTTATTTTATGTGAATTATTAAAATGAGTTAAGAGCATATTTTTTTTTATATACCCTTAATAGATTTTCTTTTAAGTCCTTTACTTTGAATTAATTATGGATTGACCCATTAAATCTTTACCATTGGATGGAGGTAGGTATAAGAATTATCTTCTTAAGTTTGATCTAAGACGTCCAACATCTACCTAACAAGGATAAGCTTTGACCAACTTTATTTCCTAATGCATTCCGTCGGTTAAAGGCCAAAAGTTTTGTAACTTCTTTTCACTTCTTCAGGCCAACGTCAACCAACAATCCCTCTCCTTCTTCCTTCATTTTCTAACTCAAGAAAAAAAGCCAAAGTTCATTCACATCATATAAACCGTGTGAGCTCCCAAAAGGAATGAAGAAAATTATCTTTCCCAAACCGTGTTCTACATCTTTTTTCCTTACCACTTTGAGGTTTCTTATAGTTGGAAATTTTCAAGTGCTTTCATCTTTCAAGAAGTGAAGAAAGTTGGGGTAAGAGGTTCCTAACTCATTTCTTAGTGTAGGTGATATATGGTTTTGAAATACATAAACCATTATATATATATATATACGGTTTTGAGGTGTTGTTGAGGTCAACCGAACCATGTGTGAAATTTATCTCAGTTTTTGTTTTATTTTCATCTCTTTATATTGTGGTTTGGTATGTATATAAGTGCATGTGTCCTGTTTTGCTAGCCAAGTGTATACAAAACTGTTATGTGGTTGTCTTTCAGGTATATATATATATATATATATATATATATATATATATGGTTGTTTGAGTGGTTGCTCTTCGTATAGGTATACATGAAAGATTGTTTTAATGTTCTGTTCTGTATATATATATATACATGTTCTGTTTTAAGTGATTTAATATATATGTGGCTGTTTTAATATTCTGTTTTGTATATATATATATAAATGTTCTATTTTAATATTTTGTTTTAATTTTTTGTTTTGTGGATGTCTAGGACATATTCAACAAAGTTGTCCAATTCTACAAACACAGACAGAAGTTACTAATTTTGGTCCGTGGATAAGAGCTGACAACCCAACAAGTAGAAGAACTATCCAAAGTGAATTCCAAACTAAAACACATCCACCAAACCCCCATGTAACTCCAGAAACACGGCAATTCTTCCCAACTAGATCCATCAAAGGAAAAGAAAAACTTGTTGTCGAAAACCAAACCATCACCAACTTTCCATCGTATTGGAGAAGCAAAACTCATCAAAATAAAATGGAAAATGTGGAAGAAAAAAGCCAGCAAGTTGAATATCCAGTGTAACTCCTCCATGAACAACACAACTGCATGAACATGGAGTACACTGATCCGATACAAGATACAGAAGAGCAACTGACATATGGCTGGGGGATCCTTAAAGATCAACAAGACAACCAGCTTCCTTAGTCTATTCGGCAATTCACATCGCAGACACATCACTACAAAATTGATCATTCTCTCACGATAGCCAAGATCATCCCAGCCGTCCAAAGCCATATTCCAGATCCAATGGTCAGTACAAAACCACCCACAATAAATAGCATCCCAAACTCCTTCTTACACATCAGCTCAACAAGTAGTAACTCAACACATCAACACAATCCACCAAAGCCAAACAATGTTTTGGAGCCGGATCTCTTTAAGCAAATCCTGGCCCAATTTGAACAACTCAAAAGCCCAACTAAACTCATCACACCCAACCATACAATATCTCTCCTGGTAAGCCATTCAAGCAAATCTTGCCTTGCCATTCGACCCACAGACCTGATCACACCAACCACAAACATTTCAAGCCCACACGCCCAAAACGTTCTCCTGTCTTCACCAAAGCCAGTTAATACATCCTTCACAGAGTCGCAAGAAGCCAAACAGAAAACTAAAGACTTCACAAGGGAGGGACAAGGTGAGTCAATCTTTTCTGGAGAGAGACCATTATCCAAATGGCTCACAACTAAAGAAGATGAACCTCCAATTTCCTCGTACTACCGAGCAGTGAAGAACAAGAGATCTGATTTAAGCAACAGGAAGGCAAAAAAGCAGAGATGCTCACCATGCCAAAGAATCGGCAGCTCCTCTGGTAATCCAAGACAAACTCTCTTTTTGAAAAATGATATGTTTGATGATGAAAATGCTGAAGTGGCAAGACAAAAACTGCCACCAAGGCAGAAATGAAAATACTCTGTTGGAATTGCAGGGGTCTTTGCCCGTCCCACTGCAATCAAAAAACTTAGGACAAACATCAGGAACTTCAAACTTGATGTAGTCTTCCTTTTGGAGACAATTTTGGCTAGTGTGAATATTAATGCTATTGTGAATAAATTAGGATTTTTCATGTATATAAATGTACCAACTCCAATGAAATGGGGACGACTTTTGCTTTTGTGGAGGAATGGACTCGATATGGAACCTGTTATTGTAAATAGTATTGTAATTTCTGTTTTTGTGTACTCAAATCCACCTTATAACCCATGGCTTTTAAAATTTGTTTACTGCCCTGCTCAACACAGTGGAAAAACTTTATTTTGGGAAAACATGAACAAGGTTGCTAGTAGCTACAATGGACCCATGCTAGCTATAGGGGACTTTAATTCCATTTTGAGCCAAACTAAGAAATTTGGTGGCAAACCATTTGCTTGTACCTCAAAAGCAAATGGTCTGAGAGATTACATTGAGGGGGATGGAATGATTGACTTAGGTTTCTATGGCCCAAAATACACTTGGACAAGTAGCAGATATGGGATAGGAAACATTAGAGAAAGATTATAGAGAGGAATTGCAAACCATCATTGGATGAAACTTTTTCCCAATGCAACTCTTCAACACTTGCCCATCAACTCTTCTAACCATGCTGTTATCATCTTAAACGCATTTGGAAAAAACCAGCACCACCACACTTTTAAATTTGAAGAGTTCTGGACTAGAGATCACACAAGCCACATGGTCATTAAAAAAGTCTAGAATTCCCACTTCAATGGAAACCCAAGCACTATTCTTCTGAAAAAACTAAAAGAGGTGGAAAAGGCTTTGAAATACTGGAACATGAATCATTTTGGACATATCCAAACCGAAATAAAAAATTTAACGTCAGCTCTGACACAAATCCAAGCAAAGGAACCAACCAACTGCTCCATGATTGAGGAAGCTATTCTAAAAAAAAAAACTAAATGAACAACTCAAAAGAGAGGAAAGCTTATGGAGGCAGAAGTCAAGATTACAATGGTTGACTATTACTAATTTAAATACAAAGTTTTTTCACATGTCAACCACAATAAGAAGATACACAAATTTCATTGAAAGCCTTAAAATAAGCACAAATCAATGGACTGAAGACTTTGAGGTGATTCAAAACAAATTTCAAAATCATTTCCAAGAAATCTTTCAATTCTCAAATCTTGAAATAGACACTGAAATTGAGGACCTCTTTCCTGATAAAATCTCTGATCTTCAAAATCAATTTCTTTGTGAAACTCCTTCACATAAGGAACTTCTTTCAACCCTGCAGCAAACCCCCTCCACAAAGGCCCCAGGACCTGATGGTTTCACTGGCCTTTTTTACAAATATTATCGGGAGATCATAAAAAAATATTTCATTACTGCTATCAGAAATTTCTTTACAACACAAAAGATTTCAAGAGAAATGAACCACACAAACATCACCCTAATCCCCAAAAAAAAAACCCAAATTCAATTCATCAATTTAGACCAATCAGTCTCTCAAATGTCTGTTACAAAGTCATAAAAAAAATTCTTGCAAACAGACTAAAAAAAATTCTGCCAACCATCATATCACCTCACCAAAACAGCCTTTGTTCCTGGAAGAGTCATTCAGGAAAACACCATTCTAGCCCAAGAAGTCTTCCACCATCTTAAAATGAAAAAAGGGAAAATAGGTCACATGGCTATCAAAATTGACATGGAGAAAGCCTTTGATTTTATGGAATGGGATTTCCTCACTCAAATCATGATTAGTCTTGGTTTTCAAAACAAATGAATCAACTAGATAAAAGAATGCATCACAACAGTCACATACTCAGTGATCATTAATGGGAAACCTTAGGGCTTAATACACCCCTCTAAAGGACTCCGCCAAGGAGACCCCATCTCCCCCTTCCTCTTTATCTTAGGATCTAAGGTTCTCACAAGGCTCATCACAAAAGAAGAGCATCAAGGAAACATCAAAGGAATCACCATTAGTAGACATGGACCCTCAATTTCACACCTTCTTTTTGCTGATGATCTCACCCTGTTTGGAAAGGCAACTAGACAAAATGCACAAGAACTCATGAATTGTCTTGAAAAATATTCTCAATGGTCTAGCCAAAAAGTGCATATCGGAAAATCTTATGTTCAATTTAGCAAAAACACTTTCGCTAAAGCAAAAAGATATGTGAAAGCCATTTTTGACTTTAAAAAGACTTCCTCCAAAATAAAATACCTTGGCCTGCCTCCTTTCAATGTCTAAAAAAAAAATTCACTTTGAATAAATCCAAGAAAACATCATCCAAAAAATGGCAGGGTGGAAGGCAAAGCTGCTCTCTCAAGTTGGCAGAACTACACTAATCAGAGCTGTTGCTAGTTCAACACCTTCCTATTTTATGTCCACCATCACCATTCCAAAGACCATCACAAGTAACATAGACAAAGCCATCAAGAAATTCTGGTAGGGTTTCCCTAATGAAAAGTTTCATAATTTCACATCAAAATCCTGAAAATCCATTTGCAAGCCCAAATTTGTTGGGGGTCTTGGTCTTAGATTGACCTCTGATTTCAATAAAGCCCTTATCTCGAAAATTAGTTGGCAATTAATCAATGGCAGAAATGCCATTTGGAAAGATGTCCTCACTGGAAAATACATGAAACACAACTCCATTTTTGCCACCAACAAAAAACCCATGGATTCTTGGCTGTGGAAAGGCATTCTAAAGCAAATGGATTTTCTAAAAAACAATGTTTGTTTTCAGATAAACAATGGTCTTGGCACAAAAGTTTGGTTTGACCCTTGAGTTCCCACTCGTCCCACATTCCAACCAGTACCAAAAAACGCCTCAATTCACAAAGATCCCACTGCTACTATTTCTGAACTTACCATGGAAGAATCAAGAAGATGGAATATTCTCTTACTCCAAGCCCCTTTTCACCAAGACTCTGTTGATGAGATAATGAAAATTCCTTCGGCTCAGATCAACTTTCATAATCTGGAAGACAAACTCATTTGGGTACACCACAAATCTGAAAATTTTTTTGTCAAATCAGCATATGCAGCCATCACCATGAATCAGCACCAAAACATGAATTCTGATCAGTCTAACAACTGGAAAAAATTGTGGAAACTTAAAATTCAAGATAGACTGAAACTTTTATGCTGGAAAAAATCTTAAACAACATCATCCCCACAAAGACCTTGCTCAAAAAATTCATCACAATGTCTGAAGAAGAGTCTAAATGTCCAATTTGCAAAAACGAGGAGGAAACTCAGACCCACCTCTTTCTAAAATGCACCTTCACCATAATTCTTTGGAGACTTTCACCATGGCCTCTCAACATCTCATGTTTTGCCCAAAGAGATTTAGATCATTGGATGGATTGTATTCTTAACCCCTCTAGGAAACTGAATATCCAAGCAAATGAAGAGCACATTTTCCAAAATTTTGCAATCATTGCAATGGACAGTATTTGGTTCCTTAGAAACCAAATCATCCATGAGACCTTAACTCCAAACATTGAAAGTTTTGTGAATGGAACTCTCAAAATTTATAAGGAACACTGTGAGGCTTGGGGCAATGAACAAATTAATAAAAGCTATAAAGGGAAACCCATACCAACCGACCACCATTTGCTTGCCTTTGATGTGGTGGTTAGAGACTCAGGAAGCACAACAGTAGCTATTTGCAAATCAGAGGAAGGAACTCCAATCTTTGTGTAGACCAAACATATCAAAAGTCAAAATCCAAAGGTGAGGCCATGAAAATGTTTATAGGAGTAGAGGACACAAAAGAAAGGAAAATAAAAAAGCTGTTGATAGTTGGAGACTCGCAAGTGACACTTCAGGTAGTAGTAGACCCAGAAACTACATCAGATTGGACAATACAGCCTATAATTCAAGATACCAAAATTTTGCTATAGTCCTTTCAAAGTTGGAATGTCATGAAAATACATCGAGACTCAAATCAATGCTCACATTCAATTGCGCAATGGGCAGTTTCAAAAAATCTCTTTGGAAGCATACCCCTTATATCCATACCCGCTTGGCTCCTGGATTTTCATAATGGAAAAGACCCACCTTTGCTGTAATCTATTTATTTGTAGACTGTTTGTTACTTATTCTCTGTAAAGACTTTAAGCAGGGTATTAATGAAATGGAGGTTGTTTTTTTAAAATAATAATAATAATAATAATACCTTATAATTAGAGAGAAGCAGCTGATCATCAATTTCACATGTTAGAAAGTTCTAAGTAGTAAGCCTTAATTTATATACGACTATTTCATGTCAAAGTGTTGAGTTTGATGATCTTTAGTGAACAACAAAAAAAAGGAACAAAAGAAGAAAAAGGGATACGAAACACCCAAATTCAGTTTAAGTACACAATGATTTCTTATAAATGTTTGCCAAAGAAAAATGTTAGGGTATGGTACCTTAAGACTCAAATAGAAGATGTGCGAATCAAGTGTTTATGCAGAGGTCATGTAACATATATTATAATTTTTAAGGGTTCATATAAATATATATGTGTACGTGTGTTTAAGTTCATGCTGAAGCAAGAACTTTTCCTTTCTTAATATCGAAAGTGATGTATGTGGAGAGTCGAGACAGTACTAAACTCTGCATATATGGTACTCCTAATTACCTGGTTGGCATCATGAGACATATACATCTATAGATCATAAACGTACCTTTGGGGAGATTATTAATTGAATCTCCAATATTAATTTGTAATTGTGTCTCTCAATAAACAATGTAAAGAAAAGAATAGAAAAATAATTAATATAAATCTGTACCTGGAAAGAGCTATATATATATATGAACCTGAATCTAAAATATTGGAAAGTTGGCTTTTTTCCAAAAATGGCCACTAAAATAATCAATGTACGCACATCATCATAGATTCATATATATATTGTTGTTCAAATATCTGAAAATCATGCACACCCTAATTAGGAATAAAAACATTCTTATAAACTATAGATCACAGCTGCTAGCTAGCAGGCCGGGCGTACAACTTCCATACATACGCTGACCTATCTGCAGATATCATTGCACACGTACAATCTATAAGAAAATCGAACACCATACACAAATAATTAGCTAGGACCTTTGTAAATCGAAACCCTTCTGGGGACTGTCCCTTATTTTATAACATATATACTAATCGAAACCCAGATAAAAGCTACATCAAATCCCATATTAGAGCTGAAGTGTGGAGAAAGGGGTTAATATTACTTATCTTCAAACAAGTAACCAAGAGAGGAATCTCCACCTGGAACGGATTTGACTTTTGTTGAGGGACGATCCTGAAGTGTTTATGCAGCATGTGAAAAATTTCATGTCAGAGACTTTACAGGTGCATGTGTGTGTGTATATATATATATATACACACAAGCAACAAGAAATGAAAAGATCGACTTACAGTTATGAAGTTTCCTGAGTTTTGGCCATGAGCTCGGTGATAATTGTTGTTTGACACTTTTTCTTTCTCTGTAGGAGAATGACCAGCGGGAGGCTTCTGATCGACAGTACTGGTATCGATACCATATGGAGGTGGGTTAACAGTCTGTTTACTGGGAGGACAGACGGTACTGGGTTTCTGATCAGGATGATCAGAGCCAAAGAGGTAGCCCAAGGAACTTTGCCCGCCACCATAGCTCTCACCTCTACTCATGATGGGCGCGGCCTCTAAGATCTGTTAATCAAGTAATTAGGAATTAGCTAGGGTAACAAAGTGCAAAGAACCCTAATATATACAGTACTGCGAGCTGATCATGATCATTCAATTCGATCGTACGTTTGTATGTATGTATCATGCTCATGTATGTATATATGCTGTCAGTCTGTCATGATGATCGATCATCATCATGTCGATGCACTTTGCCTCTTTTAAGTTGTCTTTATATTTGCATGCCCATTCATCCTCGTGAAATAGTTGCCAATTTTAAGCATGATGATGATGATGCACGAGCAAATTAACCATGCATGCATGTGTCAATGCCATAAATTACCTCGGACTAATTACTTGGGATTCACGTAGGAATGATTGATGCCAGGAAAATGATAAATCTACCATTAGTCTATAACTATTTTACAATTTTATTTAAAAGGTAATTATGTGAAATTGAAATTACTTTTTAATCAACTGGCATAATTACATTAATTGATTTAAAATGAATTGTAAAATAAGTATAAAAAGTTGAGAATTACTACATATACAAACAGATTACATAAAAGTAAATCCACGAACTGATGTGGTTTCATAAAATTCATTAAATCTATTTTACAATAAAAGTAACTTTATAATCTGACATACCACATCAAACTACATCAATTTGTAGATTTATTTTTATGTAATCTCTTTATGTCTAAAATATTTCCCTACCCCCATTAAACTATGAAATTAATTAACTAAATCAGTTGTCATCTTTCTCCTTTGATATAAATGTTATTTATATGATAGTTTAGCTCTTCAATGAGCTAACTTTTGTATGCCCCTACCCCCCAATTAAACTGTAATTTCTAGGTATGAAGGCAGCTCGGACAGCTATGTATAGTTAATAGTACTTGATGACTTCATTTTCTAAAATTTATAATATTGTGAATCATGAGTCCACAACAATTAATCTTAATAAATAAAATAGACAGAACATGATCAGTTGGTTGAATGTCAAAATCAGGTGAGTGAACTCAATGGTCAGCCTTAACACTCATGAGAAATTAACCATAATTTAGGATTAGTGATTTTATTCCGTACGTTATATTCTAAGCATGCATGCGCATTGCGCAGTCAACGCTTGCTATTAATTAACCCTTGTTTAATAAAATTTCTAATTAGCCCATATGCACATCAATATCACTCTTTAATTGTTGTCATTTTTAATTTCCATTTTGGTATAAAATTTTATTAGCACTTAAGCTAAAAAATTTACATTTATGGCCCATTTACCTGGCCACTATGACATGATCGATCTACAGATTACAACAGGATTTGGCAACAAAATTCACAATCCATACAAGGCACGAACATTCGGTTTGGTAACTAAAATTTTTAAAATGAAAATTTTGAATATTAAGATAAAAGAATAAATTATTATTTTTTAATATTATTATTATATTGAAATTTAAAAAAGTAAAATTAAAATTTAAAAAAATTGAATTATTTATTATATTTTATATAAAAATTTAAAAATTTATAATGATGAGATTATAATTTTAAATTTTATAGGAGAATTCTAACTTATCAAACCGAACGTTAAACCCGCCACCCTAACCCGATCCTTAAAATTTTAATAAACTTAAAACAAATCGGGTGGTAGTTCCATTTCTGACCGTTTGATAATGGTTTAGATCGGATAATTACCCGTTAACCAAAAGTTAAATTAACCTATCTCAAACGGTGGGGTTTAGCAACTTGATTCTTAATTCCCATCTTCAGATCTTCATTCTTCCCAGTTCACGAATCCCATCTTCTTTCTTCATTCTTCGTTTCTTCCCTCTCACTCAATCGATGCAACCATACAAACCTCACCATAAAATTAGGCGTACGAAAAACTCATGTATCATGATGATCAATTCATGATTTCGGTCTACCATAAATCACATAATTAATACACGCGACTGTCGTCAAATCACGACAGGATCAAGTGGCTTGGGACTCAGTCATGCACATTATTCAAAGACCCAAAAAAAGCAACGTTTAAATGGGGTTAAATCAAAATAATGTAATGGCCGGGTGGCTTTAATTAACAGCAAATACTTAAAAAGCACAAATAATAGCTAAAAATTGGTGGCTTGATGTTGCCATTGGACCCAATATTCATGACTTGTATATTCCTCACAAAAGGTGGTGATGATGAGGAACATGGTGCCCGGTCGGATGTTTAGGCTCTATTTGGATATTAAGGATATATTTAGAGATTAAATTGTTTTTATATTATTTTATTATTATTTATAAACAGATCAAATTATTTACAAATGATTTATTATTTTATTATTATTGATTATAAATTATTTTTTTATTATTTATAAATAATCTAAGATATATAGTATATATTCTTAAAATCAAAACGGAAATTAAGAATATCTCGCATTATTTATAAATAATTTTATGAATAGTCTGAAAAAATTATATTCCCAAATACACACTTTTGAACTTTTGTAAGAAGAGAGAGAGAGAGAATGAGCACGGTGGCCTCGCCAATAATATACATACAAGTCATTGATATGTCCTCGGGAGACAGGACAATGCAAAAGATCATCATGTCGATAGCTGGGCCTAGACCTAATTAGATCCTCAGCTTGAGATGGCAGAAAACAGTACTATATATATTCTTCCTGGAGTTGGCAGAGACAACCTTACAAGTTTGAGATGCCAATTCCGGAATCAAAGGCTCTCCATAAATTGCTGGCCTTTTCAGAAAACCAATAATTATTAGAAACGACGCCCTAAGCTGAAGACTTTTGTCATATCTCATCGCATGTGGTTCTGTGACTAGAGATATAGATCGAAGAAGATCACCGACGCGAGAGGCCAATATATTGCCCTGTTGGAATATAGATAATCATATCAAGGAATTATAGTTGAAATCACATGCAGCCAAATAGTCTGCTAATGACAGTTAATTTAGTTTACATTATGTTATGTTACATAGTTATTATTAGAATGCATCAGATATATTAATAGCTCATTTTTATATATTTTAAAGCATTTCAATTCAGTCGATATTCATTCTTTTACAAGTCTTTTGTTTCCAAGTTTATAGAAAATTTACATAGCATCATCGTCCATATAGCATCTTCTGTTGCAAACCTCACATTTTCTTGATTTTCTTGATTTGCTTCTGTGGCAACTTCTGAAGATATTGATGCTTCTATGGCAAATTCTCTTTGGACACCGATAAATCCATTTGATGATTCATCAAGTTCTTACTATCTTCATCCTTCTGACAATTCTTAAGCACTGTTAGTCTCGAAAATTTTCACCAGAGAGAATTACGTTGCATGGAGTAGATCAATTTCCATCGCCCTAACCGTGAAGAACAAAATAGCATTCATTGATGGTAGTCTGCCTCTTCCAACTTCTACTAATGACAATTAATTTAGTTTACATTCTGATACGTTACATAGCTATTACTAGAATGTATCAGATGTATAAATAGTTCATTTTTGTACATTTTAAAGCAATTCAATTCAGTCGATATTCATTCTTTTACAAATCCTCTGTTTCCAAGTTTATAGAGAATTTACATGCCCAACCAGCAAAAAGATCAAAGACAACCACAAACTCAAACACCAAGTAGTGATCAATTCGATCGAGTCCAAGATAACATCGTAAATCTAGGCTAGCAGAAGTCGTGATCATGACTCTTCCTGCATAGACCCTGAATCCAGCATGCATTTTTCATGTTTTTGGTTGAAAATATTAATGATCATGCCAACCAATTTAAGCATATTGTTGTTGGTCACGCGTCCGTGTAAATTGATGGCAACAACAGTACTAATCCCTATAAAATATATATAATGGCATCCGCATGTAAAAACACCTTTTAATAAATTAAAGAGAATAATTATAGTATGTCTCTCATTTTGCTTACTTATTTTGACCCCTCATATATTTTTTTTTTCTTGCTCATTAATTAAGGAAGTACGTATTAATGTATTGAAATTTTTTTATTTTTTAAAATGTATTAACATGTTTAAAAAATATTTGAAATAAAAAAACAAATAAAAAAAGGTACAACAAATAAGCAAATAATTGAGAAGTAGCACTACCCAACCAGAAAACTAGTGTACATGACTAGATCATCATGCGCGCACATCCAGTACTCGTATTAAATATCATGATTACGCAGCCAAATACTCCAGCTAGCCATGAGAGTTAGTAACCAAAACCAGCAAATTAACCACCTAACATAGGAAGCTCCCATGAACACATCGTACGTACGTAGTTCTTACGTACTTATACGCACGTGCATCTAAACGATTTCATTTCAAAATATCTAAGCTAAATGAGTAAAATTCATAGGATTCTCATTCTTTTGATCATGCAGTTTTAATTTTAAGCCATGAAGTACGTACTTGGATCAAATATGATGTTGCCTTAAAGCTCCTAGGATAACCCAAAAATTTAAGATCATGTTGGAACCTCATTACAAAGATGTGAAATGAAATTTGATTGACATAGTCATTGACCTAGGCAGGCGGGATAGAACTGAAAAAGGCTGTAGATATGATTATACGAATCACACTCTCAGAAACAACAAAGATTGGTCTGACATTATATGCGCCCTCTTTGGTGGACATGGCCCATAAAATTAGTAGAAGATTGGACCCAGTTCGATGCTAGGGGAAGCACGTACGTACAACCAATATCTCTATGCAATTATTTTAAAGTAGTATCACTACATTACATTTTTTATTTTACCATTACAATTTTTATTTTATATAATCTCATTTTATTTTATTATTATAATTTTTTTCGTGTAAATTCTATATTTTATTCATTTTTTTTAAAATGATTAGATGACTATTGCACAATTCATAATTACAAATATAACAAATATAATTAATAAATAATAAAATTAGAAGCTATATGCTTAGATCAAAATGAGATGATCAATAAAATCCTTTAATCATGACTTTGAGAATAGATCATTGTTTTTGTATAAAACTTTGGTCAACCTATCATTTTTTTTGTGCAAGACTTCGGTCTTGTTTAGATATTGAGTTGAGTTGAAATGAATTGAATTTTTTTATAAATATTAATGAGTTAAGATGGTGGAGTGAGTTTTATGAGGCTCACAAAAAATAAGTTTAGATGTATTTAGATGAATTTAGATATATTTATGGGAAATTAAAAAATATTGTAAGTCTCACGTGTAAATAGGTGTTAAGTTGAAAAAAGTTATAAGTCTCACATGTAAAAAAATTTTGAGTTGAGATGAGTTTAGTGATTTGAGAATTGAGTGTTTGGATTTTAGATTCAATTTAAAATTAAACTGAATCGAGTTGATCTCAATTCAGTCTAAATTTCAAACGCGGCTTTCATGTTTTTGTAAAAGAGTTTTTCTACTCAATCATCCTATATCACGCACGCCTACTTAAATAAATAAAAATCAAATCAAATCAAACTTGCTGGTAAGATATTTTTGTGAAATAATGTTGGCTACTCCTATTGTTCCTGTCAGTCATGAGTAGTGAATTTCTTATGGTATATCATTGTAATATTATATGGAATTACTTATCTACGTTAATTATTCTACTTATTGCATTCTTTTTTTCTTTTCCCACTTTTATAGCAGTCTATCACTACTCATTGTTCAATTCTTTTTTTCTTAGAATTACTGATTAATAATATTACCTTAATATAATAAGACAAAAGTAGAGTTAAAAAAAAATCATTTTCTTCCTTTTTCTTTCCATTTTTTTATTTTTCTTTTCTTTTTAATCATGGAATTTGTGACGATTTCTTTTGCAAAAATATCTCGTAGCAAAATAGCCATTTTTACAACGGAATTTACGTCATGGCCATGTGCATGATCGTCGGAGTAGTCTGGGGGTAGTGGCGACGATCTTTCCAAGCAAATTAAGCGACGAATTATTATACTCGCTGCAACACTAAAATAACGATTTTGGATCGTGTTTGGACGCAGGCGTAAATTTCAGAGAGTATGCGCATTAATTTGCATCGGATTAGCTGGTTTCTTCACATGAAATGCTAGCTTCATGTTAACCCGGCCCGACTGCATGCGCCTTTCATATATGTCTATGTCCTCTTTCAATTCAAATTGCAAGTTTTGAATATTCTTTCTCGTCTTTATCTCTGTTGGGTTCATATATATATATATCAGCAGCGCCGAATTTCGTGGAGATGCTGAAAACCAAAATACTTTGCTTTAATTTTCTGGGATTCTTTTTGAAGATTTCGTTTTCTACGGTTTCATGCTTTATTGATTGAATCATGATACGCTCTGGATCGGTTAAATGGTTTCCTGGTTCGAGGGATGATGATCTACGACAGTTCCTGTATGCATAGAGATTAGTTTCATTTCTCGGCTAGAATAATTATTTTCCATTGAATGCTAGAATGCCACGCACGGCCATGGGAAGGCAAGCAGCCTAAAACTAAAGTTGATCTCATTCTCTTCTACTTTGGGAGGTTTTTGCGCCATTCTGTTGTTTCATCTGATGGACTTGGGATTCATTTAGTAATCCTTTACATTTGGTTGAACATGCAGCACAAATAGTTTAGGTGCATCACTCTTTGAGTGAACGCGTGGATGGATGATGTGTCCTAAAAGAGAATTGTTCGATCTGACTAATAAGTTAATAACCGGCCTTTAATTTTTGTCGTTAATTTTGGGCCGGGGGTACGTACTGATCATTAATGTGAACAAACAGAGGAGCAAAGCCCATCTGAAAATAAATATTGCCGGGATGGCTGCCCATTCACTCGGAGCATAAACGTGAATTCATTGAATTGAGATTTGTCCATTGTTTATATTGAGCAAAAACCAGAGAGATTTTTCAGCAAAAGGAAGGGAGACACAAAAAAAGAGGCATGAAAATGAATGCAAGCTGCTCAAGTTACAATTAAAGAGGCGAGAATCCATGTACATAAAGACGAATGTGGTCTTTTCTTACATGAAGTTTACTGCCTAAGTTCAACCAAACATGGCTTTTCTTACATCAATATTATCACTTATTTTTGTTAACAATTAAGCAGCATTATATATTCTTGTTGAATTTGGAAAAAGTCAGCGTTATAACATGAATGAGATCGTGAAAGACGACATGAGACACTACCATATAAGTGGAAGACAACAACTTTTTAGAAAACTTTTGGGGTCGGTCCAATTCCATACGTGGCAGCTTATTTTACTGCATGAATGAATGAATGAATAAAAGTCGAGGGAAAACTAAGACCACCTAACCCCACGTACTTATATTTTCCACTATTAAGGCCCACTGCAAAAAGAAACGCCCAATGATAACGTGGTAAATAATTTAGACTGTATTTAAATGTTGAGATAAGTTGTATTAATTTGTGAATAATAATATTTTATGAATTTCATTAAAATGAATTTAACTTTTTTAAGTTGAAATGAGTATAACTTTTTAAGTTAAAAAGTAAGAAATAAATTGAGATAGGTTTAACTTTTTATAAAAAATTTAAAAAAATAATAAATCTCATTAATGATTAATTTAAAATAAATTTAATTGTTCATCTTCCAATCCCAGTCTTAGTCTTGTTTATTTTCACAATTATTCTCATTTCATATTATCTAATTATTATAATTTTTTTAAAATTTTTATATAAAATAAAATAAATAATTTAATTTTTAAAATTTCAAATAAAAATAATATTAAAAAATTTATTATAATAATATTTTATTTAACTTTTTATTTTTATATCATTTCATCTCTTCTTATTTTAAGTGAAAATTTAAAATGGACCGGCTTTTGAAGGCTCCACCTCAACTACTTCCCCCGACTTAAAGCAAGCATTACAAAAAGGCGCATGGAACACGGCAAAAAGCGCCTGTTGATTTTTATTCATCCTTATTCCTTATTGCTGGATGATCATTAGCATATGTCAAACTTGGGTGATAGCAACCTGCTAATCTTTTTAATTAAAATTGTGCCCAAAATTTAAGGTGATCTATATTTTTAAATCTCTATTTAAGGCTTCATTTGGATGTTAAGTTAAATTGAGATAAAAATTAAAATATTATTTTTTAATATTATTATTCTTATTATTTTAAAATTTAAAAAATTTGAATTATTTATTATATTTTGTATTAGAATTTGAAAAATAAAAACACTTTAGACACAAAGGGATCTCATACACTAACGTGGTATACTAGGAGTGTGACACATATTCTTCTATTTTTTTTCATCTTCCTTCCTCTCCCCCTAATTTTTTTTTCTCCCCCCCTCCCCCGTGCCCTATCTCCAGTGCTGGCACCGTTGACCCGCCGTGCACCGTGCTTAGGGGCATTGATCCAGGAACAAAAAACGTCAACGGTCCACATGGTGACCGCCGGCACCCCTGCTGCTCCTCGGCGTGACTAGGCACTGCAGTGCAGTGCCCATGCATCATCTCGTGGCCAGGCAATTGAGGACAAGACTGTTTCCGCCATGGCCAGGCGGTTCTGCTGTTGCAAGCTCCACAGTCCGTCGTGGCCGGATATGCTCTCTCTCTCCAATCTCTCTCTCTCTCTCTCATCACTCTTTTTCACTCCCATGCTTAGCTGCTCAGATCAGTGATAGTGTTGCCGCACCACCGCAAGCTGTCGCATGCTTGCCGTCGCTGATCCATAACATCGTCGTGCCCTACTCTGCTGCATGGTCTTTGTTGGTGGCCAGTGGAGGGAAGAGGAGAGCATGGAGAGGGGGAGAAAGAGGGAGATGGAGAGAGGGAAAAAAAAAAAAAAAAACCACGTGGTACATTGTTGGTTTGCTACGTCTGTGTGTAGATACTTTTGTGGGATCCATTTGTGTCTCTAGCAGCTTTTTTAAAAAAAATTATAATGATTAAATGAAATGAGTTTGGGAACCAAACTAGACAACACATATTATTAAGTTTTCTCTAGATTCGAAAAACATCTTATCTTATCTCATTATTATAATTTTTTTAAATTTTTTCATAAAATAAAACAAATAATTTAACTTTTTTAAATTCTAATTAATCTTTTTTAAATATCAAAATAATAATATTATTAAAAAATAATTTTTTAATAATATTTTATTTAATTTTTATCTCTTAATTTAAAATATTTTATTTCATTTTTAAATTCAAATCAATCATGGATAATACCTATCTAGTCAGAAGGGTCTTTTCTAGGAAGCGTATGTAGTAATTAATAATTATATATATAAGAATAAAGGGCCTCTAAATACAATCTCTAAATGGAGACTACAGATAAAATTTCTCTATATATCATTAGAGCGAGTGTTGGCTATCACTATCGGTCACAATGATTAAACCTAATCCTCTTGTAAGAGTAGAAGAAATATGGTACTGGACTACTGGTGACGAGGTGGTGAGGCCAAGAAAAGAGAACTAAATGCCCTTTTAGCAAAAAGCTCATAATCATAAAATCTTTTTCGTTAAATTTTGTATCAACTTTACTAGGTGTGATAAAAAAAAAAAATTTTGTTTAATCTTCCGTTTAAATATTAAATTGAGATTAAAAAAAAGTAATAAAATATATTTTTATATTATTATTATTTTAAATTTTAAAATTTTTTAATTATTTATTATTTTTTATGAAATAATTTTAAAAAATTATAACAATGAAATGAAACATTTTTTATATTTAAACGTGGCCACTTGCATCTTGTTCAAGTTGTATTAAGTTGAATAGAAGTAATGTATAAGTCAATATTTAGTAAGAAATTATATTTACAATTGTGGAGTGCGTAAGTATCGTATAATTTAAAAAAAAATGAATAAATATAGAATCTATATGAAAAAAAAACTAATTTTTGAAATTAAAATTAAAATTAAATTTAGGATAAATAATAAACTTATGAATATGAATCCTGAAATTTTTTATTATACAATATTAAGTTCCTTAATATGGAATCCAAAGTGAAAATATAAGAATAATTATTTAAGGTTAATAATCTATATGAAAAATAGTTTGTAGTTATGTTTTTATAATTTTTCAATCTCTTTTTAATTTGTATAAGAGAAATGATGTTTGCAGTTCTAGGATCATGCGCAAGTCTCACCTACTCCCTTTACAAAAATTAATAAGTCTAAAATCTAAATGAAAAAAAGTATTTTTTTAATAGTAAACTCTACTTTTTTTTTAAAATGAGTGTATAGAACTTACACACCTTATATTTAACGTTATTTTTTATATAAATATATAAAAAGTCAACATAATTGTTGGTTCTACCACTGCCGAGCTTTGTGCTGAAATTGGTTTACAGGATCCAGTGTTAGAGGGGATGCCAAAAGAGTCATTGATGAAGTTAACAACTTTGATGAAATCTGGTTAGAGCATGGTCAGATCATTGAAAACATCTAGCATATCAAAAGGAGCAGAGAACAGTGGTCTATCAGTTTTTCACCAAGGGAAGGTAACAAGGCAAATTCATCTTCTTGCCAAATATGCATTACAGGTTCAGGGAGAGATTGTTTGATTAGAAGAATGTCGTGATGTTATTCAAAGTTGTATTCTGTTAAAAAAAAAATAGTGTTCTAATATAATTGTTTGACTGATTAATGAAGATTGAATGTTTCCTTCTCATAAAAGGAAAAACACAAAGTAAGAAGCCCGACATGCATATTGTTCGCATTGCCGTAGCATGGTACACGAACCTACGCTCAGAAAAATACTTTTGCCTAACGTGGATTAAATTACATGTAATCTATACAGGTAATAAATAAAATTAAAACAAAACAAGCATTCCTACAAAAAATTAAATAAATAAATAAACAAATGTTGGGCCAATAATTCCAACGGGACACATCGCTGGTAACTTGGTTAACCGAACAATCTTAAAAGACGTAAGCATAGTCCGAGACTCCGTGGCCAATGCTAAATTAATGGTCCAATAAAAACGACAGCCTAACTTCTAAACATCGCTTTCCAAATATTTATTTATTTATGGTTTTTTTTATTTGTCTCTTGGAGTGTTTTTTTGTTGTCTAGCTCTGACCATAATGCTTATACCTGAACAGACGATATTTGAAAAAATGGAAGAGAAAAATTTAAATAGATATAAAGTTAAAATATTATTAAAATATAAATTTTTTTAATTTGAAAAGTTGAATTGTTTTTTATATTTTGTTTAGAAATTTAACAAATTATAATTATTAGATAATAATTAGATAAAATTTTTGAAAATTCGAAATTCCAAAATGTATGTTTGAGCGGTGTTTGAATTTTAAGATGTGATGAGATGAGATCATCTCATTTCAACATCCAAACAACCCCTAACACTTAGGCATATACATGTTAGGGTCATGCTACTGTGCCGCCCAGTTCTAAGGGCTAGTTTGGTTGTTGGACTATACCGAGATCAACTCAATTCAGTTTAATTTTAAGTTAAAGCTAGCAACCAAAAACACAACTTTCAAATTACTAAACTTATCTCAATTCAAATCCTCTTTACACATGTGATCCACAATATTTTTTAACTTAACACATTTTTACACATGAGACTTATAATTTTTTTCAACTTATTATAAATAGTACTAAAATAATCTTAACATCCAAACACATCTAAATTCATTTTAGATGGGCCTACAGAATTCACTTCACGATTTTAACTCACTACTATTTATAATAAATTGAATTTAACTCAACATTCAAATGCAGCCTACCTTTGACCGCTAGTTTATTTTGCCATTCTTTCAAAAATATTGTTTACATATTTAAGAAAAAATACAAATTCAATAATATTAACCTTTTTAGATATTTAAAAAATAAAAATAAAATACACTCGCGGTAAAAACCGCAGACCACAATAGCATTTTTCTAGATATTAACAATGAGAAGATGATGACATCGTTAAGTCACTAATTTATTTAATTCAAGCTGGCTTTGGTTAGGATTGTTGGTTCATTGCAATAAATTGAAGAACTTTTATCGATTCTGTTGGCATTATTTTATACGTGTTTATTCAATGAGAATATGATGCCTCGTATGAGTAAATGGGAAAGTGGCCACTTCGAAAAAAAAAATTTAATTTATTATCATTTATTGAGCTCAATTATTTTCATCTAATTCTCTTAAAAAACCTATTGCCATCATGTTGGGTTTTTTGTGTTGAGCCTAATTATAATTTGTGACCGTCCGATTTGAAGACTAGATCTAATAAAGCTCATTGTGGTTTTTAGTGAATTTCCAAAGACGCTTTGACCCTCATTCTAACCCGACACACTAATTAGGGTTTATTATATTGTACGGTCGTCAATTAGGATTTTGCTATATATGTCGCGCGTGATTGATTTTATTTTTTTACTTTATTTTATTCTTATCATTTCCAACCTTCGTTTAATTGTTGTTAAAAGCTTAATTAAAATTATAAAAAATGATATTTACAGTCATTAAGCATGCAGTAGTCGTATAATTTTTTTCAAAAAATAAATAAATATAAGATTTAAATAAAAATTTTAATTTTTTAATAATATATTTTATTATTTTTTAAAACGATTGGACCTAACATTATTCTAAAATTACTTGGTGGGGGGTCGGGGACACAGATATTTCAATTGTAATTGAGAAACTCTATTTGCACACAGGGTTGGGGAACCCCCGCGTACATGGTACATCCACATGTAATAATGAAACGGTGCGATTACATAGCTAAGTAGAACATTATCGAATGGCCAAGATGATTGGGCAGCTCCTGTGTGAAAGCTTTTCACAGAGAACCACGAAGACGAAACACCCAGTGCAGGTACCTCTCATCTTCTTCTTATTCGCATCTGAAACCTCTTTTTTTTTTTTTCTCATTTGCTTCTTCTCACCTGATTTCATGCTATTTACTTATGGATTTACTTCCTTTTTTTTTTTTTGTTCCTCAGCTTGAATGCAAAACAAAGCTCCTTGTAATTTCATGATCTCTTTGTTCATGATTCCGTAGTAGCTTCAATATTTTGATGGACTTACCCAGCAATCGCTTCAATACTGGAACCTTATGGCTTGCCTTGTTCTTCTAGTTTTTCTTCTATGATCTCATGCTCTTTATTACTTCTCTTGCAGGCAGATGGACAAAGATTCTAACTAGTGCTGTTGTTCGATTTAACACTCTCAGTATCGTATTGCTGCTGCGTTGTGTGTGGGTGGCTTTGTGGTGGGGTGTGCAGAGTAGGGAGAGAGTGAGAAAGTGAAGAAAAAAAATAAAATAAAAAAAGAAGTGAAAGGCTTATTATTATCGTATACTGATGCCTAAGTTAAAGATAAGACTGAGTAGTATACTGTCATATAAGCGATTCCTCGAAAGGTACCCACGACGGGTACCTGTAGCAAAGCTCATTGTAATTTAAAAATTGTACCATGTGCAGAAGAATTATGGAAAACCATAAATAATTTATCTGCCGAAGTAATGCTTCCTAACAGGATTTATCATTAAATTTTTTTTATAACTAAGAAAGTATCATTAAAAAAGAATTGTCCGCGTACCCTTCAAAAAGTTCCACAATTAAAGAAACTACGTGTCATATGAAGAAAAAAAAATAAAAATAGAAGAAGACATATTTAGCACCATTATAACTAAAGTAAGATGTACACCTAAGCTCGAATTGGTTATACAATATTAAAAATTTTATCTTATTTTACCTTAATTTATTATTATAATTTTTTTAATTTTTTATATAAAATATAATAATAATTTAATTTTTTAAAATTTTAATAAAAAATTAATTTTAAAAAATTATATTATAATAATATTTTATTTATTATTATTTAAAACATCCCATTCCATTTTATGTAATAAACGAGTTTAAGAAAAATTTTAAATGGATTTATTCTTTAAATAAAAAAGGAAGTATTATCGTTTCTGAGTTAGCACCCACGCCAGAAGAGAAGTACAGTTCCGTTCTGTCAAGATAGACTCTTCTGTCGACACGTAAACATAGACTGCTTGGCCGTTGGGCACGTGGAAAATTTTTTGGGCAATAATAATATAGACCAACGAAAATGAAAATGATAGTAATACTATTAAATATATTTATTAAATATGTTTTATTATTTATTATTACTTTTTGAGTTGTTAAATAAGTTATTATTAATAAATTGATATTTTATAAAATTTCTTTAATGATTAAAAACCTTTAAAAAATAAAAAATTTATTTATACTAATATAATATTTACCATTATCTTCTAAACAAATTCTCGTAGACTTCTTCCAGGGTGGGACCCAAAACCAAATTCAGGAGCCAGACAGGGATCATCCACACATCTCAGTATCACACCCAACACCTTCCTTAAGGAATCGCAAGGACCCGAAACAACAGAAATACAAAACAAATAAAATAAAAATAGAATAATAAACCTTAAAAACTTGAAAGTATTTTATTTTATTTTATTTTAAGTAATAAAATGGAAGTCATTGCTAGCATAACTCTATTCTGATTCTCCGGGAGAGTGTGCAACCTGCACCTCTGCATGCTCTCTCACCTTTACCCTACCCTCCCCCCTGCTCTTCAACTTCTTTCTCCCTTCCCCCCCCCTTCCCCCCCCCCCCCGGGAAATTTCTTGTTCTCCAATGGTTTCCATTTTTCATAAAGTAATCGAGTTCGAGCTCCATTGTAAAACTAATTCAAAAGAGATCTAGTGGTCGCTTCAAAATCTAACACTTTTTTTTTTGGTTAAAGCTGTGATTTTTTGTTTGCATTCAGATTTATAGACCCCAGAAAGTTCAGAATAGAGAGGTTTCGAGGATGAAAGGGGCGCAGAAGGATTCAGAGAAGCTGATTTGGGAACCGATGAGAAGCCCGTCCGGGGGAAACCCCATTATCGGGTCGGGTCAGCAATACAGAGCCTTGCCCAAATTCCTGGTCTGGCTCATCCTCTTCGTTTCTGCCACCTACATCGTGTACACGCTGAAGCTCGTTTCCACCTCACGCACCTGCGACGACGAGCCTTTCCCCAATCCTCGTACCCATATTTCATCCTCATCTTCTTCTTCTATAAAGAATGTCACGGCCACCTCCTTGTTATCACAGTCGATTCAGGATCACGCGGTGGTCGAGACTCTTCTGCCCGCGTCCCCAGAAACCCGCCGGACCGAGATCCGGAACATAGTGTTCGGCATCGCGGCCTCGGCCAAGCTCTGGGAGAGAAGGAAGAACTACATCAAGCTCTGGTTCAGGCCCAAGGAAATGCGAGGCGTTGTGTGGCTGGACCACACCGTGAAGACCCGCGAGGTCGACGAGGAAGACCTCCCACCAGTGAAGATCTCCGGAGACACGTCGCGGTTTGCCTACAAGAACAAGCAGGGCCACCGGTCCGCTATTAGGATATCGCGGATCGTTTCCGAGACGCTCCGGCTGGGCCTGGAGGATGTGCATTGGTTCGTTATGGGCGATGACGATACCGTCTTCGTGACCGAGAATCTGGTCCGAGTATTGAGGAAATACGACCACAATCAGTTCTACTACATCGGGAGCTTGTCGGAGAGCCACTTGCAGAACATATACTTCTCATACGGGATGGCCTACGGCGGTGGAGGCTTCGCGATCAGCTACCCATTAGCCAAGGCGCTCGCCAAAATGCAAGATCGATGTATACAGAGATACCCGGGGCTGTACGGCTCCGATGACCGAATGCAGGCTTGCATGGCAGAACTCGGTGTCCCACTCACCAAAGAACTCGGTTTTCACCAGGTCCGTCGCTTTCCTAGTCGGACTTTTTTTAATTTACCTGTCGGTGGTTTTTGTTTTCTAGTGCTGTAATTGATTTTTGTTTGCTTCCTTTGGTTGTTGTTTGCCACCTTTTTTTTTTTTGACCTTTTTTTCGCGGCAAGAAATGGTGATCGTTTTCCAGCTATAGAAGCTAGAATCTTCCTTTTTATCTCCGATATTCCGGCTGATATTATCTGTAACACGGCTTTGGACTCGGTGATGGGTAACCTAACCTTTTTCATTGGACTTCTAAAACTGGGATTATCTCACCCACTTCTTTTCCAGGAATTTCCGATATGTCGGTATGGGCAAAATCCACGCTAGACGTTGATTGGCTTGGGACAGGTCCACTATTTGCGTTTTCTTGTTCGTAAGATTGGTGTATAGGAGACTGGTCTAACAACAAGTAGGTCATTAATTAGCTATGTTTTCCACAGTCCACATCAAGGATAAATGGTGCAGGGTTAAGACCCACGTGTCAAAGAGGCAATGGACCAGGTTTTGTCCCCCTGTTGAGGTGTTTCACCCACGGTCAATTTGTTGGATCGTTTGAGTTCACGTTCCTCTTATTGAACGCTAGGACAAGAGTGAAACCTCCACAACATATTCACAGATGCTGACAAAATGCTAACTTCCTAAGACAGAGAGTTCTATTGTGCTTAATTTAATTTAAGTGCTCATTAATGAAAGACACCATATTGACTTGGTGATAAGAGTAAGTCCTTGGGCCTTAGTTTTTAGCAAAGTACAAGAATGTTTATCTGTGGTTGGCAAAGTAAAGAATGAGATAGAACAAGAACAGTTAATTTCAATCACTTCTTCAAATACCTTACACACTGCCCCTTGGCTGAAGAATTATGAAAATCTACAGTGTTTTGCGTTTTAAGGATACACTTATAGACGGAAATGGTATTTAGGGGTAGCTATGTAACCCTGGAAACAGATGTTGATGGTGTTTACCCAAACTTCATTTGTGGAAGAGAAATGTGGTTCCAATCTTAGATATTGTGTCAGAGCTCAAAGTGGGGTGCTCTCTTGATGTTCTTTGCCTAGAAATGTTACTAGTCTTTAGACCTTAGTAATATATTAATGCGTAATATCAACAGCATTAATTCTAACCTGTCTGTTCTTGTTCCTGGTCAATGACAATCAGTATGATGTATACGGGAACTTGTTCGGGCTTCTAGCAGCACATCCGGTGACACCCTTGGTGTCTTTGCATCACCTCGATGTGGTTGAGCCCATCTTCCCCAATGTGACTCGGGTTCAAGCCCTCCAGCGGCTTACCGTACCTATGAAGTTGGATTCAGCTGGGCTCATGCAACAATCAATTTGTTATGACAAATCTAAGAGGTGGACCATTTCAATTTCATGGGGATTTGCCGTTCAAATATTCCGTGGAGTCTTTTCACCCCGCGAGGTTGAAATGCCTTCAAGGACATTTTTGAATTGGTACAGAAAGGCAGATTATACTGCATATGCATTCAACACGCGACCAGTTAGCCGAAACCCCTGCCAAAAGCCTTTTGTATTTTACTTGTCAAAGGCAAGCTTGAATTCAACAAGGAACCAGACAGTGAGCGAATATGTTCGGAATCGTGTATCTCATCCTGTGTGCAAGTGGAAGATGGCCGATCCTGCCAATCTTGAGAGAGTGGAGGTTTATAAGAAGCCCGACCCACATCTATGGGATAGAGTAAGTACCATTTTTTTTTCAGTCTCTATTTGATTTCTTTGATTAAAGACTGCCACCCTCGAAGGGTTAATAACCTTTATGTTTCACTTAGTTTTCAAATAAGGTGTTGGATTTTCACTTGAGCAATTAAAATGTCAAATTTATGTTTTTCAATTATACTTCAATTCTGTTGCTATTTTGACAGTCCCCACGGAGAAACTGTTGCAGAGTCATGGACTCAAAGAAGAAAGGAACCACAGTGATAGAAGTGGGTGTGTGTGGGGAAGGTGAGATCAGTGAAATGTAGCCATAATTTTATTCAATTTATTGATGTGAGCTTCTTCTCTATTCCTCTTCTTCTCATTGCCCCCCCCTCCTCTCCTTCTTTAATTTGTTCTCCACGTCCCAATTTTTTGCAAGTTTCCTCCCAGAGGTCGTTGACAATCTTTAGAGAAAAAAGAAACTGGTATTGTAAAAAAGCTGTAATTGATGCATTTTGTAGATGCCGAGCAATTAAAATTTTGAAGCTTGGTTGATTCCAATTTGAGAGAGTATTTATGCTCTTTGTCAATGCCAATTTGAGTAGATTCTAGCTTTCTAAGATTCACTGCTATTAATGATGCAACAAAATAAAGCTCAAGTTTTTTCCTTTATTTCAAGTTTGGAAGTTAGGTGGCTAATCTGCTGGAATGGAATAAGAAGTTTAGAACAGAACAGAATTCCAGGGGGTCTGGGATTCTGGGTTTGGTACTTCTGGGTTAAATCCGATGAGGGCTAAGATATTTCTATTTCTGGTCCCCTTGGTCACTTTTGTGAAGGACTGACTAACCAAAAGGGTCGGAAAGGTATTAAACTTGGGACTTTAGGAAGATGACGTTGGTGTTAGTCAATAGTAGACCCAGACGTCACCTTAGTCACTGTATTTTTTACTCTGGGCGTGACCAACTACTTTTATTGTATTTTGTGGGTTCCAATGGTTGCCTTTGGAACAGGTGCTCTCTTGTTGGATTGTGTTGGGATTTTTTCCGTTCAAATTGATACCCAGAATTGTCGGTAGCATCAATACGAAATCTCTATTATTCTTTGGTCGTCACTTAATATAATTGAAGAGTGAATGCAATACACGCTACGTACGACCATCAAATAGGTTTAAATTCCTTTGACCCTGAGCCAGCCATCTCTCTCTCTCTCTCTCTCTCTCTCTCTCTCTGTGTCCCCCGGTCAATGAATGATAGCTTCCATTGTCCCAACGCCATAGAAACAAGTATGAGGATGCGATGGATGTGAGGGTCAGGATAATTTCCTTGGAAGCTGCCAAGAGGACTTTTATACTTATGCAGCTGGTAGTTTTATGATGACTTGAAGATATAAAAGTTGAATGCTTCAACACAAGCAAGCAAGCAGTTAATCAAATTCATTTCCAACATTTAGTTAAAAGTATATGTTTTTCATAAATTTAAAATCATTCAAATCATAATTTTACATTATTTAATTACTCCAAATAATAATATAATATTATTTTTTGAATAATAATATGTATTATTTTTTACATATTTTACAACTACACTAATTATATGTTAATAAATAATTTAATTTTTACTTAAATTATTATTTCTCAACTAATTTGGTTTCGGGTAAGGCTACTGTGCCGCCCTAAATATACCGCTGGGCGTACCGCCCAGTGTAAATTTTTTTTTTTTTTTCATTTTTCATTTCACATTTTTTTAATCACTTTCTTAATCACTAAGTAAAAAAAAATTTTTTTTTTGCCCTGCGGTCAACCCCAAGCGGCACAGAGGTTTTATTCTTTGGTTTCTCAACCTAATTTACAAAACTAACTTATTCTTAAATACTGAAATGTGAACTTTTTTTATTTTTTTGAAAGGATATGTGAACTTAATATACAAGACTAAGTATAATATATAAGACCAAGTACAATACAGATGCAGATCTTAATATATGAATACAGTTACCGAGAAATTAGGTCTAAACAGTATGATTCCATCTCTATTTCTTGTTCAAGGGAAGTAATGGGAAATTCCATAAACCCCGAGAGATTGACAATGAAAGTCTGACCAGAACACAGTAAATGACACTCTTAGGGTGGAAAAAGAGAGAACAAAAAAACAAAACCCATCACATTGTTGTCACCATAACTAATTACTCAAAAAAAATCAACGAGGGAAGACAGAGAAAAGTGTCGGTGAAGATCAGCTGTAGTGATGGAAGAGACAGGGAGTAGGTGCAACTTTGCTGTCATATATCAGGCTGCTGCCCAGAGTGTTTTTTACTTGGCTTTATCTTGCAAAAATTATAGGTGAATGGGAGAAAATAGAAATCAAATAACTGGATTTAAAAAACCGACCACTCACATAATCTTTTATGAGACTGTTCATCTCTTTTATCGAGGTAGCTCTGGCCTCTGGAGTTGGCTCCCTTGGATGATTCGAACTGGTCCTTGCTTTTTATAGACATTGAGAACAACTCTATCTCGTATAATCTACTCTTATCCTTGTAAGTTTTATAAATTTATATAAAAAATAATAAATAATTTAATTTTTATAATTTTTAAAATAATAATAATATTAAAACAATAATTTTCTATTTAATTTTTATATTAACTCATTCTCTAAATCTAATTTAAAGCCTTGTTTGGATTGAAAGAATCTTTAAATTAATTTCATCTCATCTACTCATTATAATTTTTTCAAACTCTCACATAACATACAATAAACAATTTAATTTTTTTAAATCTTAAAATAAAAATAATATTAAAAAATAATATTTTATTTAACTTTTATTTTTCATATCATTTTATTATCTCATCTCAACTCATTATCAAAACCTCTCATAACATTTAGTTTTTTCAAATTGTATTTTTGACTTTACTAGTTTAAATTTAGAGATAGGTGAGATGATTTTAGATGAAAGTTAAATAAAATATTTTTATTAATTTAATATTTAAAAAAGTTAAATTATTTATTATATTTTATATAAAAATTAAAAAAAATTATAATAATAAAATAAAATAAAATGAGTTTACCAATCCTAATCGGGCCTTAAATTGCACTCATAGGATACCTCAATCATTTGTACAAGTCTGGATCCAACTAGGAAAAACTCACTTTTCTTTGTTTAGCAAGTTTCATTTTGTTTTTTTCCTTGGACTTGTCCCAAACTTTACATTACTCTCGAATTCAATTTCTAATTTTCTTTTTAAATATCAACATATTTTAAAATACTAAACATTAAGATCCCATTTGAATATAAAAAATATTTCATCTCATCTCATTATTGTAACTTTATCAAATTTTCATATAAAATATAATAAACAATTCAACTTTTACAAATCTAAAAATAATAATAATATTAAAAATTAATATTCTAACAATATTTTATTCAACTTTCATCAAAACTTATCTCAACTCACTATTCCAACCATCCCTAATAATAACGTGAATGTCTTACCCAGATTTAAAGTTTTACTGGATTGAACAATACTGACGTGCTGTATTTTTTTTGAAAATTTTAATATAAAATGGGAAGTTTATTAATAATTTCTCAAAAGGCTGAGAACATCCATAGTACAAAATCTATACGCCATATCCCTCCAAAGAAAATGAAGAAATCAATGAATTTATAGACTATACACGATGCCTTAACCATGGGACTCCAGAAACGACGAGCCGTTAATATTGGCACCAAAATCTTCAGGTAGAAATTGAGAGCATGAAATTAATGAATTCATACGGCCAGTAGCACCAAGAATAGAATCCAGGAGGACGTACAATATACCTTCAGAATGGAATGAGATGGTAGCGGATAAATCTACTTTGCAACAGTAGCCATTGCTGGATGAAGAGGAGAAATGAATGTTGAAATTGGCTCTTTAATATGCCACAGAATCTCTCTTTCTTTCAAATAAATGGATAATGCATATTTGGTCATGAATAGGAAAATACCTAACAAAAGTTTCCCCGGCTATGAAACAAACCCAGGTAGAGAAAACCAGAAAGATTCCAACTGTACTGCATTCTTCTATAGCATGAGACTAATAGAAACAAGATGAGGACATGGACTCCAAATTGTTGCGTTTCTTAATCTCCATATTGGGTAGAGACTAGAGAGCACCATCTCCGAGTTCTTCTGCATCTACTACTAGTTGCATTACCCAGGCTTGGTATACGGTGTGGATTGTATCCTACAAATACCATAAAATACGTCAGGGCGTTAATATAGATATAGATAAAAGGACAGAATGTCAAAGATAAACACGTATTTGCTAATTTCTACACGGTAAAGTAGTACAATTGTAAACCAATAGGACTAATGTCTGCTTTGTATTAGCCTTCACATAGTCAGTCTCTCGCTTTCAATTTGATGTACTTCAGTTCTTCTTTTGAAGTGATGCTTTGTGTAACAGTATACCGTTCCTTTCATTGAATAATGGACACAGTTCCAAGCCACAAAAATTTAAACAAGATTCGAATGTTAAGTCTGTAAAACCTGAGCAAAACAATCATTTCTCAAAGAAAACTCCAGCTGAAGAAATGGGAACGAACAATGGTAACGAAACAATGGGTATGTATTCCCACTAATCCGTTTGAATATGCTCCCATGCCCAACATAACACCTGAAACAAAAAATATATTTTACCTGGCCCCCTTCTGTTATTGAACCATTTCTGTCACGAACACAATAGAACTGCTACATTCAAAACTGTGACAATTCCACAACATATAATCAGTTGCAGCAATTGTTTCCACAAGATAAGTGTTAAAGATGCTTGTTATCAAGTTGAAAGGAAAAAGAAATGCAAACGATTAAGATTATAATGCAAGAAGTTCTCATTGTTTTGTCTCTCTAACTTGAACATCAGATATACTCAGAATCTGCAACCAGACAAGTCATAAATTAGTAGCATCAACACTATATATCCCGACTACTGTCAGTGTGGATCTTAAAACCACTTGTCACCACTCCATCCAGCAATTCGATTTCTACCATGGTCTGTGTAAGTCTGTATCTTTTTCACATGGCTATTTTCCTTAAATGTACTCAGAACTCATGAAAAAGGATGCGTCATCATCATGACTAACTTCATGTAGGAGATTTTATTCACAGGGCACAATAAGATATCTGATTGACATGATTATATACTTCACCTGGTATGGAACTCATGACACAAAGGAAGCGTCATCATCATGACTAACTTCATCTAGGAGATTTTATTCACAGGGCACAATAAGATATCTGATTGACATGATTATATACTTCACCTGGTATGAACAGTAGGAAATGTTAACATTTAATAGCAGTAAGCTATTTGTTGAGTTCACATTGATTTTCAAAATAAAATAAATGAAACCAACCTTGATGGCTAGGAATGAGGTACAAGCCAATTCTAGAAAAGGACAAGTCAGCTAGAAAGAGAAAGAAAAAAAGAGTCACAGACTCACAATTTAGAAATTAGAAGGGCAATGTGAAGGCTCCATTCAAACTGCAAAGTGACTAACCATTATTGACAAAGATCAGCATCTAGATAAAGATTCACATGCATCCGGTGGATACATTACAACATTACCTACTTTTCAGTAATTCTCGAGCCCCTTTCACCTCTTCTGCGTTCTCTTTCATCTCCTTGAGAGATTGTTCCATTCTGAATTTCTGCAACCAATAGAATGACAACTGTAATGTCCCATACTAAAGATGAAGCACAGTTTAAAGAAGACAGTACAAGAAAAATGGCGATGCAAGGAAAAAAAAAATAGTTTTCTTCAGCTTCAAAATGGGGGAATGGGGGACTGCTCTCATCCAAAAACTGAAAATATCAATATATCTCAATTTTTAAACTTTCACAGATAAATAAATAAAATACATTCACAAAAATTCAAAAGGGGGTAACATCCTAAAAGTATAACACCATTATCTAACTTTAAGACATTCCTCTGCCAAATCTAACAATAAAATCCCTTGTCACTCATGAAGAACCCACCCAAAATGCTAAGATTTTGTGTTCCACATAGACTAAAAACAGAAATCATACTAGACTCAGTCAGTCAGACTTGTTTTTTCAACCAATTAACGAATAAATATGTAGCCATCAAAGTTATAATTTATTTGTGTTACAATATTCCAATATCCCTTCTCGTGCTGCTGTCAGCTAAATAAAGCTACTTGTGTGTGCGAACTCTGGGACAAGCAAAATTGTTGAACAAAAAGAAGCGAGACCAAACAGAGACCAGGTGACAAAGTCCTCATCTTCTTGTTAGCCAATAAAAATACTACATATACATTATTGCCAATCTATACCTGTAAAGGCAGCAAGCATAGAAAGTACAGACAGGCTAAAATGCCTTTTAGCTTCGCCTATCAATTTTTCTGAGAACTCATTGAAAAAGCTAAATCGACGATTACAAATTTACACACATTCCAATTCGCCGTAAGCAATCGTAAACTCAAACTTGGAGCCTAACACAGCTTAAAAGCATTAAAACAAACGAAAAAAAAGGGAATCTTAATAGAAAATCCGTACCCGCCCAAGTTCGAGCATAAGCAACAACAAAAGGAAACAATCAAACCCCCAAAAATTTTAAAAATGCGCCCAGAAATTACTTGAGCAGTTGCAGGACCACCGCAAAGCCTCATGCTATTGAGAAAATAAGAGACATAAGGGCTTGGGAACCTGAGCAAAGAGGCATTATAGACTGCGGAAGAAGGAAACATTTTTGCACATGAAGCAGTGGAACTGAGCAAGAGGCATAAGGGCTCGTGAAATCGTATCACTTCCTTTGATACGACAAGTTCTTGAACTTCCATTGGCCAATTCGCTCCTAATACGTCATCCTTTCAACTTGAAGATTTCATATTGTTGCATCTGGCAGACGAAAGCTCTTCAAAAGCAGCGTTATTAGTGTGGACAGCGGCATTGGGAAAAATTCTCAGCACAGATTACCTAAGGAGACGTCGGTCAATGGCGGTGGACTAGTGTTTCAAGTGTAAAAAAGATGGAAAATCACCATCTCTTTCTACGTTGTTAGTTGGCCTGGACCATTTGTGCTGATTTTTTTACAGGCATTGGATTATCATGGGTCATGCCCCGTTGGTGGATTTTCTAGCATGCTGGAGAGGCTTCCGAGGAGATTGACAAATTACAGCAATATGAAAAACGGATCCCATATGTATGTGTTGGTATTTCTGACGAGAGAAAAATGATAAAACTTTCGAAGTCCATGGAAGGATGATGGGAGCTGAAAGTTTTTTCTTCCGGACCGGACCGGACTTATAAAATCCTTGACCGGACCGAACTCGGGTCATAATAGTTTGGTCCGGTCGGTTCATTCGATTTACGGCTGACTTTTTTTTATTTTTTATATTTATTTTTATTTTATAACATTTTATTTAATACTTATGTAATTATATTATGATATATTTAATATATATAATATACTATTATATATATTAATATATATTAGTAATATGCTAATACTATTAGTCTATTTATATATGGTAAATTAATAATAGTTATTAACTTATTTACTATAACTAATAACTATATGTATTAATAGTATTACTATATGTAATATACTAGTATTTCTATATCTCTTCAAACACCACTCATTTATTAATACTCTATGTCATACTATATTAAATAATAGTAATACTCTTATTATTAATACTCTATGTAGTTATAGTGATTTAATACTAACATATTACATATTAAGTTAACTATACTAATACATTATAAATTTATACATATATGATATATTATAATTTATACCATAACTCTTATAATATGTTAATATATTAATATATACTAGAACTATATATTATAGTTAATAGTTATACATTAAACAGTATAATAATACATTGATACTAAATATATAGTTATAAAGTTATAATGATTTTGTTATTATGAATTTACGATTAGTATAACTATATAATAGTATTTGTATTAGACTATTGGTAATTTAGTATAACTATATTATATTAGTAATATTATTTATGTTGAATCAATCAGTTAGTAACTTAGTATAACTATTTTCTATATTATTAGTATTAATAATATTAGTATTAGTTACAACCATATAGCCTATATTAGACTTAAGAGTCTTAGACTATATAATAGACTAATAGTCTTAGCACAATTGTATGAATATACTGTATAGCTAATATTAATACTAATTATAGTGAAAAGTATAACTATATAATAGTATTAATAGTAGACTAATAGTATAGATATATATTAGTATTAGTTATACTGTTATAGTGATTTAGTATATTATAATTTATACTATAACTCTTATAATATGTTAATATATTAATATATAGTAGTGCTACATATTATAATTATACATTAAAGAATATAATAATACATTCATACTAAATATATATAGTTATACTTATAGTGATTTAGCTATAACTATATTAGTATTAGTATTACTTATAGTATTTAATATAACTATATAGTCTATATTATAATAGTCTATATAGTCTTTAACTATAGTATAACTATAGTATATTATAATATTAGACTATTAGTATTAGTATAAATATTAGTATTAGTTAAAAATTATATAATTAATTTATAAAATGATTTATATAAATTATATATATATATATATATTTATTTTATATTCAGTCCGGTCCGAGGTAGAAAACCCTTGGACCGGGACCGGACTGAACTCATTCGATTCTCTTAAAATTGAATCAGATCAGACGTAATTCGGTCCGGTCTAGTTCGGTTAAAAAATGACTAGTCCGGATCAACCGATACTCACCTCTAGGGGGGGGGGGGGCATTGTTGGTAACGGACTAAATATGAGTTTTTTTCTTTCAGTTGTAAAATTCTAGTTAACTATCTCTCAGGTATTCTTTCTACTTGGACTTTGCTATTATTTTGAATAAAACTTCTTGATTAACGATTAAAAATAAAAAATTGTTGTTGGATTGTACACCGTTGACAATGGTTCAGAGAAAGCAGATACTAGGTTTCTGAAAATCCTAATCGACCGCCATGGAAGAAATCGGATACCAAGGGATTCCGAGGAAATTGGGCTATACCTGGCCCAATAAAATATTAATGGACCGGAGAGTGGCCGATATACTTGAAACCGATTAAGGATTTTGAAGACCCAATTATAGGTTGACACATTATGCTATTGGGTTTATATCGAGCCTGGCCCATTCTCTGATAAAGTTTGCTTTGGTTTTTTTTTTTGAAAGAATTTTGCGTTGGTTAATTATTAGGAATGAGATGGTATTCTCGCGAAATATATCATATTATTAAGAATTATGTTATATAAATAATTTATAAAAATGTTATTTTATGATAAGGTAGAAATATTCTCTCATCCACTTTTTTTTTTTCAAAAAAATAGAACGGTATTTCAATTTTATTTAATACCCTCATTTATGGTAGAGGAAAATCGTGGTTACAGCTGTATATCTCATCCACTAATCAACAAGTACACATCTACATACAAAGTCTCAATATAATGCTAATTAGAGCCCTTCCCTCGTCATCGATAATTAATTTGTGGGTCTCATGAATTAATTAAGTCAATAAAATGTTTGGTCGTGAGTTGATTTGTAGTTCAACTATGCTCTTCCTTTCTAAGTATAATAACGAGGAGGGGTGAGGTTGTAGCTAGGTTCTAACGATATTAATAAAAAAAAAAAAAATCAGAAATCTAATCATCACTGAATATAAAGTGGTGGATATATTCAAGAGTAATGCTATTATGCTCCTAATTTATATCACTGACTCTATTCTCTAGATACGACACTTGTGGTACCATGTGGCTTATTTAAATAAATTTAAAAATATATATTCAAAATAAAATGAGGGCCCGATAATACCATAAGACGAAGACTGTAAAACTTTACATTCTATTTACCTTTTTATATTTGGGTTTTTTTTTTTTTTTAATAAGCCAAGTGGTGTCACATCAATAAGACAAAGTAAGTGATATAAATTAGAGAGTATAATAGCATGCATTACTCTATATTCAGAAGCTTAGTATTAACTTTTTCATTTTGATAAAGATGTATGTTGAGGTGTTTTTTTAGATAATGATAGATTTACTACCTCATACTACCTGTTTACTATTTCCTTTATTTTTTATAAAATTTTGTTATTATTATTTTTTACGTAATAGTTAATTAATTGATTATTAGTAAAATTGTATAAACACTACAAAAAAATAGATATTTGTGACCAATATTTTGTAACCAAAATTACTATTTCCGACTAAAATGTTTCCGACAAAAATGAGTACATTTTAGTCGGAATAATCGTTTTTGTCAAAAATAGTCATTTTAATTACAAAATATTGGCCACAAAAATTTATTTATTTTTGCAGTGAAAGTAGTAAATATATAATAAAAAGTAAGCGTATCATTATTCTTTTTTGTTTTGTAACCTCTGACAAAATAGAAAGGAACTGTAGCATAGGACAATATTGGATCCGGCCGGAGTCCGTAATACAAAGTTGTGGTGGTAATCAAAAGGTCGGCTAGCTACGAAATGCGACGTCGTGTCCAGTGAAATCGAGTTTCTTTGGAGTTAAAATATGAAGTTGACGTATGATGTATGCATGCAGAAATCGTTTGAGAGAGGGAACTCATGAATATATATGATAGGAAGTGAACAGGCACGTTCGATCGTACGTACAACGTTAATGCTCTACAAGAGTAGTAGTACTAGTAGTGGATGCCTGCTGTGTACGTGCTGGAATGTGACAATAATTAATTGTCCATTCCCTACAAACGTCAAAAGAGGGACTCTCCCCCAATAATTCACAAATATTGCTCCACTATTCTAAAGCCCCACTACATTCAATATCGATCCTTCTATGGTACTTAATTAAAATGTAGTGTATGTGGACCCTTGATCTTTAATTGTTTGACCAAAAATAGGAGATGTCTGAAAATGGGTCAGTAACGTCCGGCCATTTCCACATATATGTAAGCTGCTAGCTTGAAGCACATACAGCATATCATGATCATATATATATACATATATATATATATATCTATATAATAAACTTCTAGATTGATTTCTAGGTCGGTCTAGTACGTACTGTAATGGACAAGTCTTCTAAATTTGTATTACTTGCCCTTAATTTGGTGCGCATCTCTTCGACTTTAACAAGTTTGCAACTTGAAGGAACAATTAGTACTTAATATTGCCTTTCACACTGACCAAATTAAAAAGACAGTACTTAATAATGAAAGGGCACCTTTTTTTAATTGGCAAAAGCATGAAGCAAGCATAAACTACTTTAATGCTGACAAATATCATAAAGCAGGCCGCAAAACGTATTGGCATGAAATATCATCTCCATGCATGCGGTCGAATTAGGGACCACATGCAACAATCGAATGACCATCAAGCTGATATTTTGTAATAAATTTAGGCATTTTCTGTATATATATATATATATAGAATACACACACACACATGCAAAATCTACTTGAGCCCGCACGATAATTGAGATTTTGGATTAAGCAAGAGCCGTAGATCATGATGTTCCCATCACCTAGATAGTCCAGGAATTCGAAATGGGGAGAGATTTTCCAAACTATATACTTGTACATGAAGCTGCATGTTGAATTGATCGATCTATGGCGAGAACTATCCGAGAAACTGCCGAAAACTGGAAAGGAATTAATTTCAACTACATGCAATATTCTTTGCATGATCAATCACCAGCAAACTGAAATTAGCCTAAGGGAAAAAGGTGTTGATCTTAGTTCTTTCAGCCAAGAAAAGTTTCTAGCAAAATTGCTAGCCATGCATGGAGGTGATCATCATATTCATATATTATCTGACCATGTATATATAGCTTAACTTATGTATGTATGAAGTATTAATTATATGTACCTAAAACAATTTAACTACCATGCATCACCAATTCACCGTCCGTACGTTGATAAAAGCCTCTTTCTCCAAACCCTCCGATCCAACCATCGAATTTTCAGCATGCATGATTTTGATTCTATCCAGCCAAGTCGTGAAGCAGCTGCGCTCCCATCAAGTTTCTGTATGGAAGATTCTGTCCCTCGCTGTCAACAAGCGAGTACTGAACTGTTTGGCATTCTTCAATGGGATCTCTAGCATAAAACAGAGAACTCTGAGAGGCGGGCGAGAAGGCTAAGCTCACCCCACTCCCACCATGCTGTTGCATTAACCCTAATGTCAAAGACACTCCACCACCGTTGAAACTCTGATTAGCATTGTTATTAGCATAAGAAACCGCTCCAGCCGAGGGGTGATTATTGTTATAAGATGAAAAGTCCAGCTCCATAGCCCCATACGTCTCCGCTGTGACCCGCCCGAAATCATGTTGTTGGTACATGATCTGGTGATGATCTTTTTGCAGGGTTTTAGTACTGGTTTTAGAGTCATTTTTGTCTTGGTTGGTATTGATGATGGAAGAGAGGCACTCAGAGTCTATTCGAACAAGTTGGTCCTGTGTAGGTTTTTTATCCTGATCGAGTCGCGTTTGATTTTTCCGGCCAATATTGTCGTCAAGATCTGTAACACCATCTGAGGAAGTCAAGTTGTTGTCTTGCTCTTTTGTCTCTTCCGCGTACATTTCTTCCACCATGGGCTTCCACAGCCTCACCCTTGCATTGATGAACCAATTGGATACCTGTGGAAGCATGCGTATATAACAACAGAAAGGTATTAGATTAATGCATATTACGTAATATTTGTCATTTAGTACACTTATATGTGTTTGTTTATATTGATGTTTGGATCCCAAGAATTGATTATAAAAAAAAAGTATGGATACTATGAAGATATGCCGTGTTGATAACATAACTAATTCGTGAGAAAATTAAATTAAGGTTAGAAAGATTGGACTTGCCTGGCTCCTTGAGAGACCTGTTTGGCGGGCTAAGATATGTTTATCAACATCGCTTGGGTACCTGCAAAAGTTCCACGAGAACACAGTCATGTTATGTTTCTACTTGCGTGTCTTGCGATTGAGACAGAAAGAGAGATGGGTCCTATGGAATAGCACTAGACCCACATAAGTAACACAGAAAAATGGTAGCAAGATATCCATAAAGAAGTTAAAATCATTGACAGTAATTTGACAAGAATTAAATTGGAATCTGAATGTTGGTGGGGCAAACTACCAAAACATCCATTGTATTTGCGAGCAAGAATCACGGGGACTTTACGAAATTAGAATCCCACACAACTAAAACAACTGCAATTTTGAATCATTTCTTTGGTGAAAAAATTGATTCTTTGTGAAATCATTTCGTAATTAACTCAAAGATTCCAAAGTTAGGGAACAGAAATTTACGGGTGGAGAAAATGCTCAAAAAGCCACGCTCGTAGAACAGAAACGGATCGCTCAGGAAGGCCGCGTTGGGGTCTCCATGGATGGCTCTCCATCATGTTCATTTGCTGAAACGCCTTCTCTTGCCTTAGTGTTTGGTCAAGAATCCTAAGTCTCGGAGTTTCGCCTCTGGTTGTGCCGGGTGCAACAGTATCCTTTTCACCCATGGCTGTCTTGGTTGCCTGAATCTCACCCACAATTCCATCTTTCAAACATCTAAAATGCCTCGACATGGCTTTTGAAGCCAACGCGGAGTAGACAGTCGCCGCCCCATGGCCAGCCACGGCTTCGAAAGACGACACTACTGCCTTCATTTGATTACAGTAGCGCCCGTACCTCCTGTCCACCTTAGGAAGAAGAAAGAGAGAGAAGTAAAGGAATGCCCAAGTTTTTGGCTAGTTAAAGAGTTAAAAGTTGAAAATAAGATGCCATGAAAAGACAAGCGAATAGTGGTTTCTGAAAGTAGATGAAAACCCCGAATTGTCACGAGCTGGGCATCAATGAAAAGGCTCGCATCGCTTAATTAGTACAAGAATCAAATCCAAGAGACCCCAGTCCGTCGACCACTCGGTAAAATTTGGAACTTTGTTTAATGCTAATGAACTTTTAAGAAAACATATTTTTTACTTTTATTTACATATTTTGAGGAAGAGGAAGCACAGTTTTGAGGAAAGTGGCGAAAATAAAGGACCTTTACTGGAGTAAAATAAGATTTGATATATGCATGCATACCTCTTCCAGCATCGAAAGTAGTTTTGTTTTTCTTTTCTGCAACTCCATGTATTCGAGGGAGTAAAGAGCCTGCTTTCTGGAAGAACTACTGCCAGTATCCTCATTCCACTGCTTGGCCTTGTGGGCCTTTTGCTGCAGTGGATCAGTTTGCTTTGTCCCAAGGCTACAGAACTCGTTCAGAAGTTCCTGTGCAGGGGTCAAGTACTTTGAGTTCCTGAGCTGGAACTGACCTTGATGAAGAGTTGAAGCTTTTACTAAAGATCCATCTTTCATTATTTGTTCCTGTTGGATAGTTGATGATTTTCCATAAAACCCATCTCTAGAGCTCGAAGCAATGAACCTCAAATCATCATGTTGGCCTTGATGGCGATGATTGGTGTGCCTTAGCTCAAAGGACTGCACCCCAATAGAGGAAGGATTGCTTGAACAAAGAGAGAGTGATAGGCCTTGACTTGGCCTTTCATTTCCTTCACAAGGAAACACGCACCTTAAAGAAGAATCATCAACGACCAATCTGTTCTCTTGCCAAGCTCCAGAGTCATGTGGCGCTCCAACTACAAGTTTCCCACTACTTGTTTCAGAAATACCAGTTGTGAAATCAGGCTTATTGTACTCGTGCTGATAAAAATCACTCGTGGATTCGTTGATCGTATTTGAAGAGGATGGACCGGGGCGGCTTTGAGACTTGCCAAACAACTCTTTCCACATGACTGAGTTACTGTGATCACTTTGTTGTTGTAGATTCTTTGAAAACCCTATCATCTCCATGCCCGTGGTCAAGTTGAAGATCTCTGGGTTGGACTCAAAGCCTTGGATCTGGTTCGCCAGATGAGCCTGAATGGACGGGTTACTTGATGAAACATCTGAGTAACAAAAGCCAGCTGAAGAAACCATGTTCCCGGATTTATCTTCACACTGTTCTCGAGCCATGGAATAAAATTCTTCTTGCGATGTCTATATTACAGTTGCATGTGGACTCTGATATTGAAATGAACGTTTATTTACAATTACGATCCTATAAAGAGTCAGTACCAGGAAAAGAAAAAACAAAAAGAAAGGAATCCAGATCAAACCCGTATTAACGCACAGCTGAAGACCATCAATTAATTCCAACAATCAAGTTAATTTAAGAGGTAAAAAAGGGTACCCTTTTGATTGATCAGGTAAAGATGATCGGGGAAAAGTCTTTGTTTTGGATTTTTATTTTTTGAAAACAACGGACTGAGAGAGAAAGGGAGAGACTTTACCGGTAATGGAAGAGTGGACTGTGTGGTTGGAGAGCAGAAGTGGACGTACGTATTTGTACGTGTTGGTGGTGGTGGACGGAAGTGGCTTGGTGGTGGGGGAAGGAGGGAAGGAGGGGCTTCTTCTCAGAATTCTTCTCTTAATAAGCCAACATGGTATGCCATGAAAGCCAACTTCGAAAGAAAGATCGGATACATCTCATCAGAAATAGAGGTTCAGATAAGAGTGATGATGACCTCCAAGCCTTGTTCATCATTTGATTTGTGCCTCTCTTTCTCTCTCTCTCTCTCTCTCTCCTCACACACACAAGTGGGTCAATGCAACATGATACCAATACATCCAAAATAGACTTCCTTGCTATAGAAGGAAAATCAAATAATCCCTTCCATTATTTGGTAACCAACAATTTAAAAAATCTGGTTATTATAATCTCGAAAAGAAAATGCAAAACACTTAATATCAAATTTGTAAAAATACTTGGTAAACTTCCTTGCTTTTTACAAAAGTACTGAAGGAGTGAGGAGGACCAGGAACAACGGAAAGTAATGATCGACCCTTTCCTGTACATAAAGTCACATATTAAAACAAGCCGCCAATGACTCGTTCTCTTTTACTTTAATGATTTTTCAAGTCCATACTCGTAATAAATCCTCTCCACGAGAACTCCCAAAATAATTTCTTTATAAAAAAAAAAAAGGGATGTTGGAGGTCTTCGTAGGGAACGACTCCCAAGAAATCATTTCCTAAGTAGGAGTTGTTTCAGGCCTTTTCAGATTGGTTTCAGTGAGGCTTCTGTTGGAGGGGTTCTGGGTGGGCCTCTCTCTCCTGTTACTAATTTAATATGACAGATTAAAAAATAAATTTTATTATAAATAATATTTATTTAAATTTTAAATATAAAAAAATTAATATTAATATATAAATTAATATGCAATTTTATTTATACGTAATAAAATTCGTACGTACGTACATATATATATATATATATATATGTGTGTTTTTACTATCTCTTCTGAACCAAAAATTCAAGGCTCCCTCCTCAGTCTCGGATTAATGGTTTTTTTGTTTCACAGAGAGCAGGAGAAAGAGATGCCAAGTGAAAGAGTAGATGCGCGCGCGCTTGCGCATGGAGTTGTAGAAAATGTTCCCAAAATAAGGAACTGTGCGTAGGATGAGATGAGGTGGTCCAATGCTTCACTTCCGTCTAATTCTCATTAACTGGTGTATTAAAGGACTCCTCCACCCATCACCTTCTCTCTTCCTCTCTTCACACTGCATGGGACCGCATCTATTCTTTGGAGTTATGATCAAAATATGCCATCTCCACGCGCAGAATGAGAATATTTTGTCAATTCATCCTAAGCCTACCTAACCTAACACCGAATGAGATTTCCTTCGTCTTTTCATCTTCCAAGTATTTTCTATGTTTTGAGAAGATATTAATACAAAAGGTAGATTTTAATGTTAAAAGAGTATAAATTTGAGCAATGCTATATAAACTACATTCTCAATCTTACATTTATTATTATTTGAAGATAAAGAAGCATGTAATAAGTAATTATTCAATGGTGATAAATATGCAACATTTTACTTAATGTGATGAAAATAAAAAGAAAGTATGGTATATATAATTTTCTTATCAAATAATATAAAATCTTATGGAAAAATTTAGTTACAAGCATAACTGCACACTAATATATGCATGAATCAAATGTGATTGATCAAAAAGTAGATTTTTTTAAAAATAATACTAATTTAACTTTTGAATATGAAGGAATCAGTATTGGTATGCAGATTAGTACGCGATTTTATTTATACGTAGTAAAACTCAAATCTCATACATCATCTATAATTACCAGTTAAAATGAAGTATCACACAAATAACTTAGGTGCACGCGGGTCATTTGAATACTCATATAGATGTGAAATACGTTCCTTTATTATGTTTTGGCTTCAATTTCATTTTTTTTTTATAATTTTAAATAGAATAAAGCATGCATGTCAAATTAACCAACAACAATTAATTGACCTCTTCCAACGTGGAAAGAACAACGTTAGTTATACATTCCACACGCTCCAAAACATGAGTGTTCATTTTTTTTTTTAATTAAATCCCACAATAAATTTTTTCCCCAGAAAAAGTAGGTGGTCCAATTTCAGGAGCTTTCTCCGCCGCTTGCGCCATTTGGTCCATTCTCTTACCCTATGTCCTACACCACGCTGACGTCATTTTCCTCTTTGGCTTTCTCTGCTAGCTAGCAGCAGCTTGTTTCTACTTACTTTCTGGGGGTGTTGGACACTATGCGCTCCCATGCGCATCTTAGCAAAATTTAATTTCTGCCTAACAGATTACAGACCTGTGTTTCTTTCTTTCGAGCTTCAACCAGCTCCTTATTTGCCCTTGCTTTTCAGAGGCAGGGTGCCGGGCCACCCCCTCAAAAGACGGGGGGAGTGAAAGAGAAAAGCCACTTTTTCTCTTATTAATTTCCCCTCGCCTTAAAATTAACAGAACTACTGTACATTTCTCTTTAATGAGTTAAACTTGTAGCTATACATACATACATGTATATATATATATTAATGCTACTTTCACATATAAAAATCAAATCATTAATGATGGCCACTGTTTTTTTTATTTAATGAGTAAGAAAATATTTTTAAATAAATGTTATGAATTATTTAAAAATATATATATAAATATTAAAAATTAAAAATAAATAACCTATTCGGTGATCATCATTATAACTGTTATATATATAGCGGTAACAAGATCCATATATATATATATATATATATTATATGTGTATGTATGTAGGTATGGGTTCTAGGGTGGTCCATTTCCATAACCTTTGGCAAGGACCATTCTAACTAGGCTAGCTAATGGAGGAGTACTGCTAGCTATATATATCAGTACTGGGACTGTGTAGCTAGCTAGGGTTTTCTCTGCAGCGTTTTCTTCATTAGGATCCAGGAGGTGTTGGACCTAGCTAAGTGATGAAGAGGGAGGAGATCAGGTCTTTGGAAATCGAAGTGCGTGGATTGCGGGTCTGATCAAATTATTGTCTGGACCTAAGGATTGGTGAGTATGGTATATCATTATAGCTGTAGGGGTCCAGTACTGAAAAATGGTGTACTTTTGGAGTGTACGGAACTAAAGTATGCCAGGTCTATATATTTGTCTGTACTGCATTTTCCAACTCTATATCTTGCCGTTTCACGTTTGCCAAGCTTGATCATCAGTTTTCAATTCATAAACAGCCAGCTTTAGCTGAAGCTTTTGAGGCGTTTCAAGATTCCTAGCTTGATCTATATCTTTGGCATTGCAAAACTAGAGCTTTCTGCTCTGCCACAGCAACTGTTCTCGCCGGCCTTTAATTACTTGTCCCGGATGATGATTATGGTGTGTCTGAGCTATTCACGTGACCAAGTGGCATCATCTTTCGCCTATTTTTAACTTCTTCAAGGGATTATTTCAAGGACTAGTACTTGAAGGTTATATATGTAAGTTATCATGTTCATCTTGTCTGAACTGTCACACTGGTGAAACACAAAGATCTGGAAGAGGCAAAAATGGTGCCCTATACGAGGGCTTTGCTTAGGACCATTTTCACATTTTTACCATATATATATATACACACACATATCGTGCATTGGCAGCGATTGATCGATACATATGACTTGAATCATGAAAGCTGGACGCAAGCCAATACTCCAACCTCAAAAGGTCACTTAAATATATGAAAAGAGGGAAACTTATCATGAGGGACCTCAGAATATATCGTGATCATGTGAATATATGTCATCTTTGATCGTTACGTTTAAGACTTCTTTAAACATGCATTGAAATGTATATGCGCGCTTTCATGATTGTCAAGAAAAGTATGGCATTAGAATAAGGGTTTCGTGGAATAATAACAAGGCTGCCCCATTAACAAAGACTATATATACTATGATCACTAGATAGCGCGCAGTATTAGATTGAATAATAATTAAGTTTAATTTATTATTTTGACCTTAATGCTTTGGCTTTCTATCATTGGGGTTACATAATTTCTCATTGTCCCTATCTTTCCCTAGCTAGTTATATATTCCTTTTGGTTGATCAGTGACTGCATGAAAGACCATGCATGCTTCCCTTTTCATTAGCAGCCCTAAAAGAAGACAAGGACAATGGCAAAAAATAATGCTATTTATAATCAGCATTATTGTCACTATTAATAGACCTGTTTCCATTTTATATATCTTACTAATTTAGTGGCACAAATGGTATGTCGTCCATGCGATCAGCTTATTATAATAATCATGATGACATTAATTAAAGTAAATTTTTTTGTGATCATTGATCGATCGTTTTATGTATTAAATTAAAAACAAGAATACAAGCTAGGGCCATCAATAATAGTGAGGTCCTAACGAAAAACGAAATTACAAAACATGCAAATTAATGTAAGAAATAGAATAATTAAAAGAAAATGCTACTCTTATCGCTGGTGGTTAATGTTGGAAGTTACCGTTGTATTTATTTTTATTTTTTATTTAATTATTAAGTAAGTATTTTTTTAATAATATTGTGAATTTTTTTTAAATATTTAAATGTATTAAAAAATACATATAAAAAAAACTAAAAAAACAATCCTAAAACAACTAAAAGGAGCTCTTAGTGGTTGGAGTAGCACTACCCATAATTAAAAGAGGAAAATGATGCAATTATGACTTAATTGAAGTAATATTAATTCTTAATTAATTACAATATTTCCATGCCTATTTTAACCACATTCCCGATCGTCCTTAATTGGGAGAATGCAGGCCGCCAGATATTAATGCATATAATCTTTGCTTATAATACAACATAAATTAGAAGACGGCCAACATGGATGCATGCATGTATTTCCTGTTCGATCTGGCGGGCCCCCACACGATATGAAATACACATGATAAATATAGTCCAAACTATGAGTTTAAAAAAAATCACTTTTTGTTTCCAAGGCCGTGATTAAAATTAGTTTCTTTTTTGGGGGCAGCATCAAAATCTTCACCCATTTTTGTTCTTGAATGGACTGTCATGATATGATTGATGAGGCTTTTCGAATCTGCAACTAATCCCAGAAGTCATTCATAAAATCAACGGTCTTGATCATCAACTGAAAAACCAAAATTATCTACAGTTCTTGAGGGCAGGTAAGAGACAACTGAAAAACCATGAATTAGCAAGTTTAGGCCATTCTTAAGAAACCAAAATATAGTTTGATCGAGATCCCACAAATATAATAATTAAACACAAATTAATAAATACAATATTGTTTTCTGGTTTATATACATGCATCGATCTTTTGGAACTAGTTCCATCTGCTTGCATCGATTTAATCTAGTAATGCTATCTGCTAAAATGCTATTTTTTACTCATTAACGTTAAATTATAAATAAATGATAGTTGCAGTTGTGAGTGCGCAAGTACTGTATAATTATTTTGAAAAAAGTAAATAAATATGATGTTCATACGAAAAAAAATTTAAAATTTTAATAGTGAATCCTATTCTTTTTTTAAATAATTGTATTGCGTTTACGCACTCTACAATCAATGACAGAACCAGCAATTGTTTTTAGGGGGGCCAACTTTTCTACTGCATGAGATGTTCATGTAAAATGAAAATATATTACAAAATATAAGGCATAACTGTATATAAAATTACATCTTGATAATTTTCCAAATAACGTATAAATAAAATTTTAAAAACACAACTTAATGTATGTTTCAGATTTTTGACAACAGTATTTCATAGAATAATATTTAGTCATTATTATTTTTATAAATATGAAATATTTAGAAATTATTTTCTTCATAAAAACTATCAAGTGATCTTTTAGAATGTCATCTCTCATTCTAATATCTAAGCTAATTTATTAAATTTCATGTAAAATCTATCTATTTTAGTGTCACATTAAGCATAAAATGCTGCAATTTAGAACTTAAATAAACTTTTCCTTGCTCAATGAAATTTAGAGGATAAATCATCTCCACCATTTTTCATATAAATTATCAATCTTAAATAATTTTTCTTATATTTTTCACTTTAGATTCTATATTAAGAAACTTAATATTATATAATAAAAAACTTTGGGGTCAATGTTAATACTTCATTATTTCTCCTAATCTTAATTTTAATTTAATTTTAGTGGGCCATATTCTTAAAAATAGCAAATATATAAATTATACAAAATCTATGGATTATAGGAAAAAATTGGAGAGAGATATTTCTATGTATATTAAAATTTTACAAAATTTTAGAAAGTATATGAGAATAAGAAAATTATAATTTTTTTTTCGGAGTGCCAATTTCTATATACATGAAATTATGAATAAAATTTAGGAACTATTTTTAATTTTGAAACAATTTTAGGAGGACCATGGCCCCCCTCAACCGGCCACTATGTAGATCCGTCACTATCCACGATTATATGTAGCAATACTCTAAAATATATGATTATAATGTACGTCAGGTTTTTATCTAAATCGAATTGATCTTATCCTTATCACGACCATGCAGAGCAAGGTATTAAAAACCTATAGAAAATTCCTGCTCGATCGGTCCAATATTTGATGAATTTAAGTCTGACTTTGAAAATTGTAAGGAAGAAATTGTGTCTTGACGATGACAATATTTAATCGTGGATGCATGCCAGCTTATAAACCACGGTCATGATCGAGCTTCATTATATTAATTATGTGTGGAGCTTAACATATACAATATGTTGAAAACTTGAAATTTCAATGGTAATAACGCGCGTACAAACTACAATTGATCCGGATCGAGTTAGACGAGGGTGCGCATGAATACTTCAAGCTAGAAATTAATGGAATTTCTAATGTCAACATTATTCTCATATATATATATATTTGATGTCATGTTTTGTAGTCTAGGCAACTTGGCGATTCCTTTGTGTGCCTACAAGACCCAAGGAGAGGGCTCGAGATGGTGAGAAAACACCTCAAATGCCTAAATCAGAATTATCTATTTGTGTGGGAATGTAAGGAGAAGTGTTCAGAGTCCTCTACTTGTTCTCAGGACATGTTTATATACCCGGTTGTGGTGGTCCCCGCCCACTGCTACTAGATTGTGGAAGGTTGTACGAGACACTGTGCTAGTGGCTGGTTTGCTCTCATGTGACGCCCTCAAATTTCACTTGGGATTGAACATACATTTGAAGTGTCGAGACATGCAACACAAGGTTACCTGCCCCCGTTCATGACATATAAGATGCAATGTTCCTAACATGCATATAGCATTATGCAATATTCGCAGCGGATAATTTTTTTTTCTTTAGCAATACTATGCACCAAACTAAAAATTATCCCAAATACTTGAAACATAATTCATACATAAAGGCATACTAAAAAGCCGTGATTACCACACTAGTCCAAAATGGTTGTGATCAAAAAAATACTTGAAATACAACTCCAAAAGTACAAGTATTAACCTGAGTTAAATACTATACCATCATCAACATCGCACCGTGGCCTAGTTGACCGTATTCAGTTGGTCAGATTC